>JASPKZ010004952.1:350000-956067 GCA_030220185.1 Diploptera punctata
CAAGTGAAACATTTAATAAAATAATTATAGTATCCATTTACGGCCATAAATTAAATTTGATAAACTTTTTAAATCAGTAGATTTAATACATATTTTATTTTACTTATCGTAAATTGTTAAATATTTTGTTTAAAATCACACAACTAATTTGGTAGCCTCCCATTTGTGTTACTTTTTACTTCTTTTATATCAAGTAATTTTAACATTACTTTAATTTTAATCAATTGATTTGGCGTTTACTAGTTGAAATCAATTGTTATGTTAACTGAATAAAAATAAACTGTTTAATACATATAAGACGTTAACAGTTTTATTTTATTTTATTGATTAACTTGCACTTTAGTTTAATTAACGTAAGAACAACTTGTGCACACATAATAAAATCAAAATTTATGTTTGTAATGGACACAGTTTTTGTTTCATTCCTTTGGGGTCGGAAAATCCCCCGCGCCACTTTTTATGCATGTAGCTAAGTCGCCACCTCTCCCGGGTTAACTGCAAAGTACAGAAATCCAAGCCAGAATCCAGAAATGTCGACTCACTGTGTGAAACAGATGGACGTCCATGCATAAGTAGATCAGAGTGGATTGAGGCGGGACGCGACGTCGCGCCGCCGGCAAGTTGTGAGGGTTATCCAATGGACCAAGTTAGGAGTTGCATTACTTCCTTGTAGTTTTAATGACAGATTTGGGGTTGGATTTAGTGTCTTTCAATTAATAATGCCAGATATTCTTTTAGACATGGCCTTGATACGTCAGAACCCTTATCTGGGAGAAATTTCAAGGTTGGTTTCGGCATGCAGTGGTTGACAGTTACCTTGTGAATCCTGATTTCAAGTGTCCGTTCCTCCGTTTGTGGGGTTCGTGGTCGAATATTCGGTGACAGACAGCTTTTTCTAGTGGTTCTCCATTTTCCCCTCCCATAACTTGATTACACTATTTCTACGTACTCATGCAATCCATATCCCTTTATATAATTACATCTGTCCTTGTGATAGTTTCACAGACCTGGCCTGCTGACATTCATTTGTATATCACAAAAAATCAATAATAGGGGCTTCATCTCATCTATCCCTCGACATGACATTACACCGGGCACGAGTATAGGGATTGCTTTACTACCACTCATTACATTAACTTGGCTTAACCTCTCACCTTTAAAACCGGATATTTATCCCCATATAATAATAATAAGGGTTTTGTTTTGTTTATAATTATATTATTTATATGAAGAATGGTCATAAGATTGATTTATAGAATTCAAATTTTTTTATAAGTATATAAAAAAATAATAACTGGTCAATATAAACTGTTAATACAGTTAGATGTTTTTATAACTGATGCAGTATGTAAAATACTTCAAATATTCAAATTGATAATTTTTATAAAGAAATAAATGGGATTGGACGAAGAGGATAGAAGTTAGCTTGAAAATACTCCTTCCTTTTCTGTTGGACCAATCAGAACCTAGAGGTTATAACTGAAATAACAAGATGGCTACAATACTTGAAGATGGTCGGTCATGTTCAGCGACTGCTCCTTAAAGAATAAGGAAATAATTGTTTATTTTATTGATGTTGGTTGAAAGAAATAGTGTTAAAAGTATGAAAGATTATATAGTGATATAATAGTCATCCATCTTGGTGAAAAACAGTTTCTAAGTAAAAATATTGAATAATAATTACTGGATTGACCGTTAGCATTCGTCATCCATTAAATACATAAAATGGTAATCTTCTAGAAGTGAAAAATATCAACCTAAGCCGGAATCTTTTGGAACTTTTAAATTACAAGATTCATCTTGACCAAAGTGAGAGTTTTAAATAAACTAACTTATCGTTCAACTGTTAATAAAGTGTAGTTATTTTGTAAGAAACATTTCCTCATTCCCCTGAAGAGAGTTATTAGTGCCGTGGCAGATTTAAAGTGATTTAAGTTATATCACAAATCTTCAACTTCGGATATCTCACGAGAAACCCAACTTTAAATGTCTCCACAACGAGGGGCATAAATTAAACACAACTTTAAATGTCGACACAACGAGGGGCAAAATTAAATACAACTTTAAATGGCGCATCAACGAGGGCTCGAATGGGAATCGAACCAGGGACCTGTAAACCTGAATCGAACCAAGGACCACGAGAATGAGGAAAGGAAAGTAATAAAAATCTTCAAAAGTGAGTACAGTTAAAATTTATATGTGAAAAGTGAATTAGTGATAATAACAATTAATGCTTTTAAGAAATAAGAAAATATTAAAATACCCAACAATGGCCAATAACGAAAATATAACTTGTAAAACTGTTAATATTGAAAACGAACAAATTAGTGAAGGCCAAGAAAATTTAATTTTGTGTAACAATGAAAATAATGAAACTAATGATACACCTCCTTGGGTAGCATTATTAATAAATAAATTAGAGAAGAATAGTGCAGAATTAAAAGAAATTAGGAATGACAATTCAAATCTCAGTAATAATATTTCAAATCTCAGTAACAAATTAGAAAAGAATAGTGATGAATTAAAAGAAATTAGGAATGACAATTCAATTCTCAGTAGTAAATTAGAAGCTAATGTAACTAATCTTAGCAATAAATTAGAAAAGAACAGTGATGAATTAAAAGAAATTAGGAATGACAATTCGAATCTCAGCAATAAAATTGATACAAATATTTCCAATCTTAGTAAAGAAATTAAAGAAAATAACTTAAAACTAGATCAAAAGTTAGAAAGCATTAGGTTAGAATGCAAACAAAACAATTCTAAACTGGAAAAGACAATAGTAAATATAGCCAAAGATTGTAAAAATGAGATAGAAAAATGTAATGAAAAGATTGATGAAACTCATAATCAAATAGAAACATCTTTGATTGAGGTAAGGCAAAGTTGCCAAGATAAAATCGAAGAATTAGGAACTAAAGTCGAAGATAGACTAAAAATTTCCGAAGAAAGTGTTATCTTAGGTAATGAAGAACTTCAATCAAAGATAACAAATGAAGTAATTATTATAAAAGAACAAGTTGAAGGATGGATAACTAAGATTGTTGAACTTGAAAACAAATATGTGTCAAAAACTAGTGAAAAGGAGATTGAGGTTATGTCAGGACATTCTAGTAATGTTAATAATGATCCTCCTTCCAGTAGTAGTAAAAATGTATGTAAAATTCCTGCTAATCTTTTAGGGGAAATTAACTTACCCAATTTTGGTGATACTGTAGGCCAAAGTCCTACTGATTTCATTAGGGAAATTGAAGAATACTTCGAAATCAAAGGAATAGAAGACAAGTTCAGAATGTTCTTCATAAGAAAAAGTTTAAAAGACAATGCAGAGTCTTGGTTTAAGATAGCTTGCCATGATTCAATGACTTATCAAACATTTAAAAATGCTTTCTTAGGTTACTACTGGGGACCAGAAAGACAAAACAAACTAAGGTTAGACCTAACTAGTGGAAAATTCTCCAACAATGGTAAACAAGGTTATCTTAATTATTTCTTGGAGAAGGCAAAAATGGCATCATTGTTACAGCCTCCAATAGATGAGAAAACTTTAATTTCTATGTTATCGCATCACTTCCCAGATGAGATTAGATATCATTTGATAGTAGCCAGACCACAAAATGTATCTGAAATGTTAGAGTTGTTAGCTCTACTAGAGAATAAAAGAGAAGTAGATAAATGTAGTAAAAGAAATTTATTTGGGGAAGGGGCAGAGCCCTATAATAAGAAAGGTAATTTTGCAACTAAAAGAAGTGATGAATATCATAATGAGAATAGAGAAAGAAATGTCAAACAGGGCAACAATAATAATAGGTTTGTTCAAAATAGAAACAGCCCAAATAAAAATAGGATGACTAATAATTATAGTAACAATAACCAGAATGGATGGTTCAAACGTAATGAAAATAGAAATGAAAGACAAATTAATTATATGGATGTTAACAGAGTAGGAGATAATAGAAATAGGTATTGGACTTCTCCCTGTAGAGGTAAAAGAAGAAGGAATACCTATGGTAATGAAAATAAAGGGTATTTCCAACGACAACAAAATTGTCAAATTAATGAAACTAGTGATAGGACAGAGCAAAATAGAATAGACTCTGTAACTATTCACAACCAAAGTCAAGATATACCTAGTAATGAAAATGACCACGAAGTAAATCACAGGATACCTCATGCTTTAAACGCATAGAAGGTACATTAAAGACTCCGCAATGTACCTCAATCGTTATGAACTTAGGGGTCCAAAATAGATGCTTTGATAGGTTTCAAAATTTAGAAATTGTACCAGCAAATATGAGAGGAGATAGTAAGTTATGTACCTCAAGACAGCGAGATAACATAATATTGAATAATCATTTGAATGTTTCTAAGAATCAGGATACTATGCCTGTTACTAATAAAGAATTAAATGTCATAGGACGACCACCCCAAAATTAAAGTAAATATTTTTAACAATGATGTTACTTGCATAGCGGATAGTGGCTGCTCAAACACAACAATAGATCAGAAATTTTATAATTTCTTAGTCAACAAAGGGAATAAGATAATGACTGTAAGAATATGTGGAGTGTATTGTACTCTTGCGATAGGCAAGAAGAAACTGCCAATTAAGCTACAGTGCCTTCTAGATTTACATATCGGAGGATATTACTTCAGTGCAATATGTTTAATTTCTCCATACTTGTCTTGTGATATGTTAATAGGCTGCGACCTGTTGGAGCAATATAATGCCATAATAAATTTTGAGTGTAAGAATATTTCCTTGTATAATGAAGATAATGTGAGAGTCGTCATCCCATTTGATAATGAATATGAGGAGAATAAGAATCTAAGTAAGAAGGAGAGTGACATTGCTGAAGAACACATTTTTATAGAGAATATTGTTGTTCATGAGGAGAGTGGAATTGGTGAATGGCCGTGGATGCCAAATGCAAGATAATATTGCAGTTATTTGTACTTCCGACAAAAGTGTCGAGGGCGAAGAAAGCCTTAATAATGAAAATGGTTGTGCTGACGATAATGTCGCATGTAAATGTTGTGATTTAGAATGTGTCTCTTGCAATACTGAGTATGATGAAATTCCTCTATTATATTGTGTGAGTGACGAACTTGAAAAAGACATCTGTGAAATGATAAAGGAAAAAGTTAAAGACACTCATGGCATAAACAATGAACAGAAAGGCATGTTGTATGACATCTTAATGAAAAATAAGAGTTCTTTTTCTTCGAAGCCAGGATTGTGCAACTGTTTTAAATATTCCTTTAAAGTGATGGAACATCCACCTATAAATATTAAGAGTAGACCCATCCCTATTGCTATCAGAGAGCAGGCAGATCAAATGATAGATGACATGTTAATGCAAGGAATAATACAGAAATCTGATTCTCCTTACGCCAACCATATTTGCTGGGTGTTAAAACCTAATGGCAAAATTCGCCTGTGTTTAGACAGTCGTAGGACTAATTCTTTTACTGTCCGGGATAATTATAGGCCCGAGACAATTGAAGCATCTATAGCAAATATGAAAACTGGTAGATTTATTAGTTCTATTGATTTAACTTCTTCATTTTGGCAGATAGAACTAGACCCCAAAGTTCGGCCCTATACAGCATTTTTACATAATAAATTTAGAATTTATGTTTATAAAAACAAAGTTATTGTTCATAGTGACCACATTTCACTAAGTTTTATAAGTAAATGTAGATTATCCAATAATAAACTGAGTAGGATGATCATGGAAATAATTTCCTATGATATTGAAATAAAACACATAGAAGGAGAACAGAATGTGTTTGCTGACCTCCTGTCTAGATTGAAAAGTGTTGGGAAAATACCTGAAACTGTACATACTCCTAAACACGAAGTAGTAATGTTTAATGTAAAACTGTATAGAGACAAAGGATTTTCATTGTTGATGAAAAACATTGTTGAGCATCAAAAATCTGATATAGAGTTACAACGATTGAAGTATAGTGCGAGAGATATAAATATTGATGACAAAAATGGAATTGATTGTAATAAGAAAATCGGTATAAAGGATGACATTCTTTACAAATTACATGGGAGAAATGTGAAAAAATGGAAAGTTATAATTCCTAATAATATGGAAGTTCCACTATTTAGAACTTTTCATGTCGGCTTAAATCATGCAGGTTGTGAAAAATTAGCTCTCAACATAAGTGAATTTTTTTATGTTAAACATTTAGATAAAAAGTTGAGAAAGTTTACTTCTTCATGCATAACTTGTCAAAAAGCCAAATGTATGAACGTGAAATATGATATAGTTCCACAAAACATATTAAGGAACAAAGTAAATAGCTTAGTAGTAATGGATACTCATGGAGAAATGCCTACTACACAATTTGGTTACAAGCATATTCTTGTATTATCTGATGTATTCTCAAAATTTGTAAAAATATATCCATTAAGAAGTGTAAATAGCAGAGCTTGCCTAGGTAAAATTGTGAGAGATTATTTACCTAATTATGGACCTATTGATGCACTACTTAGTGATAATGCTTCAGTGTTCTCAAGTCCTAAGTTTAAAGATAAACTTACTGCGATAGGAATTAAATTGTACCATTGTAGTAAATATCACCCAAAAAGTAATCCCTGTGAGAGAGTTAATAGGGAAATTACTACGAGTTTAAGAATTTTGACCCATCATAAACATTCTGACTGGTTTAAACATATCAGCGTCATAGAGAATGTTATGAATCATTCAATTAATGTCAATACTGGGGAAGCACCCATATTCCTAATGACAGGTAAACAACCTGACAGGTTAATTGCTAATTTACCATTACCTCTCATTGATAAAAATCAAATCCCGGAGACATCCGAGGAAATATGTAAAAGAGTTATTGAAAGGTTAGAATGTCGCGCAGAAAAGCGCAACAATAAGGTTAAAAGACATAAAAGGAAGTGGAATCCCAAAGTTGGAGACAAAGTTCTCATAAGGGATATTTCATTATCCAATGCTTTAAAGAAACAAATATCATAGGATGAACCTATTGTATAAAGGTCCCTATGAAATATTTAAAAATTTCAATGATACCACATACGAGTTAATAGAAATAGACTCCAGAAAAGAAATTGGAAAATATTCCAAAGAACTGTTGAAACCATTTCAGACTCCTATTAATTAGTTGTAGCTGGTGACTTCAAATAGTTCAAAGTGTATTTAAAATATTATGTAAATATATTGTATGTAAATTTTGTAAAATTAATATTTCTATTTCATTATGTAACATGTATTTATTATAATTGTGATGTATTACATTGTATTGATTCTAATACAGATGAATCTTGTATAGAAAGAAACTTGATATTTGGGGAAAGTGATTTATTTTAATTTAGCCTCACACTTAGTTGTAGCTAAGATTAAAATAAATCTGGGGCAATTTAAAACCGGATATTTATCCCCATATAATAATAATAAGGGTTTTTGTTTTGTTTATAATTATATTTATTTATATGAAGAATGGTCATAAGATTGATTTATAGAATTCAAATTTTTTTATAAGTATATAAAAAAATAATAACTGGTCAATATAAACTGTTAATACAGTTAGATGTTTTTATAACTGATGCAGTATGTAAAATACTTCAAATATTCAAATTGATAATTTTTATAAAGAAATAAATGGGATTGGACGAAGAGGATAGAAGTTAGCTTGAAAATACTCCTTCCTTTTCTGTTGGACCAATCAGAACCTAGAGGTTATAACTGAAAATAACAAGATGGCTACAATACTTGAAGATGGTCGGTCATGTTCAGCGACTGCTCCTTAAAGAATAAGGAAATAATTGTTTATTTTATTGATGTTGGTTGAAAGAAATAGTGTTAAAAGTATGAAAGATTATATAGTGATATAATAGTCATCCATCTTGGTGAAAAACAGTTTCTAAGTAAAAATATTGAATAATAATTACTGGATTGACCGTTAGCATTCGTCATCCATTAAATACATAAAATGGTAATCTTCTAGAAGTGAAAAATATCAACCTAAGCCGGAATCTTTTGGAACTTTTAAATTACAAGATTCATCTTGACCAAAGTGAGAGTTTTAAATAAACTAACTTATCGTTCAACTGTTAATAAAGTGTAGTTATTTGTGTAAGAAACATTTCCTCATTCCCCTGAAGAGAGTTATTAGTGCCGTGGCAGATTTAAAGTGATTTAAGTTATATCACAAATCTTCAACTTCGGATATCTCACCGAGAAACCCAACTTTAAATGTCTCCACAACGAGGGGCATAAATTAAACACAACTTTAAATGTCGACACAACGAGGGGCAAAATTAAATACAACTTTACCTTATACATGACTTTGAGCATTCTGTAAATGATCATCTAGGAAACTCTACTTACTTTATTTTATTTTATAATATTTTAATTTTATTATATTCCAAGTTTTTGTTAGTATTGGCTAGTATTAGATCACATCACCATTGTCTTTTGTTTAGTCTGTATTTTAATAATATCCTAAAATTATAATAACTTAATAAGTATGTATATTTTGTATCCTTTATCTAAAATAAACTAAGTTTTTTAAAAATTTAAAATATACCTTCTTAGGGTATAAAATCCTGTCGTCCTCAACTTCTAAAATATGTAATCTTTATGCCCTGTGCGCCCTTTAGGACATCCGTCACATCCCTTCAGCCAGTTCATTCTTCGCTATAGCATCCAAGTATGATGTTTGAATGCTGCCTGATGGTCCTGATGTGGTGTTGGGACTAAAGCTTCTTCCTGACGATTATCGCTATAGTGGGGTTGTTTCGTCTGGGAGTGCTTTCATTTATTTAAAGCTTGTTGTCTATTTCCTTGATAATTTCCAGGTCTTCCAATAGGTTGATTCTAGTTGGATTTCCCTCTTTGTGTACTATTGTAAGGGTGTCTTCTATTGAGTTCATTTTATGGCCGGTGTTTAATATGTGTTTAGCGTAATTAGACTTCCCATATGCGTATACGAAATCGTTACGACGTTCTTTAAATAATTTTATTATTCGCTGGTTGAGTGGAAGAGAAGGCCTTATGACCTTAACTCTGTCAGTTAAAATAAAGCATTATTATTATCATTATTATTATTATTATTATTATTATTATTATTATTATTCCTTTATATGCTACAGGTCACCCGGACCTTCTGTTGGAAGATGCGTTTTTTAAATTATAGATCACACATATACTTTTTTCGACCATACAAGGACATGGAGGGTCTTGTTGAATAAGTGATCACCTCAATGTCAGGACCTCCTCCGAGACAACACAACATTAAGACGAAACACACCATTCACATACTGAACATGACGATTATGGTAATGATGATTATGGTTGTCATATGATATTCGGGGACTGTTTGGGGCTTAAAGTTTCCTGACATTATTTGTCTTACAGATGATCATAATACAATTATTTCTTTCTTTCCACCTTCCTTTATCTTTCATTAACCTCTTTTTATAGGTACTCGAGGGACATGTTTTACGGAATCACGTTACCTCAATGATATAAGTAATGAATGATAATGAAGTGCCAGGAGAGTCCTTAAACATGTACTTAACCTGAATCCAGACCGCGGGAGATCACAGGAATAATTAGCTTTAATAAAAAAAATCCTGGGGTCTGATCGGGAATCGAACCCGTGACACCATGAACTGTACTTAGACGTTCTGCGATCACTCGCCAAAGAGGCGGCCAAAGAGAAAGATTTGAAGAAATTAGTTCAGGATAGGAATGTATAGAGAGCTATTGTCCGTGCGGCCACGAGTCTCCGGGTTCGACAGTGCTAATGAGTTAGAAAGTATTATTCTTCCTTTAACCAGTTTAACCTCTCACCATATAAGTATGTTTACGTGCCACACGCCACTCGGGTCTTACAGTTATACGACATGTCGGGAGAGGGATTTTAACTGTGGATCACACATATACTTTTTGACCACGCTAGGATATGGAGGGTCTCCCTGAATGAGTGATCAGCTCAATATCAGGGTCTCCTTCTCCTTCGAGACAACACGAAACACACCAGTCACACATACATTCATACTAAATATGGCGAATATGATAATGCTGAATATAACGTCCAGATTATATTCGGAGACCGTTTGGGCCTTAAAGTTCACTGACACTTTCCTCAGAGGTGAGGAAAAACAGCAAAAATAAAACATGAGGTAGGAAACTAGTCCTGACCGGGGATGGAATCCGTATACGGGGTAGCGATGCTACACCGGGACCGCAGCAGCGGTCTAAAAAGTGTTATACTTAATACAGGCTTTGCACTTTACAGCAGTTCGCCCTTAATTCCTGCTTTCCAGAGATTCATATCTTCCCATTGTCCTTCTTCCATACCCCTCTTCATCATGGCATCATATATTCCCTCATACCATATTCTTTAAGTCCACCGCTGTGGTCTCGAGGTAGCTTGCTGCCTTGTCTCGCAGCGGACCCGGGTTCGATCCCCAGTCGGAGCAGTTTTTCTGGGTGAGGTTTTTATCGGGGTTTTTCCTCACCTGTAAGACAAAAGTCAGGAAAACTTTAAGGCCCAAACGGTCCCCGAAATCATATGGCCATCATCACCATCATCATCCTTATTATTATCATCATCATCATCCTTCACCGGTGTGCAATGCACACCTACAATCCCCTATTAAAACTGCAAAGCATAGCATGTAAATGCTATGATTGCAGTGAAAGACCTGCCCTCGGGCAGAATTACTATGGAGATGGATATTCTTCTACTTCTCCCCCTCTTCCTTCTGACTGGAACCATCTAATCTAAGACCAATTTAGGCCACTGTTATTCCAACATCCGTTGTACACGTCTCTTTGTTATCCAGTCGATAACAGTATCTTGTACATCCATTTCTCGTCATAAGTAATGCCACGAGTGATTTCAAATTTATCTAGAATATTTGGAAATCTGGAGTGGCATTTGCTAGGACTATTTAACGAATAACATTAAGTGTTTACTCACAAATCATTATTTGAATACAGTTATTTGAAAATATTTATGTATTTAATCTAAACGGCTATGTTTGAAAAAAAAGAGAGTATTGTTTGGTTATGTTTCATTGTTCATCACTGCAACTTGATCATATAATTTATTGTCAAATAGGATCGTAATATTGTAAGAATACACCCTAGTGGAGAAAAATGAAACACGTCAAAACTGTATATTATAACCAAGATTATAGGTTATTAATTCATTTTTTTCGGAAACAACTCAGTAAAATCAGTATTTAGAAACACAATTATTGAACAGGCAATTATGAAATGTGTAGGTCGAAGGAATCTGTTTATTATTCTCTATGTTCAAAGTATTTGTTAGAGAGTCAGTCACTGCAAAATAATGATCTGACCTGTTCGGAATATTAAAAAGGAGGAGCTTTATTTAATTTGGTAATCAAAATTCGATAATTAACGAGGTGAAACACGACTGTGATTGGTTGTAAAACAAAATTCATTGCAACGTGATTGGTCATTGACTTCCATTTTGGGCATGGGTTAAATAGTCTAATATATGTATTTCTAATATGTTGTAACCTGGATATTAAAAAAGTATTATAAAAATAAGTCGAACCCTGGTCATTTAGGCTCGTAACATTTACAATTCAGATAAGTCTTTGTAACTTGCTGGCTGAGCGTAATTAGTCTAAATTGGATTTTTAATCCAAAGTGCGGTAATGCTATTTAAATGTACTAAACTTTGTGATTAATTATAAATTAATTTATGTGACAGTTATAATGTTATGTACATTTAATTAGAGAGGAAATGGAGGGATTGGAAAGGCCGCTAATCCTCTTTGGCTACACGAAGTAGTTACTGTGACGGATCAAAACAATGTGGAAAGGGGCAGCGCTACGATTCATGAATATTTCGTGTCGCACGCTCACACACTGTTGACATTTAATAAAGCCACCGGCTCCCTGAATTCTTTATTTGCCCGCAAATTGAAGTTATCATATTTATAAACTCCAATTAATTAAATAAAATACTCTAAACAACAAATTTCCATCTCTCGTAATTTCAATCAGGTTATATAGGGTGTCCATATAAACAGTCCGTGATTATAAATTATTATTATATATTATTCTATAATGCTCTGTCCTAGGGCAGGTCTTTCACTGCAATCATAGCATTTTCATGCTATGCTTTGCAGCTTTACTAGGGTGGTAGCTTCCCATTGCTTTCCACACCGGCGAAAGATGACAATGGTGATGATGATGATGGCCAGATGATATTCAGGGACCTTTTGGGCCTTAAAGCTATCTGACATTTGACTTATAGGTGAAGGAAAAAACCAGAAAATGAACTCGCCCAGGAAGCTTGTCCCTACCGGGAATCGAATCCGGGCCCACTGAGTGACAAGGCAGCACGCTACCGCAAGAACACAGCGAGAGATATAAATTTGTTCCAGGATGCCGATGACTCACTTGTACTGGTATCGACTGTATTGGAGCGATCGGGAGAGGGTGGGATGGGGTGTATCACATGTCTGCATACCTATCAGGCGATTCTTCTATATCTATAATATAAACATTATGAAGCAAAATTTTTTTTAATGCCACCCGTTGTCATTTCGACATTCTGGTATTCTCTCCTGGCATGGCGTTATTGTAATCCACTTCTGAGGTTGGAGAAACTGGAAGGCGGAGTTACGTTGCCGCGATGATATATGATAGGTGATGATGGCAATGATGCACCAGGAGAGGCCATAATCCTAAACTTATTGAATATGGTAATTATGATGATTGCCAGATGATGTTCGGGGACCGTTAGGGCCTTAACGTTTCCAGACATTTGTCTTACAGGTGAAGAAAAACTCCGAAAAAAAACATCACCCAGAAAACTTGTCCAACCGGATATCGAACCCGTGCCCGCTGTGTGACAAGGCAGCACGCTACCTCGAGACCACAGCGGTGGAATATAAGGTGTACAATACATAAATATACTTAGGTTATGTACTGTTTACAAGGCAATGGAACGTTTTAAGACAAAGATTGTTCTATCGCATGCACATTTGTTTCGTTTGGCTGGCATTTCTCTGCACGTAAGTTCAGATACACGCAATATCAACTACTCTACAATAACTCCACCTTTTTTATCAAACGAAACGTTGTTTGCTGCGTCTGTCTTTCTATATAACAGAGTTCTCTTCATAGCCCGGTACGCTATGTGATACACCCATCCAACCCTCTCGCGCACGTTCTTGTATAGTCTGTACCAATACAAGTAAGGCTTCAGCATTGTGGAACAGATTCCGCTCTCTGATAATATGATAATTAATAACAAGGGAACTGTCAACCATTGCATGCCGAAACCTACCATAAAATTTATTCCAGAGAAGTTTGTGATGTACCAAGGCCGTGTCCGATTAGATCTCATATCAGACTCAAAAGAAGCTTTTCAATCAATCTGTCACCTAAATACACACGATTTCAAACAATGTTATGGCATGATATTGCAAATCCATAACTACATTGAAGAAGTCATCCTACAGTGTGAGATCTTGTCAGTGAAACAGCACATCTCTTTGCGAAGAAAGGTTCCATGGCAACACAATGAACAATATCTAAACCTATAAGTTGTATTTCGGCATAAAATAAAAAGAAAGGACATTAACAATAAACATACTTCAATCGTCCACAAAAGACGAAATGGGAATGCCTCCTTCACAACAACCAACTCCATGGATGGCAGCAATTATATAATGCCTCCTTCACAACACCAACTCCATGGATGGCAGCAATTATATAATTCAGATTAACTTCAGGTCATGACTGCCTTACTAAACGCTTGCACAAGATCATATATTGTCCACACCAAGATGCAACCACCCAGCGGAAAGAAATGGATGACGAACACAACATCTGTGCAGCCGTCAAACAGGAAACTTACAAAACTTCGAAGTACTGGAGAGCAACACTGTTAATTACCCTCTATTAGATGCAGCACATTAGACACCAACAAACCAACCAGGCCTGTGCAAAGTTTATTTGCCGCTTTTAACATCAAATAAGTAACATCCAGCAAAAATATTCACACTCGGGATCCATAGCTTAAAGTCTTTCCCAGAGGACTTGTCCCTTGAATTTCTCCATCCAAAAATGCATCTACTCTAGCCGCGACCCTCGGGACAAAAGGCAAGGAACATAACCACTCCACTGTCTCGGCCGACAATTTAAGAGTTAGCAATATATATGTATCCGCCGCGGTGGTCTAGTGGTTATGCTCCTTGCCTCTAGTCCCGAGGGTCGCGGTTTCAAATCCGGCCGGGGTCGATGGATTTTTTTAGGATGGAAAAATCCAAGGAGCAAGTCCTTCGGAAGGGACTTTAAGCCGTGGGTCCCGAGTATGAAGATTTTCAGGCTCGTAAAAGATCCTTAAGTCAAAATAAAATGGCCTCTAAGCAAACTTTACTTTCATGTCCATGATTAAAAGGAAACATATTTCTACGATTCCGTGCTTATTTGTGCAATATAACAGTCAAAACGCTACATTACATGATGTAATAGAAGATTAATATAGTCACTATACAGAGTGCCCTAAATTTCCCCTTACAAACTTCTAGTACTTGTAGAGGGGATTGAGTTGACAATATTTAGAATTGGAAACCATGTCCGGAGACTTACCGTTTCCGTGCTACAGCGGTTTGAAAACATGTTTTTAACGCGACCACTTTTATACGTCATTTACTATGAGTCGTTGACACAGTACATCACTTGTTTTACAATTCAACTCATTAATAACCAAAGAAACAAAAATTAAAACTGAATCATGACTTGGATTAACAATCTCAGATACACCCTCCACAATAAAGTTTTGCAGTTTTCAAAAATTCTAAAAAATTGTGTCATTAAAAAAATACTCGATAGGGAAATTTAGATTTAGATGAATTGGTGAAGCTATTGCTTGTTGAGACATGTGACGTACGTTAAGGGAATGCAAGTTTTCAAACGGCTGCAGCACGGAAACGGTAAGTCTCCGGACATGGTTTCCAATTGAATTGTTATCAAATCAATCTCCTCAACAAGTCCTAGAAGTTTGTAAGGGAATTTTAGAGCACTCTGTATAGTCCAATCTCGTATAGGTCTAATGCTAATAACAAATCGTGATGAATAGAACTAATAAAAATAATATCGTTCTATTAACTCAGTTTAACCTCTCACCTAACAGGTACTTTTACGTGACACACGCCATCCGGACCTTACAGTGACACGACCTGTCGGCAGAGGGATTTTTACTACGGATAATTTTTTTTACTACTCAAGGACATGGGGGGCCTTGAATTAAGAGTTCATGTTTCCTATCTATGTAACTGGAGAATAACAGTTTTATGTATTATTTTCAGTTTAACTTTTTTTTTCAGGAAGTTGGGATGACAGAAGTCCCTGTATGCATAATTGCAAGCATTTCCAGAATTGAACCTATGTTCAATTTATGTCTGTACATCATGGAGTTAGGATTAACTTAATAGAATGTGTGTTGGTTTTTAGCATTATCCTCACACTATACATCAGCATACAAGAACTGCAGAATAATACCTTTGAATTGCACATTCTCTTTATTCTCTAGGATTTTATTACATACGCTGTTTAAAATTCAAGTCCTAGACAATAAAGTCAGAGAGTTCGTGCCAATATATGAATAACAACAAATTAATTAACAAAAACCAAATTTATTTACTGTTAATATTGTATAATAATATATTGAGTGCATTATGGTTTATTACATTATTAAAGCAAATACATGAATTCGGTATGACGTAGCAGGTTGAAGTTATCTTGCAATATTTAATACCCATTATTTTTTATACTTAGGAATATATAATTGCTTTATGTAGCGAATGTATAATCATAAGTAACGCCACGAGTGATTTCCAAATTATCGATAAATTCACGACTCACGAAGTGAGGAGTGAATTTATCTAGAGAATTTGGAAATCAAGAGTGGCATTTGTTAGGACTATTTAACGAATAAAATTAAGCTGTTTACTCACAAATCATTATTTAACTATAGTTATTTTAAAATATTTATATATTTAATGTAAACGGCGATGTTTGAAAACAAATGAGAAACGATAGGTACGCTTCTACTGCTTCTTTTGTTTATCACTGCAACCAGATCATACTATTTATTGCCAAAGGAACGCAATATTGTAAGGAGGAGCTTTCTTTAATATGGTAATTATAACACTGATAAATATTTGGTGAAACACGACTCTGATTGGTTGTAAAACAGAAATCATTGAAACGTGATTGGTCATTGACTCCCATTTGGGGCATGAGTTAAATAGTCTAGGTAATTATGACACAAGGGAATGTTTAGCTAGTTTTCAGGAGTGTTCATAATGAACGTTATACACGTGTTTAATGCAACCTAGTCTCAACTTTAATAATAATTAATTTATATTACAAAATTATATAACTGTCCTATGATTTTGTGACATGTGACGTTAACGTTAGAGTAAGTCTATTGCTTCACATTTGCCAAGATGACGTTCATTTCCTTCAAATATTTTAATGATATGGATGATATCCATCCATAGTAATTCTGCCCGAAGGCAGGTCCTTCACTGCAATCATAGCATTTTCATGATATGTTTGCAGCTTTACTAGGGAATTGTGTAGGTGTGGTAGCTTCCCGTTGCTTTCCAAACCGGTGAAGGATGATGATGATAATGGTAAGGATGAAAATGAAAAGGATGATGACCATATGATTTCGGGGACCGTTTGGGCCTTAAAGTTTTCCTGACATTTGTCTTATAGGTGAGGAAAAACCCCGATAAAAACCTCACCCAGAAAAACTGCCCCGACCGGGGATCGAACCCGGGCCCGCTGCGTGACAAGGCAGCACGCTACCTCGAGACCACAGCGGTGGTTATGGATGATATAATGGATTGGAATACACCAGAAATCATGGAAGAAGAAAATGTAGAGGAAATATTACTAATTGTTAAAACTTTCAGAGTTTCTTTTAGGTGGAGAATGCGAAAAATATTGGGAGATGCTAATGGAAAAATATGTAAAAAAAATTGCTGAGGTTGGAAGTCTCTTGACAGTAGCGAGAAGCTACGTGGAAAAACCATTTTAAAATAAAATATAGATCTTCTATATTTTCTTGAATGTAACTCATATATAACTGTTTAGGTATGTGTAATGACTTCATTGTTTTCTTGACAACGTTTATGGCACTCGTACCTTAATTAGCCTTTTATACGTGATTTTGGATGTGAAAACCACATGTTACAGTAGGCCTACTACAATTGTGTGAGGAGAAGAGTCTCTTTAATGTTATTTAATTATAGTGACTATTTAACTCGTGCCCCCAAATGGGAGTCAATGATCAATCACGTTACAATCATTTTTCATTTACAACCAATCACAGTTGTGTTTCGCCTAGAATTTACCAACTAAAGATTATGATAATAAAGAAAGCATATCCTTTTTTAACATTCTGAATAGGTCATAGCATTATTTTGCAGTGACTGACTCACTAAGAAATACGGCTAACAGATTGTATATATAGTGCATGAATGTCAACACATACCGCATGCGGAAGTTAATATAACAACATTTTGTAGCAATTGATTATACCACCAAAAAAAACCACCGTTTGCACTTTCTTAAATATATTTTTTCCCAGAAAAATATAATTGTCATATTTACATCATAGGACATCAGAAATGAATTAATATACTGTTTTATGTGTTTCATTTTTTCTTCACTAGAGTGCATTCTTACAATATTGCGTTCCTTTGGCAATAAATAATATGATCTGGTTGCAGTGACACACAAAAGAAGCAAATGAAGCGTACCTATCGTTTCTCATCTGTTTTCAAACATCGCCGTTTACATTAAATATATAAATATTTTAAAATAACTATATTTAAATAATGATTTGTGAGTAAGCAGCTTAATTTTATCCGTTAAATAGTCCTAACAAATGCCACTATTTATTTCCAAATTCTCTAGATAAATTCACTCCTCACTTCGTGAGTCGTGAATCTATCGATAATTTGGAAATCACTCGTGGCATTACTTATGATGATGATGATGATGATAATAATAATAATAATAATAATAATAATAATAGTACATGTATAAGTAATAATAAAAGTAATTGTATTAATGCTTGATTTACAATATTCTTCATATTTTTCTGTCGCCAAATTATTCAGCATTTTTCACATTCAGTATTCCTTACTTTTCCAAACAACTGTTTGATTTTTAATTGAATAATTTAATGCTTTTAATATCCCTTTACGAGAAAAACTAATGCATTGACTGAGATCCACAGATGTTGGTAGCCAAACCAAAACAATTTTATTATTAAAAAAAATATTATTCACCTTCAGTTACTGATATCTTGACAAGAACACGTCACGTTTTTCTGGATATTACGTTCCATGAAATTAAGCATTTACTTTGTTATTACAGTATTTTAAAGCGATGTATTTAATTTTGTAACTGACACAAAGAACACTTTACACAAATAAACCGTAGAGCTTTTAACAGTGTTCTTATGAATATTTTACAGTAAGTAGCGTTTATAATTATATCAATAAATTATATAACCAAATTATATAAAAATTATATAACTATATTATATAACTATATAATTATATAACCATTATATAACTAAAACTAAAATTCCACGAGGCTTAGGCCCTTGCACTACCAGAGGCTGCTGGCTTCATATCCACATGTGCTAATCGCAGAGGTAGACGATTATCCAGCCAGTTTAAGGGTGACATGTGGTCATCTGGCATTATAGCTGGTTCTCTCAACCTGAAGCCGCTACTTATTCTTCATGATGATGGATGAGCACCTGTCCCATACAAGCCGAAATTCCGTGAGAAAATATATTTTCTCATAGAGACTCAAACCAGCGCAAGTCCCATAGCTCTGCGCCAAGCATCTTGTTTTAACCACTCTGCTACGGTGCGGGTCATATAATTACATACAACATATACCTTATATTGACTTGTTAGTAAATATTCAAATATCAAATTAATTCAATATTTCTACACCTACATGTACGATCGATTATACATATTCTTTAGATCATCATTTTGAAAGTATTTTAGTGTTCTCTACTAATACAATTAGAAGGAATAAATATAAACTGTGTTTATACCTGAATTCTCAAAGTAAGCCCAAATACTGTCAACAATCATCCATCGGCATTCATTCACTCGACATATCTATTGCCGCATCTGCCGCTGCATGTCCCTCCATTACAGCCACTGCATCTGCAGCCTCCATCACAGCAGTTACACTTCCCGCGGCTACTGCCTCCACATCAACTGCTGTGACTTCCGCTGCATCTATCGTCGCCGATGCCACCAATGCCGATCCAACAGCCATTTGACTTGCACCCGTGTCTCTCAACGCACCTACCGTCACTACTACCGCCGCCATTGCTAAAATGAAATATCAGTTCGTACCAGATTTCTACACCTACATATACGATCGATAATACGTATTCTTTCGATTATCACTTTGAAAGTATTTTGGCGTTCTATACTAATATAATTATAAGGAATACATAGTTCAAAGGTAGACTAGGTTTTATACCTGAATTCTCAAAGGCAGCGCAGATACTGTCACCAATCATCCGCCAGTATTCATTCAATCTATATATACACCGGTGCACCTTCCTACATCACAGTCACTGCATCTGCAGCCTCCATCACAGCAGTTGCACTTCCCGCGGCTACTGCCTCCATATCAGCTGCTGTGACTTGCGCTGCATCTGTAATCGCCGCTGCCACCAGTGCTGCTGCTGAGTGATGGCAATGACTTTGCATCGCCCAGGGTGCTGTTCTGGAGCTAATGTAGGCTTCTTGACAGCCAAATTCCCTAGTGTTTATCATTATAAGGTTCACTCATTAGTTCAGTTCCATTTATATGGTATTAGTATTTAGATGAATTATTGGTGATAATAATTTGAATAATTTGTTTAGAGATGAGGTGTTCCACTACTTAGGTAGGGCATCAAAAAACCATGCAGCTGGACAGGCAGAGAGTCCGAAAGCCAGTGACATGATAGTGAGCCACACTACCTTGGTAGTTTCCCAACACTCATCTCATAGATCTGGTACATCCTGAGGAAATATGTTTCGGTGAACAGCACGTTGCTGTAGCACTTGTCCTATATTGTGAACAATTGGATTATCATGGTTGATTATGACATGATACATGTCATTGACTTTTTCATCAATTGTAGTCGCAATATAGGGCATCCGCGCTAGGTCGTGAAGTCTAGTGATCCTCATACGTAAAGGAGCCGAACAGATAATTTTTAGGCATTTATTTTGTATAATTTGTAATTTTCTTTTATGATAAGCAGCAAGGATGCTCCAGGCTTCACTTCCATACAGCAACATGCTGCGGATCACAGCTTTGTATAATGTAAGCTTGATCCGAGTGGATAGATTATTCGACTTAGAAAATTGATATAAAAGTGCAATTGCAGCATTTGCTTGATGTTGAAGTTTCTGATTGTGAATTTTGAACGTAAGCTTGAAATCCAAGTGAATTCCAAGATACTTGACTGAAGTCTCTAGTCGGATTGGAGTTCCCAGAGCGAGCCGGATGGGAGTATATCTGTAGGTTTTCTTAAACAAGACAACTTGTGTCTTATTTGCATTAGTTTGAATATTCCACAGATGTAGCCAGGTATGGATGTTGTTGAGGGCATTTTGGATAATGTGGATACGATTACGCATACCACAAAAACAAATATGTATCACCAATCATCCATCAGAATTTATTCAGTCTACATGTACACAGCTGCACCCCCTACATTATAGCCACTGTATCTACAGCTTCCATCACAACAGTTACACTTCCTGCGGCTACTGCCTCCATATCAGCTGTTGTGACTTCCCCTGCATCTGTAGTCGCCGCTGCCACCAGTACCGCCCTAACAACCACTCCACTTGCACCCGCCTCTATCTACGCACCTACCATCACTTCTATTCTCACCAATCATCCGTGAGCATTCATTCAGTCTACATATACACCGCTGCACATTCCTACATCACAGCCTCTACAGCCTTCATCACAGCAGTTGCATTTTCCGCGGCTACTGCCTCCATATCAGCAACTGTGACTTCCGCTGCGTCCGTAGCAAGGGAATTTGAAGAATCGCCTTGATGAGAGAGCCTACCCAGATTACTGAGTATTGTAAATTCCCTGCCATTTACGTGTTAACAAAACAATCTCACTTGTAGACATACTATGTCTGAGGACAGTCAGTTGTAAATTTTAGCGAGAAGGGACGTGTTGCTATTACATTATAAAAATTAGTTCTTAATTTTAATATTTTGTAATTTTGCATCCCATAGTTTTAAAATTGTAGTCTGACGTGGATGTAAATTATTTAATAATTTAAAGGACATTGTTTTATGTGATTCAATGTTTCTCATAGTTTCGAAGTTAAAAGGAAAAACTGTTCACAGTTAAATTTGGGAGATAATTGTTAATATTCACGTCATAAATGGGGTATAAGAACATTAATAGGGCATAAGAACATTAATAAAGGAATAACGTTTGTCTTTATCTCATTATTTTCAAATATATTTATATTTTTTTTAGGATTATGTGAAGTAGGGAGAAACATAAAACTTTGTCATTGTTGTTGATAACGTTTCATACAAATAAATAAAGCGCCAACATCAAATTCCTTGAACAAATAACTGCAAGCCGGGTTAATTAAACAAAATATACAAACCGAGAAAAATCAGTAAAACACATTTGTATGATACATTACGTAGTAAATCAATACACAAAACCTACTTAATTGACACAATATTAGCCGAAAAAAATCATGCCGTTTAGAGACTTCCACCTTACCATCCCCATTTAATTAATTTGGGGAGATGAAACATAGCGGGTCCCTCCATGGTATCTTTACCTTGTCGTGGTGGAGTGGCTTGCGTGCTTAAATAATCCTGAGAGCTATGCCGGCGGTAGCATTGCTGCCGATAAGGTTACCCATGCCGGACTGGTCGAAGGTGATACCCCAGACGAAAAAAGTACCTTGGGCGAAAGAGTGACGATTTTCACCGTAAAAATACAACCGTCAAGAAATGCGGACATGGGTTCATCTGGGGTAAACTTTTCCGGAGGTCAAATAGTCCCCCATTCGGTTCTCCGGGCGGGGACTACTTCAGGGAACCCATGCCAAAGGCTCAAACATAGGGACATGTTCCTAGGAACATGGAATGTTAGGACTTTATACAATAGCGGGGCACTAGAGATATTAACGCGGGAACTAGATAAATCACCCTTGGATATAGTCGCTTTACAGGAAGTTAGGTGGCCAGGAGAAGATAGTCAGGAATCAGGAAGCTTTGCATTATACTATGGGGGTGCAGAAAGACCTGCATTTGGAACAGGTTTTTTAGTCAGAAGGAGGACACTATCCGCTATCCGAGATATTAAGTTTGTTAGTGATAGGATATCATACATAATTCTAAAGGGTAAACGACATGATTTTATAATTGTAAATGTACATGCCCCCCAGAAGATAAAGATGACGAGATCAAGGATGAGTTCTATGAAGAATTAGAATGCTTATTTGATAGCCTTTCACGATATCATATGAAAATTGTCTTAGGAGATTTTAATGCAAAAGTGGGGCGGGAAGATATATTCAAACCAACAATAGGCAAATTCAGTCTTCATGAAGATAGTAACGACAACGGGGTTAGATTAGTCACATTTGCCACATCAAAGAATCTCATTGTTAAGAGCACTACATTTCAGCATAAGGATATTCATAAATACACTTGGACGTCTCCAGATGGAGAAACTCGGAACCAGATAGATCATGTATTAGTGGATAAACGCTGGCACAGTAGCATCATTGATGTTAGGTCAGTTAGAGGAACAGACTACAATTCGGATCATCATCTGGTCAGAGTGAAAATCAGACAACGGCTATCGCTTATGAGAGGAACAAATGCTAAAGATGATTCTGTAAAATATGAATTAAAAAACTTGAAAAATGATGAAATGCGGCAAGAATACCAAATCAAAATTGCTAATAGATTTGAAGTACTGGAATCTTCAGATGACAATGTGGCAAACGAAGAAGAAACTGATATAAATAAAGAATGGGAGGCTATAAGAGATACTATTAAGTTGTCAGCATCAGAAAGCATTGGTTGTTTAAAAAAGAGGCAAAACAAGAAATGGTTTGATGAGGAATGTGCCGACATTGTAAAGAAAAGAAAGCTAGCAAAAATGAAATGGTTACACGAGCCAAATGAGGTAAATTTAGAGCAATTGGGTAGTGTTAGACGGGAAACCACCAAGTTACTAAAGAGTAAAAAGAGGGAATATTTGAGAGAGAAGATTAATGATCTTGAAATGAACGCAAAAAATAGGAACATTAGAGAATTCTATCAGGGAATTAGTATAGAGAAGGAAGGATTTCAGGCTAGAACAAACATAATTCGGAATGAAAATGGGGATATGATTGCAGATTCCAAGAGTATATTAAATAGATGGAAAAGTTACTTTAATCAGCTATTAAATGTACATACAGAACAAGACATTGAGGAGGATAAGTTACAGACAGCAGAAATGCTTGTCGCAGAGCCAAGTGCATTAGAGGTTGAAATGTCAATTGAAAAATTGAAGATGTATAAAGCATCAGGTTTAGATGAGATCCTAGCAGAACTGATAAAATCAGGGGGAGAAAAATTGATGGAGAAGGTACGCTGGTTGTTTAGTATGATTTGGGAAAAAAATGCTCTTTCAGATGAATGGAAGGAATCAATTATCGTACCAATTTATAAGAAAGGAGATAAAACTGATTGCAACAACTACAGGGACATCTCATTACTTTCAACTTCATACAAAATTCTAACAAATATATTAGTAAGCAGACTTACTCCCTATATTGATGACATTCTAGGAGATCATCAATGTGCATTTAGAAGAAACAGGTCTACAACAGATCAGAATTTTAGTATAAGACAGATTTTAGAAAAGAAATGGGAATATAATGGTACTGTACAGCAACTATATGTAGACTTCAAAAAAGCATGATTCAATTAAGAGGGAGAAGTTATATAGTATCCTGCTGGAGTTCGGATTTCCTAAAAAGTTAGTTAGACTTATACGAATGTGTCTAAATGGCTCAAAGAGTAGGGTGCGTGTAGGCAAACAGTTTTCAGACACTTTTGAAATCCAGAATGGGTTGAAACAAGGAGATGCACTATCTCCTCTTCTATTTAATTTTGTATTAGAGCATGCCATTAAATCTTTAGAGAATGAGGAAGGTTTACAACTGAATGGTATTAATAAGCTGTTAGTTTATGCTGATGATGTAGGACTACTGGCCGATAGCGAAGAGATACTAAAGGTCAACACGCACACACTATTGAGTAACACTAAGAAATTAGGACTGGAAGTAAATATCAGTAAAACTAAATATATGGTCACACGTAGAAATTCAGTATATAATGGAAATGGACAGCTAATGACAAATGAGAGATATTTTGAGGAAGTGGCTGAATTCAAAAACCTAGGAACAATAATCACAAATAAGAATGAGATGCACAAAGAAATTAAACATAGGCTCAATTCTGGAAATGCATGCTATTATGCATTGCAGAGACTTTTGATGTCCCAACTCCTTTCAAAAAACGTTAAGCTGAAAATATATAAAACTATTATTCTACCAGTTATATTATATGGGTGCGAAACATGGACTCTTACTTTAAGGGAGGAAAGGAGATTACGAGTATTTGAGAATAAAGTTCTTAGGAAAATTTTTGGACCAAAGAGAGATGAACAGACAGGTGAATGGAGAAGACTACATAACAATGAACTACATGGTGTTTATAAGGAGCCAGATATAATAAGAACAATTAAGTTTCGTAGACTGCGATGGGCAGGACATGTTGCGCGTATGGGGAATGAAAGATGTGCATGGAAACTTCTTGTAGGGAAGCCAGAGGGATAACGCCCAGTTGGTAGACCAAGAATGAGGTGGGAGAACAACGTTAACTATGATTTGAGGGAAGTAGATTATACAGGGAATGATTGGAAAGCATTGGCTCAGGATAGGGATGTATGGAGAGCTTATGTCCGCGCGGCCATGAACCTACGGATTCGATAGTGCCAGTGAGTAAGTAAGTAAGTAAGTAACATAGCGGGTTGGTAGTTAAAATGCCATTTTTAAATTTAAATATATGTCCAGCCTTATTGGCTAGTACTCAAAGCTTCTGACCATGGAGTCCCGGGTTCGATTCCCAGTCAGACCACAGGAATTTTTTCTTGAAGGAAATTATTCCTATTGTCGCCTATGGTCTGAATTTAGGTTAAGTTTAGATTTAAAGACTCTCCTGATGCTTGATTATCATTCGACACTAATCATATCTTTGGGATGACCTAACTCCACCTTCGAGGCGCCACAAATTAAGAAGTGCATTACAATTCCGCCTTGCCAGAAATGTCAGTAAGACAACCTGGTGGAATTGAGTTATATATATTTGAAAAGCTGTGTCGCTGAACTCTGAACACATGTGTAAAGTGAATGGGAAAACATATACAATAAAGACAGCGAACTTGAGTACTGGGAGACAGATGGAATCATGGGGAAAATAACTGAGAAGAATAAAAGTAGTGATGAAAAGAATAGCCATTAAATCTTTAGAGAATGAGGAAGGCTTACAACTCAATGGTATTAATAAGCTGTTAGTTTATGCTGATGATGTAGTACTACTGGCCGATAGCGAGGAGATACTAAAGGCCAACACGCACACACTATTGAGTAACACTAAGAAATTAGGACTGGAAGTAAATATCAGTAAAACTAAATATATGGTCACACGTAGAAATACATTATATAATGGAAATGGACAGCTAATGACAAATGAGGGAAATTTTGAGGAATTGGCTGAATTCAAATACCTAGGAACAATAATCACAAATAGGAATGAGATGCACAAAGAAATTAAACATAGGCTCAATTCTGGAAATGCATGCTATTATGCATTGCAGAGACTTTTGATGTCCCAACTCCTTTCAAAAAACGTTAAGCTGAAAATATATGAAACTATTGTTCTACCAGTTATATTATATGGGTGCGAAACATGGACTCTTACTTTAAGGGAAGAAAGGAGATTACAAGTATTTGAGAATAAAGTTCTTAGGAAAATTTTTGGACCAAAGAGAGATGAACAGACAGGTGAATGGAGAAGACTACATAACAATGAACTACATGGTCTTTATAGGAAGCCAGATATAATAAGAACAGTTAAGTCCCGTAGACTGCGATGGGCAGGACATGTTGCGCGTATGGGGAATGAAAGACGTGCATGGAAACTTCTTGTAGGAAAGCCAGAGGGAAAACGCCCAGTTGGTAGACCAAGAATGAGGTGGGAGAACAACATTAACTATGATTTGAGGGAAGTAGATTATACAGGGAATGATTGGAAAGCATTAGCTCAGGATAGGGATGTATGGGGAGCTTATGTCCGTGCGGCCATGAACCTACGGGTTCGATAGTGCCAGTGAGTAAGGAAGTGATTTTTAAAATGTTTATCAGCTGCTTTGATTTCCGCCGCAATGTAGTCGCCGCTGTAACAGCCACTCCGCTTGCATTCGTCTCCATCTACGCGCCATCCCTACTGCTGCCGTCATTGCTGAAATGAAGTATCAGTTCCTACCAGATTTAGATACATAGGACACACAAGCATAAGAACATCCGTGTGTTGTCTTTTTGTTTCTTATGTGTCACATGAAAACCTGACTGTATTTTTGTAACTGAGGAAATTCATTATGTTTCAACACTGTAATATCTAGAAATCTTAATGTGATTACAACCTATATGTCATGTGTTACAAACTCTGACTTTTACAGGATATAATATTTACACGGAAGTCAATCGTAATGAGATGTGCATTCATTTATTAATAATGTTTTATTGCGTAATTTCAAATTCTTAAAATATTACAGAACGTATCTTTAACTTCCAATCTAAAAACGATAAAATAAACGTGTACTTTTAGTTAAAAAAAAAGTACTTATACATACCCCATTCATTACATTATATTGATCTTTTAGCCTAATAGAAATGTTTTAACAAATTATTAATAATTATACAGGGCGAATTGTAATTATGTTGACTATTTAACTCATGCCCCAAGTGGAAGTCAATGGCCAATCACGTTTCAATGATTTCTATTTTACAGCCAATCATAGTCGTGTTTCACCAAATATTTATCAATATTAAATTAACCACATTAAAGAAAGCTCCTACTTTTTAATATTCTGAACAGGTCTGACCATTATTTTGCAGTGACTGACTGTTAAGAAATACGGCTACCAGATTGTATATATAATGCATGGGTGTCAACACATAGCGCTTGCAGGAGTTAATATAAAAACATTTGTAGCAATTGATTATACCACCAATAAAAGAAACCGCTGTTTGCACTTTCATAAATGTATTTTTTCCCAGGTAATAATCCAGAAAAATATAATTGTCATATTTACATCATACATCAGAAATTAATTAATATACAGTTTGATGTATTTCATTTTTTCTCCACTAGAGAGCATTCTTACAATATTGCGTTCCATTGGCAATAAATAGTATGATCTGGTTGCAGTGATAAACAAAAGAAGCAGATGAAGCGTACCAATCGTTTCTCATTTGTTTTCAAACATCGCCGTTTACATTAAATATATACATATTTTTAAATAACTATAGTTAAATAATGATTTGTGAGTAAACAGCTTAATTTTATTAATTGAATAGTCCTAACAAATGCCCCTCTTGATTTCCAAATTCTCTAGATAAATTGGAAATCACTCGTGGCATTACTTATGACAAACTGCAAGAACTGATTCCTGACAGGAACAGAACGAAAAAATGTCCTATGTATAAATAAGTGTCCATAAATGCATCGTTTCCATGGTAGATGGCATTGGCGAATTACATTATTATCTCGGCCCTGTTACATGGCCTGCTAGATCACCAGACTCAAACCACCCTGAATTTTTACCTCTGGGGGTATCTGAAAAGCGCTGTGTATGCTGAACCAGTTCCTGGTGTGCATACTCTTCAACAGCGTGTCCACGTCGCCTGTGAGGCTATTCGGAGAGAGGTCGGAACATGCGAAAGATTGATGCAATCCATGTTACGTGCGAGTGTGTGCATAGCATCCCGTGGGGGTCGCTTTGAACCTCTGTTGTGGCGTGGATGGGATTATACTATGTACTGTGTGCCGGGATGATTAGTGTTGTTGTACGTACATCGTTCATTTCTGGACACATTTTTATAGGATTTTTTTACCTTCGTTTCCAGTTAGGAATCAGTCCCTGAAGTTTGTCGGTGTAATTACCGTTCACCCTGTATATAAGTATTTATTTATTTATTTTTTTACTTCTTTCTAGTGATTTTAACTACTAGCGGAACAACCTCAAATTCCAGTCAATTTGAAACTTTTCTGTAGACGAGAGTCATTTTCGAGTTTTATAGGTCTGTCAGATGAAGAAAATAGGGCCGTACTGGACCGGATTTGAATCTGCGACTGTAAGTTTACAAGCAATATGGGTTGTGCAATTATTTTCAACATTCCTGAGGTACTGAGTACAGCATCTTGTAGGCCTATAAGACAAGTTTTAACCATTTATTTTAACACTTTTTTCCGTTGAATGTTAACGATAAATTCTTTAATATTAAGAATGACGTATTTTATCTGTAAAATATAATATATAATATGATTCCTAACTATAGTAATTTTTTAAAATTATATATTTTTCTATAGGCCCTTATAGCATTTTACTTAAGGTATTTTAACAGATGAATAAGTAGTCCTTCAATCAAGTTATTTTTCGTTTGTCGATTAGGAAGGCGTCTTAATTCCTTCTTGAGTGTTCTCCCGGTGTTTATTGCCAGAGATTCAGGATGTCTTATAAGTTTGATTTTTCTTTCCACTATCTTTAATAATGTTTCAGTGGATCCTAGAACACTACAATACACAAATATACACCAATGTTTAAAAAGTGGGAACACATAAACAAGTCATCTGTACTGTGAACTCCTACATTTACATAACACATAATTTCAACCTAAATGATTATGTTTGAAAATAGACATTTGATATTATTATTCTGTAGACATATACAGCTTTTAACTTGTTAAATTTTAATGCAATACAATCTAAATATGTTTGTTGTTATAGTTACCTCATTTATAGTTACGAGCGATCTTCAAGTTTTAACAATCAACATTCTTAATATTCATTGTTGTCACAATTTCCATGGATATCACAATACATATTTCCTTAGATAATATAATATTATATAACCGTGTTCCATATAATACTTTTATTATTCGTTTATATTTTAAACTTCCTTTACCAAGCCAATTACTTAATAAAAGTATAGGTTATTATTATTATTATTTTTATTTCTTTCCATTGTCAACTTTATATTGTGTTTCCTGCCTATATCTATTATGTATCATAAATCATGTAGATAATTCATAATTGTTATTATACGGAAGAGAAAACCTTAAGGTCTTAACTCCATCAGGTAAAATAAATAAATACAAATTGAGGTTATGTAATAAAATGTTAAAAAAAAGAATATAGTACCTTTTTTATCTGTCTTCGTCAATTATCAATTATTTTTATTAGAAAAAGAAAACTTCGTTAAATTATTAAATCATGAAGGCCTTTCAAAAAAATGTTTCATCTTCGACATGCTAATTGGTACTGATGTTGACATATAATTTATATATTGGGTTAAGCTCTCTGAATGTGTTCTCTTTTAGAATGTTTATATTCTTTGCTTCTCTTGTAATTTCCATATTTTTTACGATGCTAATCTTGCCACAAAGAGAGTATCAACAACAAGATTAGCATGTTACAATACATGTACATTTTAAGAGAAGCAAAGAATATAAACAACCTAAACGGAAACACACCCACAGACCCAAGCCCATTATATAAATTATACGCCGACATCAGTATCAATTAGTATGCACAAGATGAAACATGTTTTCGAAAGGCTTTTATGAATTAATAATTTAACGAAGTTTTTCTAATAAAAATAAATTATAATTGTGGACGACGGATAAAAAAGTTACTATATTATTATTTAAAACATTTAAGTTTTAACAAATGGTCATTTTTTTCAAGAATAAGATATCTTAAAAATCAACCGACCGAAGTTGCTCGTAAATATTAACACACTCTAGACAAGAAATGGACCAATGACAGCTTAGTGCGAGTCTTTGTAATTATCTTTCTGCCTCCTGGAATTAGACATCTAACTTGTTTCCTCATCCTTTCATCTACATATGGGACGAATGATGTTTATTTTCCCTTTGGATATATAGAATAAAATACGGGTGCACCATAAGTCAGTTAACCGAAAATGCAAATATATTATTTTCTGTAGCTTATAACATCTATACAAAAAGAACCATCGAAATTGTTCCCTAATTAGCAAAGTGTTTGAGATTATGTTCAATGCCCAGTTTCAACCAATCTGATTTTTACTCCTTGCAACCACATGTAGTGGTTAACTGACTTGTGCCGCACCTGTATATGGAATTCATTTCGGCAACAAACTTTCAATGTGTTTGAAACAATGACTTATTGATAGCTACTTTGATTATAAGATTGAATATTACTAATTCATTTCTTAAATTTTCTTAATACTTTTATCCTTAACTGTAAACTTTTAACGGTCTAAAAACTTTATTTTGCTGTTTCTATTTTCTTCTTCTTCCTTCCAAGTATTAGGCCAAGGCTTGTTACGATTCTATAGAACATTTTCCCTCCAGCGTTTCATAGGACGGCCCAGAGATCTTCGTCCTCTTGGTATATAATTATAAACAGCTTTGGGGATCCGATTTGAACTCATTCTTTCAAAATGGTGTTTCCAATTTAGTTGGTACTGTTTAATATATTCCAAAATTGGCGTAGTCTTCAATTCATTTAAGATATCGGTGTTCCTTTTTCGATCCCATCTGGTGTAACTCGCTGTTCTGCGCATGAATCTCATTTCACAAGCTGTTATTCTGTCTTTTTAGTGTCTATGCTTCACTACCATAGGTCAACACTGGTCTAGCCAAAGTATTATATAAACGTAATCTGGTGTTTTTTGTACAAGGGATGGTTTCATAACTTGATTAATAATTCCCAAACTTTTTTTATAACTAGTAATTTTTTCAGGGATATCCTTTTCATCCCAGATAGAGAGATAATATCCAAGACATTTAAATTGATTAGATCTCTCTAAAATTTTATTCTGGAGACAGATTTTACTTTGTATGGGGTCCTTCCCATGAAATGCCATAATTTTAGTTTTATTAATTGATATTTCCATATTAAATTTGGCAGCTATTTTTTTAAAATTATAAATCGATCGTTGCAAATCATTTTCGGAAAATTCCAGAAGAGCTAAATCGTCTGTAAAAAGAATAGCATCGAGTTTGAGGTTCCTATTGATGGGTATATATCCTCGTTGTGTTTTCCTCCATTCGTTTATTATTCGTTTCTATTTTCTTTCCCTCTGATTTTGTAACATGTCCAATTTTCGCATCCATAATGTTGTACTGCATTTTTTAAATTTAAATTATGTATACTTCTGTGTCCCATTTCTTAATGTCCTCTTTATTGTATCTTTTTTTAGCAGGAAGCCATATTAAATCCAAAGTAATTAAATCTTAATCTAAGATAATTCTTTTATATCTAGAACTTCACAAATTATAATTTTTATTTAATTAATCCATTCTATTGCTCTGTTCTTTGTTACTATTTAGCATCCTATGTATTTTATTCCTTTGAAGCCGTATTATTTTATTTTTATTTTTTTGATAAATATTCATTTTAATTAGCTTTTAAATTAAATACCAATGCGTGTATATTAGAAGCGAAGCAACATATGTGCAAATAATAAGTGAAATTCTTGGAATGAGTTACCCACCTTTACATCGTACACAAAATTAACTATTTAAAAAACTGTACTTTTCTACACAATTGCCAATAATTCTAAAATAGACCAACGTTGTGAATTTTACAGCTGAAATGTCGTGTACATCAGTACAGCAGGTTCTACGAAACAAACGCTTAGAGTAACATAAAATCTACACACACCTACGTAGTATTATGAAGATGTTCCAAATGTATGTCAATAGCGTAACCATAGTTACTTCAATAATAGAAGACAGAACACTAACAAAGCAACATGTGTATCATAAATTAATCTCCCTTTGTTTCCGGAATCACTATAGGGTATTAAGGAGGATATAAAGGTTACAGTACTGTAAAATATATTATTTTGTATCTCAGTGATTAATAACTTTTTTATCTTGAAATTTTAAATGCGGATTATTCACTACTTCCCAAATAAAGGTTGTTTTAGTATCCTAAAATATGTTATCATTATTCATTCATAAATATCATGAAAATGTTTACAATGTTTGTAAAAGTGTTCAAAATAAATAAACATTTAAATTTTTTTATCAATTCTTCGCGTTTGCACGACAAAACTCCCTATAATCATGGGTTTAGAATGGGTAGTTATAAAATATATATCCTTAACTCGTGTCCAACTCAGGGTCGGGTCGAGGAATGAGATGAGGTGAAGCTCCTGTATTTATAGAGGTCTATGAACTACAAGTGTGCCGGATGACCAATCCTTACGCACCGTCAGGGAAGTAGATGAATTAAATGAGACGAAATAGGTATGGGTATGGAGAAAGGGTGGAATGCAATTTGTGTCAGGGGAAAATGGGAGAAACTCAGAGAAAACCCTGTCCAAGCTCCGTTTCGTCTACGACGAAACCCACTTGGAGTGACCGAGACTCGATCTCGGGACCCCAGTGGTGAGAGGCGAGCGTCCAACCGCTTACCTCACGGAGCCGCCTTAGCGTGGCTAGTTGGAATTCAGAAAATATATATATTTTTAAACAATAAATATAGAGGAATGTATCAGGGCATGTAAATCAATACAGCTAGGACTTCGGAAGAGAAATTCAAATGACGTTTTATACGGCGACAGCAATACTAGTTGTATGAGAAACTTGAACCATGACACCAAATGATCAGAACAAATTACAGGCCACAGAAATGAGACTTTTGAAATCAGTTACGGGTTGTACTAGGTTACATAAATTTTAGAATGAGGAATTAGAGAAATGGATTCATCACTATATAGATCAATGGATTGAGCATCTACAAAGAATGAGCTACAGTCGCATTCCTAGATGAATTCTTGATTATAATCCTGAAGGAAAGAGAGATTTGGGAAGACCACGGGAACGTTGGTTTGAGAATATATGAAGCCGATACAGGCCTAAGAGCCTAATCCCTGATTGGAGAAGAAGAAATATAAACTAATATTTTTTCAACCTATTAAATTAAAAATATTTTCACTGAAGATAATTCAAACACTCTAGATTGTATTGTTCATATAAGCTTCAAAAACAGAAAAAAATAAGAATTTAAAATGTTGATATCTCGACACTATCATAAAAATTACAAATTAATGATCAAAACCGCCATTTTTCATTATGATTATAATGAATGAAAAAAATTCTTAGTATTTTGGAAAATACCCTATATTTTAGGATGTAGGGAATATTCCTCATTTAAAATCTCAGGGTGAAAGTTATAAAAATGGATGTCAAATATGTTATAGTAATATAGTTATCCATAATTAGATGTACTCACGTTTCTAGTTATAGGCGTATATATTGATTTTTCATCTACGATATTATGTATAATTCATTACTAATCTATTCAATTAGTTCTGCGAAGTGATTTGTTTATTCTGGATTTATAATATGTTTGAAATAAATAGAAGGATATTATGTATATTCGTATTATGAAGATATGTGAAATTTATATCAATAGCGTAACCATAGTAAGTCCTATAATACGTAGTACATCAGAACACAAACCACAAACATAGCAACATGTGTATCATAAATTAATATTTCTTTGTTTCCGAAAACGCTATAGGCTATTATATATATATATATATATATAAATATAATTCTTCTGTACGTGTGTAATGTCACTGAACTCCTCCTAAACGACTGGACCGATTATGATGATTTTTTTTGCGTGTCTTTGAATGCGTCCCTGAATGGTTTAGATTCACAATTGGACTCTATAAAACCATTAGGTGTAGGAGTTCACCTGAAATGAAAATTTAAAAGTCGCTCTAGCGGTCACAATCCCCGATGCATCACAACGAAACTCAGTAGGCCTATATCTTTTAAAATAAACCAAGATAGGTGTTATCCAAAAATGAGCGAACATATGACAATTAGAAGTGAAGGTTTACCTGAAACCCGAAATTAAATCTGACTAATAATCGTCATCTTTGGTTCGTCTCAGGGTTTCATACAATTTAATTAGTCCTTAATATTCCATTTATTTAGGCGTAGCAGTGCACGCTGGGTATTAGCTAATATATATTGCACAAGTTATTAACAATTCTTATAAAATCCTTTACACTTGTTTAGTTTATACAATTAGCATAATTTTGAAATGTTACTTAAAATATCTTATCTAATATGTCAATGTGTATATCTTATCTTACGTAACAATGAAGATTGCGTATTGTAAAAAAATGGTGGATCATATTCTGTACATCAAAATTAAATTTTCCTTTAAATTAAAAGTAATTATGAAAATACGGAGTGTTGTTTCTGATCTCTGATAGCAAATCATTTTTAAGTTTTACCTTAAGAAAAGCCGTGTCTCCACCATCGAGCATGCTCTATTTGATGGCTCTTCACCCGAGCTATGGCTCGGCATCCAAGTTTCCACTACAGAAGACTCTTAAGCAGCACTCCTCTTTATATGTTTTCCAAAGACCGTCTATTGTTTGAGGACGCCTGTTTCCCAGTGCCGTTTTGAAGAGTCCAAAGACACAAAGTCCATCGGTGTTTCATCATAATGATTAAATTAGTATATAAGGAATTAATTTATATTTTGTTTTGGTAAATTACTTTTAGGAATTAGGCAAAGATTTATTCGCCTGGGAGACCTCACTGGGATGTTGCTGAATGGAATAGTATGTATTCCAGTTTCCTGCTCCATTTCTCCAGGAATGTCAGGGTTGAAGCCGACGTGTGACTGGATGCCTTGTCTTGGTTTTTGTCTGTACCATACAGAGCTGGGATTTCAGTCCGGTAAATTGGGATGAGAACGTCTTCCTGGTAGTACTGGGAGTTGATTATGGCCTTTTTTTAGCTACTATTCAAATGGTCAGTTTTTCATTGTAGCAATATCCCGCGATGACCATAAATCCCTTCGAGAAACTTTCTCTGCATTCAGCATACCACTTTTGAAAAATGTTTTTCACCCCTTTCCCTATAGTAGTACAGGGATCCGGGGTTTGTTTACCACGGATAATAGATCAACATATGAGTCGTCAAATGTGACCAACAATTTCCATGTTTTCTCCTCCACGTGTTTTTCATCGTTTTCTGCTGTTGGTGCGGCATTCGGAAATGTGATCGTGGCAACAATGTATGAACCCTGCTTTTGTGGCGCTTCTCAAGGTTTAAAATCTTTGTGTATTATGGTGTGTACAGTTCTAAGGGATAATCCCAATCTGTTCGCAAGCACCCCTTTGGTGTGGCAGGGTTACCACCAGAGGTAAGAGACCTTGTCTTTTCTGATTTACATCTGGGGTGCGGATAAGGCAGGTAGTGGGATAGTGCCCTTTTTTCCCCCTTTTCGAATTAATGCACCAAACGACCCTGTCCCTTTTTATTAAGCACTGAGCTAATTCCACATTTTGACACCACAAAATTACGTTTTTGTAAGCCTTAATAATAGCGGAATAACTATAATTAGCGTCGGAAAGGGCAGTAATATACCCTTCCCAAACGGGTCTATCTTCTTAGGCGTTATGAGAGCAACACGCGTGCGAGTGTCACAGAAGGAGCACAATAACTGGTTTGATCACCTCGCACGCTCCTGTCCTGATGACTCACACTCTAACGTCACAATCTACTTGGCAAATCGTTCTCAGAGATCGGAAACAACCTCCGTACTGATACAATAAAACCTAAAATTTAAAATGCCGGCTAGCTACTAACACGCACAAGTTAGGCTCCAGGTTTTAAGTTATTTTTCAGTAGGTGCCTTCGTTATTTCATAGTTAAAGTTGCATATTCGTAGTCAGTATAAGTTTCAATTTATATTACTTAGTGTCAAAAGTGTGTACATTTAACACCATGGGAAAAAAACACACGTAATTCAAACAACGATTCGACAAGTTCTACCGAGGAAGCAGTGAAACGTGTGGTGAAAGAGGCGATACAGGATCCCGGCACCCTGCAGATGTTTGTGTCCATGTTGCGGGACCAGGTTGTGGCGGAACTCCAGAAGACCATCCAGGACAACACTAAGGTAATTGAGGATCTGAAAAACACCCTCGATGAAAAAGACAAAAGATTGAGATAGAAAATAAAATAGACGAGTTAGAACAATACACGAAACGTCAATGCCTCAGGATTTTTGGTGTAAAAGAAAAGGTCGGAGAGGACACTGACCAGAAAGCCATCGAGGTGGCCCAAAAAATCGGTGTCGATCTATCAGTGACTGACATTGACAGAAGTCACCGTGTTGGTGTTAGTAACGCAGAAAGACCGCGGGCTATAATAGTGAAATTTGTTAGTTACCGCAAGCGCAGTGAAGTTTTTCTAAGCAAGAAAAAGTTGAAAGGAAGTGGAGTCACTGTTCGCGAGGACCTAACGAAGTGTCGTTATCGCCTGCTACAAGACAGTATACAAAAATACGGTATTGAAAATGTATGGAAAATGGACGGTGCCGTCATAGGCAAAGTAAATGGCGAAAAACGCAAATTAGATCTTCTGCGGATATCAACTAGATAGGACCTGGGTGTAAAATATGTTTACTTTATTTGTCTTTTCTTTGCTAACAATTATATTGTTAATTTATTTATAATTTATGTAAGTTTTAAGTTTATTATTTTTTTATTTAGGACAACTTACTTGTTTTATTTCCGTTTTTTTAACTTCTTTGTTTAGCTAAATTATTTTAATTTTATTAGAGTTATTACAGTACATAGTTTATTTTTACTTTCTGCATTGGCAACATTGAGCTGACAAATGATGACTTGTTTGCAACCTCTGACTCAGACCCCTTCTCCAATCACCCTCTTATTGTGCAGACAGCTTTTAAAACAGGTAGATGTCCTGAATCCCTGCCATCCCCTCCTCTAACAACTAGCAGTATGCTTAAGGATGCATTTTCTATTGATAAATCAACACTTAAAATCGCCCACGTAAATTCACAAAGCATCCTGTCCCACTTTGAAGAGTTTGAAACCATATTTTCATCTCTTGGACTGAGCGCCATTTTAGTTTCGGAAACCTGGCTCACCCCTTCCATACCTTCGTCCCTTGTTCACCTAGACGGATATACACCGCTCAGAAATGACAGGATAGATAAAAGAGGTGGAGGAGTTTGTGCCTTTATATCAAATGAAGCTTAATCCAAGAATTGTCCACAAGTCCCCTTCTGTATATTCCGCTCGCCCCGAGTTCCTATTCGTAGAAATTCAAGCCAGTCTAAAACAATGTCTCTTATGCATTGTATACAAACCTCCAAAAATTGGGCACCTTTCGGATCTAGAAAACGCTCTGAACGATTCATTGCCTCATTATGAACACGTTATTGTCGCAGGCGATTTTAATACAAATCTAATTCAGAGTGACTCATCAGCCATACAACTTAAAAAATTGTTCCAAAGCTTTAATATGACCATTGTTCCTCTCTCTGCCACACATCATACTGCTACTACCGACACTCTACTGGACTTAATAGTGACTATACATCCACAGAAAGTACTGTCATATGGACAAATTCCTGCTCCCGGTATATCTGCTCATGACATTATATTCGTAGAATACTCACTCCAATGTCCTAAAAGACGTTCTAAATTGATTACGTACAGAAATTTACAAAACATAGACGATGCTAAACTAAAATCAGACGCTTTAGAACTACCTTGGTACACAATATGGAATCTTAGATCAGTTGATGAAAAAGTAGACACTTTTAATACACTGATACTACAACTATATGACAGTCATGCACCAGTAAAAACCCGATGATTTTCCTCCTGCACCCTGGATGAATGACTCAATGCGTGAACTTATGTCAAAACGAGACAAAGCATACCGAACATACAGACGACATAAAAATGACGAGAACTGGCAACTGTACAAACAACTTAGAAACACAACTACACAAACTATACGTAATGCCAAATTACGACACGCCCACAGTATAATCGGACCTGAAATAAGTGCACTGGACACATGGCGAAATCTCCGTACAATGGGACATTCTTAAAGACTTATCCCCATCCCCCCATATAGGAAGAGATCAATTTTACTTTTACGACATTTCGCCTATAGACGTTAAAAAGCACTCAAGCGGATTAAATCCAATACACAAGGAACAGATGACATCAGCATTTTAATGCTAAATAAAATCATTGACATTATACTACCCACAGTGACTCATATTTTTAATGCTTCCCTTATAACTTCTATCTTCCCTACTGTATGGAAACAGTCTAGAGTTCTGCCTATACCAAAAATAAGTATACTGCTAACTGTAATGACTTCCGACCGATTAGCATCCTTCCGACATTATCTAAAGCCCTGGAACATATTGTACATAAGCAAATGACGGAATATCTCCAAGAAAATCAGCTTCTTGAACTTTATCAATCCGGCTTTAGATGTGGTCATAGCACAACCACAGCTTTACTAAAAATTACTGAAGATATTCTTGAAGCCGTGGACAGACGTCAATTGTCTCCTTTAACCCTACTTGACTTTAGAAAAGCTTTTGACACAGTAGACCACGACTTACTACTTATGATAAAGCTCAAGCACATACACTTGTCTGATAGCGCTGTATCCTGGTTCGACTCATACCTGCACGGTCGTCAACAATACGTTTCATTAAACTCTCGATCTTCGTCTTGGCGCAACGTGCCGGCTGGAGTCCCCTAAGGGCAGTGTTCTCGGACCTCTTCTTTTCTCAATCTACATAAATGACTTACCAACTGTACTAAAGCACTGCCGTTATCACATCTATGCTGATGATCTCCAAATTTACCTACATTCACCTCCTCATTCTCTCTATAACAGCTTGACGAAAATGAATGACGATCTCATATCCATCTTTAACTGGTCTTCAAGTATCCGTCTAAATCTAAATCCTAACAAGTCACAAGTAATTCTAATGGGACAACAAAGACTGCTTACAACCTTTGACATATCTACACTTCCAAACATTAATCTAAACACTATGATTATCCCTTATTCTTCTTCAGTAATAGATCTTGGACTACATCTAGACGCAAATTTAACCTGGCAAACACAAGTGAAACACATATGTAAAAAGACTTTCTCCATCTTACATTATCTTAAACGTTTAAAGAATTTAGACGTTTAAAAATTTAGATCAATATATATATATATATATATATATATATATATATATATATATATATATTGATCTAAACTATGACTTGTCGCAGAGACAGCAGCGTGTTCATAATGCTTGCGTTCGATTCATTTTCGATATCCGCCGTTATGACCATATTTCCGAACACTTTAATAACCTCTCTTGGCTCCGTCTTACTGACAGACGTAAATTGGACTCTCTTTCACTACTTTTCAAGCTTCTGAATTCCTATATTCCTACTTACCTGGCGTTCAGATTTGAGAAGTTATCCTCTTACCACAATATTGACACTAGGTCACAAGATAGCAGTCTGCTAACAATTCCTCTTCATAGCACTTCCTCCTATTCTACTTCCTTCACAATAGCCTCTGCCCGCTCCTGGAATCTCCTTCCTCAAGATATCAGGGGTTGCCGCACACTTGGCACCTTTAAGTCACGCTTATACAGTTACCTGTTGTCTAATAAGTAATTTTTCTCTATTTATTTAATTTTATAGTATGTCATTAATCTTTTCCTCGTTTTTTATATATGTTGTACATGTTATATATTTAATTCGTTAATTTTAGAGTAAATCAAAATACATTTTAAGTATTAATTGTATTGTATCCATAACATGTAATCGTTTATGTATATTGTAATTTAGATGTAAGACTATCTTTTTTGTATTTTTTTTTAAAACCTGGTTGAGTGGTAGACAAGGCCTTAAGGCCTTTACTCTGCCAGGTAAAATAAAGCTATTATTATTATTATTATTATTATTATTATTATTATTATTAATAGTTTAATGTGTCCTATCGCAATTCATTTCATGTTGGCTAAGTAAAACTTTAAGATATTTTATTATTTGGGAAAACCAAGATGTTATATAGACGGAGAAAATTCTTACTACCTAATTGCAATATTACTAATACAATTATGGTTTAACTGCTGTTGTTTAAATAATTGGATCCCATACAAGAATTCAGAGAGATTTCGTTTAGTTACTTAACATCTGTAAGTTATATTTTTATAAATGTATTTATATAGCTAATTAGGACATATCATCTTGTATTACAGGTGCATAATATAATGGAACATGCTGAGTAATAAATTAAAAAAATAATAGTAATGTAAATTATTATAATAATGATGATGATGATAATAATAATAATAATAATAATAATAATAATAATAATAATAATAATAATTTTAAACAGAAGCCGGCTGATTGACCAAGGACCTTGTAGGTCTGTCGCGCCATGGAATTAAGTTAATAGTAGTAGTAGGACTTTATTAGACAAAAAGTAAGATATTTACAATATTATTTACAAATATGGGTCGCACGGGCAGTAAGCCGTACGTGCTGTTGACAGTCCGTTACAATAAAGTAATAATTGGTACTAGTGTAAAGAAAAATGAACAACAAAAAAAGCAATAACATTACCATTACATAAAGAAAACAAATAATATTACAATTAAATAATAACACAATAGCATTATACACTAATTAATTTATATATAATTATTAGGAATTAATGGTATTGCATTTTGATAACATATATTTATTCATGAATGAGTAATTAAGTTAATAATAATAATAATAACACTAATAATGACAACAATCATAACATCAATAATTATAACTAATAATCATTTTGTTAAGGGTTTTTTATACATTACAGTAGTTATCCTTCAGTCCAAATGTATTTTGCTCCGCCAAAGATTTCTATCCTCAGCATCATCTTCTTTGTGATCTCTCCTGAGATCATGTTTCTTCTCGCTTCATCCATTGACTGTTCCCTGGGTTTCCCCTCCTCCTCCTGCCTTAAGCGTTCCAATCCAGATCATTCTTGGGATTGTATTATTCTCCATCTCTTCAGATGTCCATACCATTTCAATCTTCGTTCATCTATTACTTCTATAATATTATGTTTAATATTTATTATTTCTCTAATTTTCTGGTTCCAAATTTTCTCCTTTCTTGATTTTCTTGATGCCCTTCGCCAAAAATACATCTCTGTACTCAATAATTTTTGTTGCTTGCTGTCTACCTGAAGTCCAGGTCTCTGCAACATACAACGTAACACTTTATGCTAATGATTTAAATAGCAATGTCTTGGTTTTATTTATAATATTTTTACCCCATATCACTAAATTTAACATTCCAATTACTTTTTTCCTTCAATAATTCCTTTCTCAATTTCACTGTAAATTTTCCCATATGATTCTAAAATTGATCCCTAAATATTCGAAGTTTTCAACTTTCTTAATTTCCACATTTTCACGTTGTAATTTCTCTTCATCCTCTAGTTCTGTTGTGAAATATTCCTCAATTAATTCCCTTGTAGGGCCTATTTGCAATTTCTTTCCAATTTGTTTTGTAAGCCTTCCAAGTTTACATAGTAGGCCTATATATTGCTGAAGAAGGAAGAGGTAGAAGTGGGAGTACAATAATAAGACAGGATTGCTTACGTTTTAGATACATACTGGCTTTTAACTGGGAGAGCAGCGGGAATAAGAAAGTTATAAATCCCTGTTAATGGTATGTGGCTGAACTGTGCAACAGAGAATTTGCCTTTGGGATCTGTTCAAGGAACCAGCACACCGTTCCTTAACAAGTTTTTATCCCTCGGCTATGTAAAGAAGTTGTACTCTGCCAGGGAAATATTGTTAATGAGATCTCCAGTCTTTTGTTTGTACCGAGATTTTATTATTAAATACAAAATTGAGGGATATAAGTGGGCACATAAATACACGAGTTTATTTCACTATAACGAGCTTATGGATTTACCTAGCTAACTAACTCACTGGCTCTATCGAACTCAAAGGTTCATGGCCGCGTGGATATAAGCTCTACACACATCCCTATCCTGAGCTAATGTTTTTAATCATCCCATATATAATCTATTTCCCTAAATCATGATTCATATTATTCTCCCACCTCATTCTTGATCAACCAACTGGACGTTTTCCCTTTGATTTTCTTACAAGAACCATGCATGCCCCTCTTTCATTCCTAATTCGTGGCACAACCGTGCCCATTGCAGTCTATGAAACTTAATTGTTCTTATTATATGTTGTTTGCCATAAAGATCATGTAGCTTACTGTTATATAGTCTTCTCCATTCGCCTGTGAGTTCATCTCTGTTTGGTCCAAACATTTTACTAAGAACTTTATTCTCAAATACTCGTATTCTTTTCTCCTCCCTTAAAGTAAGAGTCCATGTTTCACATCCATATAATATAACTGGGAGAATAAGAGTTTTATACATTTTCAGTTTAACTTCTTTTTAGAGAAGTTGGGATAACAAGAGTCCCTGTAATACTTAATAACATGCACATCCAGAATTGAGACTATGTTTAATTTCTTTATGGACCTTAGTCCTGTTTGTAATTTTTGTTCTTGGGTATTTAATTTCAGCCACTTTTTCAAAATTTCCCTTCTTTTACCTACATTCATAATGTATTACATTTAAATTGTCCACCGCTGTGGTCTCGAGGTAATGTGCTGCCTTGTCACGCAGCGGGTCCGGGTTCGATTCCCCCTCGGGACAAGCTTCCTGTGTGAGGATTTTTTGCGGGATGTTTCCTCACCTGTAAGACAATTGTCAGGTAGCTTTAAGGCCCGAAAGGTCCCCAAACATCATTTGGCCATCATCAGCATTACCATCCTTCACCAGTGTGGAAAGCAACAGGAAGCTACCACATCTATAATTCCTTCGTAAACCTGCAAAGCATAGCATGCTAATGCTATTATTGCAGTGAAAGATCTGCCCTAGAACAGAACACTATAGAATAGAATATTTAAATTATTCAACTCAATGCTACAATCGAACCCGGAGATTCATCATCTCGCAGACATAAACTCTTCATACATCCTTACCTTCAACTTCTTCTTCTTAAATGGCACTACAGCCCAATAAGGATCTTTTTCTCCTCAACGAGCCTCCTCCAGACATCCTTCTCCATAGAAAGTCTTTCCCATTGGTTTATTTGACTTTTTGTATCTTTTCTTCAGCTAATATTTTACAATCATTCCCTGTGAAAAGCACCTCTTAAATCACGAATAATGTTATTCTCACACCTAATTCTTGGTCTACCTAATGGGCGCTTTCCCTCCAATTTTTACTGAAGAATGTATCTGCAGTAGTCCACGGCTGTGTTCTCGGAGTAGTGTTTTTACCTCGTACGCAGCGGGCTCGGGTTCGATCCCCGATTTGGATATGTTTTCTGAGTGATGATTTTTTCAGATTTTTTTCTCATCTGTAAGAATGTCACGAAACGTTACGACCCAGATGGTCCCCGAACATCATCTGGTCATCATAATCATCATCATCATATTCGCCATGTCCAGTATGAATGTTTGAGTGAATGGTGTGTTTCGTCTTAATATTGTGTTGTCTCGGAGGAGGTCGTGACATTAAGCTGATCACTCATTCAGGGAGGCGCTCCATGTACTTGTGTGGTCAATTAAATATGTGTGTGATCCATAGTTAAAGTCCCTCTCCCGACAGATCGTGCCATAGTAAGGCCCGGGTGGCGTGTGACACGTAAACATTTCCTATAAGGTGAGAGGTTAAACTAAGTTAATGGAATGGAATTGAATGGGCTCCACTTTCATTCTCCATTCTCGTGAAATGCCGTATTCAACCATGTCTACCAGATTTAGATGTCCTTATTACCTATGGTTTTCCATACAGATCTTAGAGCTACTGTTATATGGTTTTACCTATTGATTTGTCTGTTCGTCATTATTTAATCCAAACATATTTGTAAGCACAGTATTAGATAGGCTAAATTAAGTCTCGGTCAGTTTCCGGTCGTTATATGGTCGGTTTCCTACCCGGTCGGGGTCGATAGATTTTCATGATAGAAATATCCAATGACAAGTTCTCCGGAAGCGACTCTAAGCCGTGGGTCGCGAGTCCGAAGATTTTCGGGGTCGTAAAAGAACCTCAAGACTGAATGAAAAGGCCTGTGTGCAAAATTTATAGTATCTTCCTCCATCCAAGTAATGCCATAATTACGTACTAGATATCTAATTGAGGCGATGTGGTAACCACATGTCACTCGATGAAATTTATAGATAAATAAGCGCAACTCCCAGTAGATAGTATCCGTGTCCCCATGCGAGACGTATGCGGTGCATATATACATACATGTGATCGGTAAATTGGGTCCTAGGACCAGATGGCATTCCATAATCTTATCTGTGCAGATTATAAATTTTGTTCGGGTTCGTAGAAAGGAGATACTTTTAAAATTGTATAAAACAATGGCGTTTCCAACACTATTATGTGGATCGGAACACAGGGTCTTAACCAAAAAACAGGACGAATAATATAAAGTTCAGATATGAGGTTTCTGAGGAGTGTGGCTGGCTATACAATAGCAGATCGAAAACGAAATGAAAATATACGAAGAGATTTAAATGCATTCAAGCTATTAGATAGAATTGTCGGCCGCGTTGGTCCAATGGCTATGTTCCTTGCCTCTAGTTCCGAGGAACGCGGGTTCAAACCCGGTCGTGGCCGATGAATTTTTAGGGTGGAAAAATCGATTGAAAAAGTCCTTCGGGAGGGACTTTAAGCCGTGGATCCGGAGCCTGAAGATATTCAAGCTCGTAAAAGAACTTCAAGCCTGAATAAAAATGCCTCTGTGCAAAATTTAACCGACATTCATCCATCCAAGTAATACGTTTCTGTACTTGCCTACTAGATATCTCATTGAGGCGATGTAATAACCACATATCACTCATTGACTATATATATATATATATATATATATATATATATATGGGTAAATAAGCGTAACTATATTAGTTTGGCTGAGAAACTCTCTCTAGGGAGTACTCATGTACCCACGCGGGACGTATGGGATATATACTTACATACATATGTGGTCGGACCAGAGAGCATCCCATAATCTTCTTATCTATTTAGATTATTAATTTTGTAAGGGTTCGTAAAAAGGATACACTTTTAAAATTGTATAAAACAATGGCGGTTCCAACACTGTTATTTGGATCGAACACTGGGTCTTAACCAAAAACTAGGAACGAAGAATAGAAAATTCAGAAATGAGGTTTCTGAGGAGTGTGGCTGACTATAGAATAACAAATCTAAAATGAAATTAAAATATAAGAAGAGAACTAAATAGATATAATATTAGAACTATTAGATATAAAAAGAACAGAGATGAATGGATGAACCACATAAATAAAATGTAGGTCCTATAACAACAGAATTTCAGAATAGATACTTCATTACAAACTACTAGGAAGAAGAAATATAATAATATCGAGTAAAATATGGACATATCAATTCTAACTTTAGATTGGATCAGACCTTAAGGTCTAATCCTTGCTTCTGATGATGTACGGGTTCGATAGTACCAGTGAGTTAGTTTGTTAATGTTCCTTTCAATTGAGTAAAATCTTGTATTCTGTAAATATCAGGAAAAGCTGATAGACTGATAAACAGCGAGAAGTGAAGTAGCAGAGAATTATAAACCATTTGTGTGTTAATATAGTTACATAAGCTCAGAGTAAAGTGGATGGAGGAAGGTGAATAATTTAACATTTAAATTTGTTCCATTAGGGAACTTTTCAATTTGGAAATGGTTGTGTCTGCAATTCTGTAAATTCTTTTGCTTATTTTTTTGTTACATCTTTGAAAACGCCTGTACTTCTCTTCTTTCATCTTTCGCTCGCTTCCAGAGTCAACGAGATTTCATTTCGCAGTAAAATGTGAACAGCGCATCGTTCAGACCTTTGCCACTGCTCGGAAATTGTCTCTCATACATTTTTTATTCTCGTTGCTTTTGAAGATGAAGATTATTTATTATTCTATTAAAGAAGACGTACATTTTATTCGCGTTTTATACAAAGTACTATATTAGTTTTCAATCGAGAAATATTTCGCTGAATATATATTTTCCTATAACAGACTATTTTCTAAACCCATCCATCTTTGATATGTCTCCTACCCACGAACTTAACACAGGATGTTTCCAAAACTGATTTGAAGAATTATTATTTAGTTTTTATACATGAATTATCCCGCACCGTAGCCGAGTGGTTTAATGCAACATGCCTTGGCGCAGAGGTACGGGACTTGCAAAGGTACGAGTCTACATGTGAGAACAAATTTTTTCATGGAATTTCGGCCAGTGTGGGACCGGTGCCCACCCAGCATCGTATAGATACAGTAAGTAGCGACTCCAGTTGAGAAAACATCCATAACGACTGGGACACCCGACATGCTGACCACATTTCACCCCTACGGGCGCTGGATGATCGTCCAGCTCTGTGATTAACACGTGTGGATGTGAGAACCAGCTGCCGGATGGTAGGCCAAGGGCCTTCTAGGCCTCTCGCGCCCTTGAGTTTAGTTTATACATTAATTAATAAATGAAATTATTCACGAGTATTTGAGAATATAGTCCTTAGGACTATTTTAGGACCAATTAGAGATGAACAGATAAGTGAATGGAGAAGACTACATAACAGTGAACTAGATAATTTTTTTAAGAACAGTGAAGTCTCGTAGACTACTATGGGCAGGACATGTGGCAACGAATGGGGAATGAAAGAGGGACATGGAAACTTTTTATATGAAAACCAAAGGGAAGGTGCCTAGTAGATATGACATAGACAAGGTGAGAATATCATTAACCATGATTTGAGAAAAATAGATTGTACAAAGGAATGGCCCAGGATAGGGATGTGTCCGCGCGGTAATGAACCTACGGGTAGTGCCAGTGAGTTAGTTAGTATCAGATCGTCATCTGTAAAAGTAAAAGTAAAGTGTTCCCACAACAGACCCGGAGGCCCTTGGGGTAGTAGGAGGTTAAGGCTCCCACTTTTTCTAGACAATAGGCACTTTATGTCAGCCGGGTTGTCAGCCCTGCGTGACGGCCGCCTTTACCCCCAGAACAAGTGTCTGGTACTCATTTCCGTTAGAGGCTGAGTCGACCCCAGGGCCATAGTGCCACCAGAGGGTTTGGGTCAGTTTAAAAATCCTGACCCCAACGGGACTTGAACCCACGACCCTCCGGCTTGTAGCTCAGTGCCTTAACCACTACGCTACGGCGCCATCGGTAGAATTATGATTTTATGTAAGTGATTGTTCGAATGAAGTAGGCTAATACTTGTAATACCTGCATCAAAACATTTGCATATTTTTTTTACAAATAGTTATTCATCATCATCATAATCGGAGTCTTCTGGGCTGTAGCATCTCAAAGTCATTTTTCATTCCATCTCTTCTATATTTCTTTTTCCTTTCATATTATGATCTCGATATCCTCGAGTCTGACATTACGTAGTTGAATGTAATCTCTTCAGTTCGTTCTGTGTTTTTTAACTATAAATGTAATTGATTCTTTATATAATTCTTCTCTAATGCATGTGTTCCTTTTGTGGTCTAGTAATTTATAACGTGATACAAATGTAATTTCCGATGATTCAATTTATCTTGATTGGTCTGAAGTTGAGGTCCAACATCCACTTCCATATAATAGCAATATTAATACAATTACTTTATGAAGTTTTAATGATGTTTGTTGTTGTACTCTATATTTTAATGTTGTTTGTATAGTTACACAAAGTGGTAAAAGCATTAAGTCAATATTTAACAAAAAATAAATAATTTTATGTTTTCCTGGATGACAATGACTTAATACTTCAATAGTAAAGAAATCCGAATCTAATTATGATTCGAATTGTTTCATCATATTATCAAAAAAATAATTGACCAATTCTGTCAACGTTGATTATTGAAAGTTAAAGTATATATACATAGGAAGTTCAGATAATGTGGACCCTTCTTTATTTGGTGCTGCCCTCGAACAGAAAATATTTTAACTTCTTCCCCACATCAACTTTGACGCGTTCAATGCATGTTTCTTTTATACTTTGTGCGCAGAATGGTATATTTGTGACATTTGTGAAAACGACCAGTTTTAAAAGTTTTTCAAACTAAGAATCAATTATTAATTTCTGCTATTGAATATTACAAATGTTGAAAAAACTCCTACATATATAATATTATGTAGATGTTGTTTTTATATACTGTCGGGTTTGGTTTGATATTATGCCACATGGCGGCTGTATAAAATAATTAAACATAACAAATGAATTCGGTTAATATTGACCCTCCACCAGGCGGTTAAAGTAGACCTGGGTCCACTTTACACAATACGTATATTTTATCTATGAGGATGCTATATGTAAAAACCGTGCACTTAATTAATTTTATTTAATATCCTTGTAAGTTTACTAAACCAAAATCGCTGTTTGCAGATGAATGACTTGTGAATGTTATAATCAACAATCCATCCATAGTAATTCTGCCGAAGGTAGGTCTTTCACTGCAATCATAGCATTTTCATGCTATGCTTTGCAGCTTTACTAGGGATTTTTAGGTGTGGTAGCTTCCCGTTGCTTTCCACACCGATGAAGATGATGATGATAAGATAAAAAAGATTGCAGTGGTATGGTCATGTCAAACGAATGCCAGAGCAAAGATTGCCAAAAATTGTTATGGAATGGACCCCAATGGAAATGAGGAAGAGAGGAAGACCGACGAAAACTTGGATAGAAGGGGTACAAACAGCTATGAATATCAGAGGAATGGAGGAAGATCAATGGATGGACAGAGAGGAATGGCGTTTGGTTTCCGGAAGACGGCGGCAGCTGCCATGATACCGGATGATGATGATGATATATATGAACTTCTTTTTCTCAGAATCATGGAAATTGACTTCCCCACATTTACCACTAAGCCCACGAGATGTTTTGTGTTGACCGATTTATTACATGACTAAAAAGCTTAATAAAATATATTTAAATAATACAAATGCATGATTGTTTTAAGCTAAAATATATCAATTTTAAAATACCGGAATTTTTGGCCGTGTCTTGCAATATTGTCTTCTTGACATTTCGTCACATACTGTGGATGGCATGTTCAGGAGATATGGCTTGTTTATATTATCGTAGTAAACTGCTAACCAGCTGTTAACTTGTGTGATTTTACCGTAACTATGTAACTGAGTAAATCATTTCTAATTGGTTAGTGTTAACACTTGAGTCCTGCAGTGGTACTAGTACCACGGCATTTAAATGACACTGAAGCCGGAAAAAATTAAATCCCTCGGCATGCCTGTGCCGGCAGATTTACAGGGGTGTTTTTGTGGTTCAGAAAAACACCCCAGTATGTCTGCCGGCAGAGGCATGCAGAGGGATTTAATTTCTTCCGACTTCAGCGTCCTTTAAATGCCGTGATACTAGTACCACTGCAGGACTTCAAAGTGTACATAGAGCAGCTCACGTTGTTGTCATGGTATACGTCATGACATATTACATTTGTGGTAAGTTTTGCTGACACTTTTCTAGGGCAGGATATCATGTTTTATTGATTCTCAAACCTTCTTCTTTTTTTTTATTTTGTTTGTGTTTATATATCTCTATAGCTTCTCTGTTCAGTCGTATAATAATGTATGGTATTACATAACACTATTATTTTACCAGTTATATTATATGGATGCGAAACATAGACTCATACTTTAAGAGGGGAAAGAAGATTACGAGTATTTGAGAATGAAGTTCTTAGGAAATGTTTTGGATCAAAGAGACATGAACAGACAGGCGAAAGGAGAAGATAACTTAACAGTAAACTGCGTGGAGTTTATAGGAAGCCAGATATAATAAGAACAGTTAAGTCTCGTTGACTGCGATGGGCAGGACATGTGACACGAATTGGGAATGAAAGACGTTAATCGAATCTTCTTGTAGGGAACCAGAGGGAAAACGCCTAGTTGGTAGACCAAGAATGAGGTGGGAGAATAACATTATCTATGATTTGAGGGAAGTAGATTATACACGAAATGATTGGAAAATGTTAGCTCTGGATAGGGATGTATGGAGAGCTTATGTCCGCGCGGCCAATGAGTTAGCTATTACATAAAACTTGTGTGTCATTAAATACAATAATGTGATTAATATTATTATAAATATGTTCAGCTACAGCAGATTTTTCTGATTGACCATGTCGACAGTGTCTTGTGTGTTCTTTAATTCTGGTTTTAACTGATCGTTTAGTGGAAAAGGTATTTTAAAATTCATAACGATAATCGTGAAAGTTTTAATCAGTATACTAAAATATATGCTTTTTATTTCGGAATTTATCCACAATAGAGTGGTTTTCCGTCACCTTCAAGAATTTATCTTCTCCAATTTCTTGTGTATCTCTTAGCATTATATATTTTTTGTGTATAAAGGGGAGCTGACCCATTGCTGCAACCCCCAACCTGGAGGACCAGGTAATTTTTAATCTTAAGTTTTCTTCTTCTAATCTTGGATGATCTAATACCGATCTGCCAGGCAGCAGTGTCTGTATCTCTAGGCAGGACCCTCACTGGGTGCTACGTGTTGGGTGAACTGAACCCAGTTTTTTTTTCCGAGGTTCTTTCTCCTCCGTCTCACTTTTTCAACCTGTCTTCGCACAGGCTAAAACTGTCATTCTCCCAGGTATTATACATGGATACGAATCATGGATTCTTACTTTAAGAGAAGAGATGATATTACAGCTGCACGAGAATAAAGTTCTTAGGCAAATTTGTGAACCAAAGAGGGACGAGCAGACAGGTGAGCGGAGGAAACTTACATAACAGTGATCTACATGATCTTAGTGGTAAACCAGATGTATTGAGAATAGTTATGTCTCGTACACTGCGATGGGCAGGGTATGTGAAACGAATGAAAAATTAAAGATGAGCACGAAAACTTCTTGTAGGAAACCAGAGGGAAAGCGCCCAGTAGGTGGGCTAACAATGTGGGATGTATGGAGAGTTTATGTCCGCGTGACCATGAATCTCCGGATTCAGTATCACCTGTGAGTTAGCTAGTTATGATAAATTTCAGAATTAATCATTATTTGCTAATTATTTTTTTAAATCAGTTTCTATTACAAGACATGAATACTAGACAAAAGCATCGGAGAGAAGACATGATAAAATGGTCAAACATCTCAAAATAAAATTAAATGAAAAATACAAATCAATTGTGCGAGATAGACTCGAAGCCAAGTTAGAATTTAAGAATTTACAAAACAATTATCATTTTGAACGTTCTCTAATATGAAATACCTGCGATTTATGACGTTACTGGCACTGCGAAATTGGCCTAGTGCATTGTGGGTACTTTAGTGAAATTGTTCCTTATAGCATTTAATTCGTTGTAAATCCTGACTTTGTGTGATTATTTCGTTATTCATGTGTTGTATAAACATAATATTTGGCTAAACTTTCCAACATGTGACAAAATCCTGTCAAATTTTATTCTTAGAGTTTCATTTTTCAAATTATTTACTAGTTTGTACATGTTTTCTAATAATTATTTGAACATATTGAATGTTACGATGTTGAACTACATACGTACCGCGAAGATGTGGCAGTCATGTTGATTTTAACGAATGTTCTATGCAGTCAATAAATACTATGTACGTGTTCCAGTGCAGCCAACATAAATTAGGTACGAATTATATTTATATATACACTTCAGAATTTCAGAACTTACTATTTACACTACGGTACCTATTCTTGGGCGTTGCATCTATCGCAGGTTAGGGTACTTAACTTACGTTAGGTTAACTATTATGTTGTTAGAGAACTTAAATTCTGTTAGGTTGGTTGGCAATGCGAGTTCAAACATCGTGTATATGGTGGCTGCATCCCGTGATTCAGTAGTGTAAACCGCTTCGCGTCTGCTGGCGCATACGCATGGTGTATGACTGGGACTTGAAAAAAAAAATATTCGCATGTTGGAAAGTGTTTTCCAAACTTTATCTCTATTGGAAGTTTTCAAAGCTTATCGGTTTAACGTTCAGGTTGTATTGGAGAGGGGGAAACGTAGATTGAACATTTGGTGCGTGGAACAGATTCTGATTTGACTTTTGCCGAGTTGCAATGAAGACAATGGGAGTCAATTGCCAATCACGTTTCACTGACATTTGTTTTAAACCAATAACAGTCGTGTTTCACTTCGCTCTTCATTGAATTATCTTTACCAGCTCCTGCTTTTATGATAAAGAAAGCTCCTCCTTTTTAATATTCTTAACAGGTCGGAGCATTATTTTACAGTGACTGACTCTCCAAAATACACAATGAATATAGCAAATAATGAACAGATTCCTTTGAATTACACATTTAATAATTGTGTGTTCAATTAAGGTCTCTCCCGGCGCCATCACCATCATCATCAACTATCATATAATATCGGGGCAGAGTAACTCCGCCTTCCAAGCCCCCAGCCTCAGAAGTGGGTTATAATTACGCCATGCCAGGAGAGAATACCAGAATGTCGAAATGGCAACGTGGTGGCATTGAATAAAAACATTGTGTTTTTAAATAATGATTTTACTGAGTTCTTTACTAAAAAAATTAATTAATAACCCATAATTTTGGTTATAATAAACAGTTTGATGAGTTTCATTTTTTCTCCACTAGGGTGTATTCTTACAATATTGCGATCCAGTCGGTTATCGCTGATTGCGATTCTATATGGCAATAAATAATTTGATCAAGTTACAGTGCATAAACAAATGAGACATAACCACACATTTCTGATTTGTTTTCAAACATCGCCCTTTATATTAAATATATAAATATTTTAAAATACCGGCAACTACATTTAAATAATGATTTTTGAGTAAACAGCTCAATTTTATTCGTTAAATAGTCTTAACATATGCCACTCTTGATTTCAAAATCCTCTAAATAAATTCACTCGTCACTTGGAGACTCGCGAATTTATCGATGATTTGGAAATCACTCGTGATATTAGTTATGATAATATCGTGTTGATATTGACTGGGTTATTCAGTCTAAGAGAAGGAAATTGAGATGGGGAGAATTCTTCCAAATATATGTGAAATACTTGAGAAATATATTACGAAGTCATAGGTGGGAGGCTAATATTTTTTCGGATGGATATTAGAATAATGGATGTAAATGATAAGAACTGGAATCAGTTAGCTGGTGATAGTGAAGATCGCGTTCTAACTATGTTCCATTAGCGATTTAACTCATTGGAACTATTGAACCCGTAAGTTCATGGCCACGCGGACATAAGCTCTCCATACATCCCTATTTTGGGGTAATGTTTTCCAATCATTCCCTGTATAATCTACTTTCCTGAAATCATAGTTAATGTTGTTTTCCCACCTCATTCTTGGTCTACCAACTGGGCGTTTTCCTTCTGGCTTTCCTACAAGAAGTTTCCATGCAAGTCTTTCATTCCCCATACGTGCAACATGTCCTGCCCATCGCAGTCTACGAGACTTAACTGTTATTATATCTGGGTTCCTATAAAGACCATGTAGTTCATTGTTAAGTAATCTTCTCCATTCACCTGTGTGTTCATCTCTCATTGGTCCAAAATTTTTCCTAAGTACTTTATTCTTAAGTACTTGTAATCTCCTTTCCTCCCTTAAAGTAAGAGTCCATGTTTCGCACCCATATAATATAACTGGTTGGGGGCACGCCGTAGCGTAGTGGTTAAGGCACTGAGCTACAAGCCGGAAGGTCGAGGGTTCAAGTCCGGTTGGGGTCAGGATTTTTAAACTGACCCAAACCCTCTGGCGGCAATGGCCCTGGGGTCGACTCAGCCTCTAACGGAAATGAGTACCAGACGCTTGTTCTGGGAGTAAAGGCGGCCGTCACGCAGGGCTGACAACCCGGCTGACATAAAGTGCCGATTGTCTAGAAAAAGTGGGAGCCTTAACCTCCTACTACCCCAAGGACCTCCGGGGCTGTTGTGGGATCACTTTACTTTTAGAATAATAGTCGGGATTTTGTTCTGGGGGTAAAGGCGGCCGTCACGCAGGGCTGACAACCCGGCTGACATCAAGTGCCGATTGTCTAGAAAAAGTGGGAGCCTTAACCTCCCTACAACCCCAAGGGCCTCCCGAGGCCTCTAGTGGGATTACTTTACTTTAGTTAGAATAATAGTTTTATATATTTTCAGTTTAACGTTTTTGAAAGGAGTTGGGACATCAAGAGTCTCTGCAATGCATAATAGCACGCATTTCCAGAATTGAGCCTATGTTTAATTTCTTTGTGTATCTCATTCCTATTTGTGATTATTGTTCCTAGGTATTTGAATTCAGCCACTCAAAATTTCCTTCATTTGTCATTAGCTGTCCATTTCCATTATATAATGTATTTCTACGTGTGGTCATATATTTAGTTTTTGATATTTACTTCCAATCCTAATTTCATAGTGTTACTCAATAGTTACCTTATTTAGAGGGTGGAATTAAAATGTCGTCTGATTTCAATGTAGACTCTCTATGTTTTTCTCTTTTAACCCAGTTTGATAACGCATCACATTTCATGATAATAAATTAATATTAACCCGTGCCGCACAAGATCTAAATTTATAAATATTCAGAAAATCACTTGCAGCAAGAGTATTTTTACTATTGTCTTAAACAAAACAAATGAATGAATAATATCATCAAATACAGCTGTTTTAATGAAATTAATTGTTCACGTCGTAAATCATTACCATTTTTATCGATATTTTCACGGCTATTCTAGCTCAATGCGGCACAGTTTCCTGATCTTAAATTTCAACAAAATGGAATTTAAAATACATCTTTAAAAATAAGAGGGTGTATGGAATGAAATGCGAAAAATCGGAAATAAGGACCACACTAATTTATATATAGCAGACTCAGCTAATTTCGCGATAGTAAGGTTTTAGACTAGTGTATCATAATTATTAAGAAAATTTCTAGTTAGAGTCATAGCAATATTAATTTTAAGGACATATGAATGAAATAGGCCTATATATATATACATACATACTGAGCTGTCGAATATATATTTTATTTTTATTACCAATATGACATAAATGATATGTCTATTTTTCTGGAGGTTTGAAGATCTGGGGAAATTTCGTGATAGTATTAGAGTAAATTCGTGACAAACTTTTTAATCACTCTCCATGTTACATCCAATGCATTTGAAATCCCATTAATAAACAGTCACCCCCAGACACTTTTAATAAAACCACAGATCACATTTTCGACATTGTATCCGTTTGTTTTAGCGTCGTAGAATGTCTACTCAAAAACGTTCTTCAAACGTAGACAAGTATTAAATTTAACAACTGCTAACATGAATGAAAACATTAACTTCCTCTACAAGTTAACATAAAATAAAACCATGGAACGCTTTTATCACATATATGAAAACAGCAAGAAAGTAGACTTTCTTCCATCTACGAGACACAAAAAATAATTTGTTTTTCTTGCCAGTGCAACTTAGTTATAAACGAAATAAACAAAATAACGAAATTATCCGGGTCACGAAATTAGCCGAGTTTCTTCTATACATACATACATACATACGTACTGAACGCAAAACTTGATTCTTAAAGAAGACGTGGCAGATCCAAAATCAGATGAATAGATGACGGGAGAATTGGAAAGAGTAATTGGAGACAGAAAGTATAGAACAGAACAGAATGGTGAGCTGTTGGTTCGGTAGGTCAAGGCTAGTACCGAAGATGATATTATATTACAATGAAGTGGAAGAACATAGTCTATGTGTGAAAAATCACTACAGTATTTGCTCCATTAACTGGTGCAGCCTGAAAATAGTCTGCTCGTTACACTACTGTGTCCCGTGACGTCATGACACTAATATTTTATTCACTTTGTAGATTATTCATTGAAACGTTAGTGCGTTTCACAATTTGTAACTTGTGAATTATTTCTTCTGTTTAATGCACTCGTCTGAAAGTACCAAATGTGTTACTTGAATTAAGTACTTAATGTAAAAATCTCAAATGGTTTCTCGACATTTTAAATAATTCCATAGCCTTGATGTCGCCCTATAGTGGTTATGTTCATTGCCTCTAGTCCCAAGGATCGCAGGTTCACAGCCGGCTGAGGTCGATGGATTTTTAAAATGGAAAAATGCAAGGGGCGAATCCTCACGGAGGAATTTTATACCGTTGATCTCCAGTCTGAAGATTTTCAGAGTCATAACTAGAACCTTAAGCCTAAAGTAGCGCCTTTACGCAGAATGTAACTTGCCTTCCCCAACCAAGTAATACCTTAGTTTCCTACTGTAGGATTTATCAAGTCAAGAAAATACATCGTATCCATAAAGTCTTTCCAAGATTAAGATGAGTTGTGTAGTTAGTGGCATATGCAAGACAAACTCACAATGCTTTTTTAGGTATAATCTGCAATGACGTCAAACCAGAAGAAAGCGCAATGTGCTTTATGGTACCATGATATAATAATAGTAGTAGTAGTAGTAGTGGTAGTAGTAGGACTTTATTAGACAAAATGTAAGATATTTTTTCAATATTATTTACAAATATGGGTCGCACGGGCAGTAAGCCGTACGTGCTGTTGACAGTCTCTTAAAATAAAGTAATAATTGGTAATAGTATAAAGAAAAAAAACAATAACATTACAATTACATAAAGAAAACACAATAATATTACAATTACATAATAATACAATAGCATAATACATTAATTAAGTTATGTATAATTATTAAGAATTAATGGTAATACATTTTGATAACGTAATTATATTTATTCATGAATGAGTGTTGTTCTTATTTTCCGCGTTTTGTCCAGAAATTTACCCACGTTTATCCAATTATCTGGATTTACCAATAACTCGTAGCATACCAATCTTTCCCGATTTGAATTTAAAAATATTTCCGGTAATAACTGACGTCTCCAATATTCTAAATCATCACATTTTCCTAATATATGTATCTCATCTTCAAAGTTTCCTCACATTGGACATATTCGCATATCGTGATCGTCGCTAATTTTTAGAAATTTCCATGCCCCTAGCCTAAACCAAGCAACCCCTGATCTGTCTTTTAAATCCTAGGTTGAGTATATAAGATTCTTTTCCACAAACTTGTTTCAGGCCTCTCTGCGAACACAGTGAGCGTTTTCCTGTACATTCGACGCATAAATCTTGTTGGTTTATATGTAAGTACCTCCTCCTTATTTTTCTCCACACGTTCTTGCGATTTTCAGTCCCTTTTTCCCATATCCAACCCATCCCAATCTTTTGGAGTTCTCTCCTAACCTCGTCTGCCCAAAATTTAACATCTATGTTTCTAATTTGGTGGTCGTAACAAATTGCTCTAAGCATTGTTTGTTCACCTTGGATTACCCGCAAACAGTATTTGAGTACACGAATTTTGCAGTTTATGTCGTCCTGGAATGACCAAAATTCATATAAAATTACACAGTTAGAAACGGCCTTACCAAGTCCTGTAATATATTTTAGAAAATGCGTATGTACCTTATTTAGTATTTCCGTTCTTTGGAAACCCCAAATCTCACTACCATAGTGCATTACCGACCTGACCATCGCTCCATACTTTTTTTCTAAAATGCTGACTGAAATATCAGGCACTCGACCCAGAATACCGAGTGCACTCTTAAGTTGTCCTCTCTCTTTAAATAATGCTATATCAATATTTTTTTTCCCACTTTCCGTTCATTTTCAACGTCGTACCAATATATTCAAAATGTTTCACGTATTGAAGTGTAAATGGACAGGTTGTACCATATCTACAATGTTAGAAGTTTTGCGGGCGACAAGAAGTGCACATGTGCAAGTACACTTTTATTGCTTTACAAACTTTGAGAGCTTGTCTTTCATCTACCACAAACCACACAATTCTAACTATTATAGTTTCCATCTTATAGGTAGTTGTAATGTTCGAAAGACTTTGTGGACACAGTGTATTTTCTTGACATGAAAAACCCTATAGTAGATAACTAAGGCATTACACACTTGGTTGGGGAAGGAAGGTAGTATTGTTCTTATGGAACAGTAAACGTGTCCTTTTATGTGAGATTGATTTATTAGTTCTTCAATTTGAAGTAAATCATCATAATCATCATACATCATTCACGAATATAGATCAATGTTGACCTGTTTCGGTCTCAACTAGACAGGGTCTAAAGGGTGATACCGAAGAACTGCATGAGGATCCTAGTTGGTGACATTCGGGATACATGTCGCAGGCATCGGTTTATGAAGGTGGATATCTTTTCTTCTAAAGTTTGCATGTAGAGTTCCTTCAATTTAAATAGTTAAATTAGTTAAATAGTTTCACTCATAATTTTTTCAAGTAAGTGGGTGTCAAATTTATGAAAAAATATCATTATGAGTGTATAATTAACACACAATTATTTAATAAAGTTACAGGGTGAACTCAAGTATTGGAACAGCGGCTAGAGGAGATGGCACTTAACCATCGCCTTTCAATGAAACTTGTTTTGTCACGTACAGACGTGGTAAAAAAAAAGATATACCGAAATCATGTTTTCGGTACGTAAGATTACGTAATACTGCGCAACTACCACGTCATCGTGTCTTCATTCCTTAGTGATCTTATTGAACAGTGCCAATTTCCTATCTTCCTTGTCCTCTCTCCTACCTACTCCCCTTTCTCCTTTATGCGCCGCGTGTTACTGCGCATCTTCCCCTTGCTAGAGAAGTCCTCATATAAGCGGTGCACATGAACATCAGTGCCATCGTCTATTTTGGTTTCGGCGAGTCAAGTCAATAATAGCTCGAAGGAGCTGTTTGGTAGGCCAGGGTAGGGCCACTAGGACCGTGTATCCTGTGACTGGAGTGAGTGGATGAATGAACGTATGTTTATTAATATTATTATTGTTATTGACTTTTATTTGGATGACCAGTAATAATATTATTTCTTTCATAACTTATTTTTCAATGGTCAAGAAAATAGTATATTGTTATTTGTATTTCATTATATCTGACTTATGGCTCTTATTAAAGATAAGCTATTTTTAGTTAACGTCTGTTTATTGATTGCGTAGCCAGTCATGTCAGATATTGATATAAGTTCCAAAGCTTTCTCAAGCGAATTTAACCCCCTTTTTCCTTCTAGCTTCCACGATTGTAAATCTGTGTAGCTTACAGTACTATATGTTTAACAATTTATTAAGGAAAGGTGGATTAATCTTTGCCTTCTATGGGTCCGGGCAAAGGTATGTTGATTTAAGCTCTCAATATTTTCAAATTCACGTAATTATAAAAATATTGGTACGATCCCGCACGAACACGCGAATGGTTGCAACATCGCTAGCAGAGCGTGGTGCAAATAAATGGTAGCAGTGAGCGTGGTTCAAAGTAATGCTGTTACAGCGTGTTAGTGTGCAAAGGCAATTAATATATCACGAGTGGTTTAGAATGTTCTGAAGCTATTAGCGTTTCTGTAATCACAATCTATAAAATCCAAAAGTTAATTGTTCTTTAGTTGCCACATTACAATGATCACGAATTAGATTTAGTAGCAGAACTGAAGATAATTGTGTCATAAAATTATGCTAGGAAGAGAAGAGGGAGATACATTTCCATCTTTGTCGCTCAGTCTGTGGCGTCAAGCGTTAAGTGTTCCCATGAGAGCAATACTATTTTCTAGACATGAAAACCCCTATAGATGTCTCATCACCATACGTCACTCAGTGACATATATATATATATATATCGATTCATCCATTGTAATTCTGCCCGAGGGCAGGTCTTTCGCGCAATCATAACATTTTCATGCTGTGCTTTGCAGCTTTACTAGGGATATATATATATATATATATATTTGCATATAGGCCTAGCTAATATGGTTTCACTTTGAGTTGTTTCATGTTTAACTTTTTATTGTGCTTGTGAAAATCAACGGAAACTGTGTCAGTTTTTAGTAGGCCCAATGCTATTATCTTTTTTTTTGTCTAATGCCACCAGGTTGACTTTTATGACATTTCTGGCTCTCTATCCTGGCATTGGCGGAATTGAAATCCATTTCTTAGGTTGGGGCACATGGAAGGCGGAGTTACGTTACCCCGATGATGATGGGTGACAAATAGTAGTAGTAGTAGGACTTTATTAGACAAAAAGTAAGATATTTACAATATTATTTCAAATATGGGTCGCACGGGCAGTAAGCCGTAAATGCTGTTGACAGTCCGTTACAATGAAGTAAAAATTGATAATAGTAGGCCTATAAAGAAAAAAAAACAATAACATTACAATTACATAAAGAAAACACAATCATATTACAAATACATAATAATACAATAGCATTATACATTAATTAAGTTATGTATAATTATTAAGAATTAATGGTATCGCGTTTTGATAACATATATTTATTCATGAATTAGTGTTGTTCCGCGTTTTGTCCAGAAATTTACCCAAGTTTATCCAACTTTCTGGATTTACCAATAACTCGGTAGCATGCCAATCTTTCCCGATTTGAATTTAGAAATCAATTTAGAGGGGTGATAAATAGTAATGAATCATCAGGAGGGTTAGACCTATTAAGCTAAACTTAAAATGAATTTCTAAACTGAAAATATATAAAACTATTATTCTACCAGTTATATTATATGGGTGCGAAACATGGACTCTTACTTTAAGAGAGGAAAGGAGATTACAAGTATTTGAGAATATAGTACTTAGGAACATTTTTGGACAGGTGAATGGAGAAGACTACATAACAATGAACTACATGGCCTTTATAGGAAGCCAGATATAATAAGAACAGTTCAGTCTCGTAGACTGCGATGGGCAGGACATGTTGCACATATGGGGAATGGGAGACTTGCATGGAAGCTTCTTGTAGGAAAGCCAGAGGGAAAACGCCCAGTTGGTAGACCAAGAATGAGATGGGAGAATAACATTAACTCTGATTTGAGGGAAGTAGATATACAGGAAATGATTGGAAAGCATTAGCTCAGGATAGGGATGTATGGAGAGCTTATGTCCGTGCGGCCATGAACCTACGGGTTCGATAGTGCCAGTGAGTAAGTAAGTAAGTAAGTAACCTGAATTTCAGACTGTGGACAATAGGGTGTCCCAAGACTCCAAAGACATAGAGGAATATTTTTTTCGCGAAATTAAATACGCATACCCTCTACTTTTTCCTCTGTTTGACCTTAATAACTCAAATAACACATGTTTTTGCGATTGGATCATGGCAACCTGTGCCGACGTCAAGCCAAACATGGGTCAGTATAGAAGGATTCTAGAACTAAAAGTTCATTTAGTAAATAAAATATCAATGTGCCCAAAACGTATAACTACTTACTATTTTACAATAAAAACAATTATTGCTAAATTTTGTTCGCCTTAGTTAGCAAGTATTGACATGTTTCGAAGCAAGTCGGTACGGGTTGCAGTGGGCTTAAGTTCACCAAATTGTATATATTGTTTTAACGTTACACAAAAAATAAGAGGGTATGCGTTAAAAATAAAAAAAAAAAACTTTTTTGAACATCTAATAGGCAACCACAGGAATAATTCCCTTTAAGGAAAAATTCCTATGGTTTGACCGGGAGTCGATCCCGGGACCTCATGAAACTGTAGTCAGAAACGCTGACCACAAGCCCATGAGGCTGGTCTATGCTGTTTTCTAAAATTCCCGATTTCAAACGGAGAAAACCTGGGGATAGTGATGTATGGAGAGCTTATATCCTTGGGGTAATGAACTCTTAGTTCCGCATTGCCTGTTAGTTCTTAAGAATAAAGACGCGTATATAAAGATGGTGCCCATTTACTGCGGACGGTGAAGTTTTCCAATTTCCTGCACAATCCAGCTACACCGCACCAGATGTTAAACCTCAATCTCGTACAACATGCAATTTAGTGTTTCAATTGTTCACCACAGAGCTGTACAAGCGCCTGTGGTTGGCTCGTGGTAAGCAAAACGATTATAAGTCGTCACTTCAACTTTCTCCTTTTTAAATACTACATTACAGTTCATATTTTATTTCATCACTACTTTATGCAATAACAACATTAATATTTGGGCAAGTTAAAAGGAAATTAATAATAATAATAATAATAATATAATAATAATAATAATAATAATAATATATAATAATAATAATAATAATAGTATTAATAATAATAATCATCATCACCATAATAATAATTATTATAATTAATAATAATAAATAATAACAATAATCATTAATAATAATAATTGTAATAATGGTAGTAGTAGTAGTAGTAGTAGTAATAATAACAATAACAACAATAACAATAATAACAATAACAATAATAACAATAATAATAATAGTAATAATAGTAATAATAATAATAATAATAATAATAATAATAATAATAATAATAATAATTATAATAATTGGAGGCGATCGAAAATAATTTCAAGACGGGATAAATTCAGAAATAGCACAATAAGTTGAATAAAATTTTTTAGAAACACTATATGAAAAACGTTTTGAAGTGGTATGGACACCTCATAAGGATGGAAGAAGATAATATACCAAAGAAGATCCTTGATTGAAAAGCTAATGGAAGAAGTAGAAGTGGCATACCTAGAGAACGATGGATAGATGGAGTGAGGAGAAGTATGGAAGCTAGAGATTTGACGGAAAAAAAATGATTTAGATAGAAATCTCTGGCGACAAATCACTTTGGGGTCAAAGGAGAAACATTGTAGTTTGGAATATTCCTGGTAATAATAAAACAATAATAACCTAAAACAAAATTATAGTTCCTAACTTCTTTCGCGTCTTTTGTCAAATTCTTCCTGTTTATGCATGTTCTCACTCCAGTCATGCATCCATCTAACCATCATGCCATCCATCGCTAAAGAACCTAAATGAAATGTATTTTATTTTTAGTTGAATAAGTAAAAAGAAAATTAAGCGTTAATTAAATGATTTAATAATCGCTGCACCACGGACCCGACAGGTTATTTAAGATTACCGTCATACGGTTCTTTTATAGACCCGAAAATCTTCAAACTCGGGACCCACGGCTTAAAGTATGTCCTGGAGGAATTGTTTCTTTTGGATATTTTCATCCTAAAAAGCCATCGACCGCGACCGGGTTTGAACCTGCAACCCTCGGGACTAGATACAAGGAACATAACCACTAGATCACCGCGGACGACAGATTGTTTGATTAGGTTATATTAGTTAGTTTAGATTAGATTTTATTAGATTGGGTTAAATTGAATTATGTAGTTATAGGACAAACTGACTCATTCATTCTGATAATAATGTGGACCAAATTGACCCTAGACGTTTTCGTAAACATAGGCCTATTTGTAGGAAGGAACTGATATAGCCCCCTACTCTTAGGCCTTTCCGTCCTCCTCTTCCCTTCCAGTATTATTGTGAAGATCTTCGCTTCTCTATGGTCTTCTAAGTAGATGTTCAGCACGTTTCAGTTGCTGTTAGCTTTGACAAATATGTTGATGGAACAAGAACTATAAATTTTGAATAAGAATATCAGAAAATACAAAATTAGACACCATATTCTTTGCAGATGACCAAATAATAATTGCAAATTCAGAAGATAATCTGCAGAAAGGTCTGTTTGAACTAACATTACAGAAGAATATGGATTGAAGATATCTAAAGAGAAAACAAAAATTATGACATTTTAACGTGTAGAATCTGTCAGACGTAAAATTGTACTTGACAATTAAATTTTGCAGCAGGTGAGTAATTTTACATATCTAGGATGCAATATCTCTTATGAAGAAGAAAAGGATGTAAATGTAAAAATATACATTTTTTAATGATTTTAGGGTTAATAAATTCTAACTTCAAGCCACATTTAGTCAAAAAACATTCAAAACTAAAAGTGAATAAAACACTAGCTCTTCCTGTATGGTAGCGAAGTATGGACATTGAAACAGAAGGATAAACAGAAGCTTAGATCTGCTGAAATGAGATATCTTCGGAGAACTGCAGGATACACACTAATATATCACAAAAAATGAAGACATCTTAGAAGAATTACAAATGGAACCATTAGAAAACAAAATTTCTGATTATAAGTCAAGATGGATGCAACATGTTCATCGAATGGAAGATCACAGGATACCCAAACAAATGTTAAGCTATCAACCTGCTGGAAGAAGATGACGAGGATGTCCACTCAAAAGACTTTTGGATGATGTTTCTCTTGAGGTCGAAACAGGCCAACAAACGGCCTAAATTCATTAATATACTAAGATGATGATTAGGTTCTCCATACTTCATACATACAGCATACTTTAAAATTGTGTCATCTTCTCCATTGACCTTGCCCCATTATTGCTGCAAAAATACATATCATTATCCTTGTTTGAAATCTGGCGATAGTGTCTTCATCATCTTCATTTAGTAGCCATGTTTCACAGGCATGTGTTACAACGGTCTAATAGAAATCTGTACATACAGTTTTGTTCTTCTCGATACTAACTGTGGTCTTAAAAATGTTCTTAATGCATGGAAACATTTATTTACAGCTAAATGCACTTCTGAATTTCTGTTTTAATATAATTTTCATATTATCCGGGTGGTAAGTACTTCAAGGAATCCATGGAAAAGCTCAAACATAGAGATATGTTCCCAGGAACATGTATAATAATCGGAGAGGGAGGAGAAATAATTACAAGTATTTGAGAATAAAGTTCTTAGAACAATTTTTGGACCAAAGAGAGATGAACAGACAGACGAATGGAGAAGAATACATAACAATGAGCTACATGATCTTTAGGGAAATCAGATATAATAATAGCAGTTAAGTCTCGTAGACTGTGATGGGCAGGAAATGTGACACAAATGGGGAATGAAAAAGAGACTAAGAAACTTCTTGAAAGAAAACCAGAGGGAAAGCGTCCAGTAGGTAGGCCTATATTGATGTGCCAGAAAAACATTAACCATGATTTGAGGAATGTAAATTATACAGGAGATGATTAGAAAACATTCGCTTGGAATAGAGATGTGTAGAGAGCTTATGTCCCCGCGGCCATAAAACTATGGGTTCGATAATGCCACAGGGCGAGTTAAAACGTAATGGAAACATTACAAATTATTTAAATTTGTATGAAATTATAGAGTATACAAAAGGTAATAAATTGTATGATTTGTTTTCACTGTAGTCCTACATGTTGAAATAAGTTGGCATACGAAACTCTTGAGGATGCTGGACGCAGTCCTTGGCGAAACGTCCAAGGTCAACTCGCCCGGAAAATGTATAACTAACTCAGTGGCATTATCGAACACGTACGTTCATGACCGCGCGGACATAAGATCTCCATACATCCCTAACCTAAGCTAATGTTTTCCAATCATCCCATGTATAATCTACAGCCCTGAAAATCATGGTTAATGTTATTCTCCCACCTCATTCCTGATTAACCAACTGGGTGTTCTCCCTCTGTTTTCTTATAAGGAGTTCCCATGCCTCTTCCATTCCCAATTCTTGGCACATGCCCAGCCTATCGTAGTTTACGAGACTTAACAGTTCTTATTATATCTGATTTTCTATAAAATCATGTAGCTCACTATTATGTATCTTCTTTCTACATTCGCTTGTTCTTTCGCTTGTTCTTTCATCTCTCCTTGGTCGAAAATTTGTCCCAAGAACTTCATTCTCAATTACTCGTAATATTTTCTCCTCCGTTATAGTAAAAGTCCATGTTTTACATCCATATTGTATTACTGGGAAAATAATAGTTTCATTTTAATGATTTTGAGAGAGATTATGGCGGCAAATAGTCCCATAATGCATAATAGCATGCATTTCCAGAATTGAGCCTATGTTTAATTTCTTTGTTCAGCTCATTCCTGCTTGTGATTATTTTTCCCAGGTATTTGAATACAGCCACTTCTTCAAAATTTTCCTCATTTGTCATTAACTGTCCATTTCCATTATATAATGCATTTCTATGTGTAAATATATATTTAGTTTTGTTGATGTTTACTTCTAGTCTAAATTTCTTAGTGATACTCAATAAAGAGTGTGTGTTGGCCCTCTACAGAGTATAATAAGAAATTGAGTTTCTACACTTTAAGGGTTAACAAATATATATATTTTTTTCTGATTTAAATAATATAGGCCTATATATATATATATATATATATACATATATATCTCAGACAGTAACTTCGATTCGCTTAGAAGCAGTTCCTGCATGTCATACTACTTTTTTAAAATATGTTTCATGTAATTACTGCAGACTGTCATTTGTACTAGAACCACCCCACTTTTTAACAAAACATCACGTACAGTGTTTCTCAGTGTTTTATTAGTTTTATTTTGATGTGACGTCAGACATGATTTACATTCCAACGCTGTAATAACACGGAAGGCAGTTCCATAATTACGTGTGTACATGTGCATTATCTGCATGTCAATGTCCACAGCTAAGTAAGATTGTCAGCTATCATGTAGAGCTTATTATACATTCAAATTCTGAGCGATGCAACCAAACCTAAGTTCATATTCAACCCACAGATGACATCACTTTGACAGTTCGTATATTAATAACATTACGAAGTCAAAATTGGTACATGTAAGTTTGAAAAGGTAAAATAATTTATATATCTCGTGTCATTATTGACAGCAAATAATGATGTAAACAGTGAGGTATCTAGCTAACAGGGCATATTATTCACTCTTAATAATTGTTAAGACGCAGAAGAAGACCTGTAACCTCCTGGAGTCAGGGAATATATATTTATACGTGAAGGAGAGACATCTACAGCCAGGGGATTGGATGGACCGACAAAATTGGTTATTAGGAATCAGACAATGTCGAAAACATTAATCAGCTGATGTACCGTATCTATCTACAATTATTAAAAATAATTTTTTATTCAATGCCCCAGGTTGTCGTTTCGACATTTCTGGTATTATCTCCTGGCATTGGCTTAATTGTAACCCATGTTTGAAGTTCGGCGTTACCCCCATGATATAATGGGTGATAAATGATAATGAAGCGCCAGGGGAGTTCTTAACCTAAACGTAACTAAATTCCAAACCATGGGCAACCACAGGAATGATTCCCTTTAAGGAAAAATTCCTATGGTTTGATCGGGAATCGAACCCGGGACCTCATGAACAGTAGTCACAAACGCTGACCACTAGCCCATGAGGGTGGTCTGTCAAAAACAAAATAATATCTAGAGAAATCAAAATTAAAATTTATAAAACTTTAATAATAATAATAATAATAATAATAGCTTTATTTTACCTGGCAGAGTTAAGGCCTTAAGGCCTTGTCTACCACTCAACCAGGTTAAAAAAAAAATACAAACAAAAAATAGTCTTAAATCTAAATTACAATATATATCTATAAATATAAACGATTACAAGTTATAATAAGAACTGTTATAAGATATGGTACCGAAACAAGGGTCTTATATAAAAATACATGCAAACAACTAGCAGCATTTGAAAGGAAAATGTTGAGAAAGATTTTCGGAGCAATTGAAACAGAGGATGGATGGAGAGCCAGATACAACGTTGAGATACATGAATTGTATAAGGAATTGGATTTGGATACACACATAAAATATCAAAGATTGAGATGGTTAGGACATCACAAGGATAGAAACTATAATGAAAGTGAATATTGTCTTCGACAACAATCCAAATGGAACCAGATTAAGAGACAGACCAAGAACAAAATGGTGGAATTGTGTACAAGTAGATGTGAAAGAATTTGGGATAAAGAATTGGAGGGAGTTAGCGATGGACAGAGAAGGATAAAAAAAAAAAAACATAGAGGAGGTTACGTGAGACCAGTTGGTTTGTTAGCACGGATATTGTACTGTTATATGTTGAGTTGAACAACTCGATGTAGGGCAGGAAACGAAAGAAAACAAATCAGATGAGGGAGCTAGTATAACTGCAGGAAAGAAATCTTGTATATTAATCTAAGAAAAATTTACCTTCAATTTAACACGTACATTCTTACGGTTTTGAATAACGTAAATAGTGAAATTTAAAGTAATCAATTCAGTTGGCGTTTACTTGATGAAAATCCATATTTATTAATTAAATAAAAATATAACTTAGTTTTATTTGATTTTCATATTTATTAAGATATCATTCAGTGACAGCTGTTTCGGTACACTGTACCTTCTTCAGACATGTTAAATTATGAATTGTCAACTGATCTAAGTAACAATACAACAATAATTTATTTAAATTGTTAAATTTAAGAAAGGCGATTCATTCAAATCAAGTTGAGAATTTAACAGTTTATTACTACTTTTCAATTTATTTATTTCTCCAGCCACCAAAAGGTCCAACTTCTTACCCGTATCACAAACATGTAAAATTTAAAAATTTGGATCGAAACAATGATTAAATTGGAATAGGTGGTTAGCATATTTTGAATATTCTAAATTTCTGTTATATGCCCTCATGAGTTCCTTTATCCGAGAGACACAAAAAGTTGAACATTAATGTGGCATTTAAAACTAATAAAACTTTACAAAATATAATAAAAAACAATAAAACTAAAATAAAAAAAGGAACATTATCAGGTGATATATAAATTGAAGTGTGGCACATGTGACAATGTCTATATCTCGGATAAAGGAACACATGAGAGCATATAACAGAAATTTAGAATATTCAAAATATGCTAAACACCTATTCCAATTTAATCATTGTTTCGATCCAAATTTTGAAATTTAACATGTTTGTGATAAGGGTAAGAAGTTGGACCTTTTAGAGGCTGTAGAAATAAATAAATTGAAAATCAGTAATAAACTTAAATTCTCAACTTGATTTGAATGAATCGCCTTTGTTAAATTTAAATAAATTATTGTTGTATTGTTGCTTAGATCAGTTGATATGTGCTATAACAACACAATTCATAATTTAACATGTCTGAAGAAGGTACAGTGTACCGAAAACATGTGTCACTGAATTATATCTTAATAAACAAGAAAATTAAATAAAACTAAGTTTTATTTTTATTTAATTAAAACATTTAAAGTGATTCCACTACAGGCCATAGGAGACCCTTGGGATAGTTAAAGGTCCCACCTTTTCTAGACAATCGGCACTTGATATCAGCCGGATAGTCAGCCCTGCGTGACGGCCGCTTTTACTACCCAGAACAACCATCTGGTACTCTTTCCCGTTAGACTCTGAGTCGACCCCAGGGTCATGGTGCCACTAGAAGGTTTGGGTCAGTTAAAAATCTTGACCCCACTGGGACTCGAATGCTCGACCCTCCGGTTTGTAGAGTATTGCCTTAACCAACTACGCTACGGCGTGCCCCCAATATAAGTAGCATATTTTAAAAATGTATAGTACTTCTGTCTGAACACGCTCACTCGACCCCTGACGTCACTACACAACAGCGAGCTGTTCAGCTCATTATATAGGGATTTCTTTAAGAGTGTGTGAAAATTAGACAGGGCACAGAGGATGCTGCACTGAACAATGTGAGGTAGGATACATGGAAGTAAACTCGTCTGTCACATTGTCTAACATTACTGTTTTACAACTAACGTGCATACAAGTTTACATGTGTTGTGCTGTAGATCCCTTAGTTCTTGCAGGAAGGAAGAGCCTGATGACTAGCAACTCATGACTCCCCTTGATTATTTCCTATGTGGATATGTAAAGAAGCCAGATATAATGAGTACAGCGTAGACTGCGATACGCATGACATGTGGCACGGATGGGGAATGAAAGACGTGCATGGTAGCTTCTTGTAGGAAAACCAGAGGGAAAACGCCCAGTAGGTAGACCATGAATGAGGTGGGAGAATAACATTAACTATGATTTGAGGGAAGTGGATTATACAGGGGATGATTGGAAAACATTGGCTCAGGATAGGGATGTATGGCGAGATTATGTCCGCGCGTCCATGAACCTACGGGTTCGATAGTGCCAGTGAGTTAGTTAGTTAGTTAGTGGATATGTAAAGTCACTTGTGTTTGAGACTTCAGTGAAAACGGACATGAAATTAGTTGCCAGGATTGTAGCTGCCTGTGATCTGATTCCAAACACACCCGGGTGCGGCAGGATCTTGCACGTCTATGTAATCCTTGCATTGAGGTTGGTGGTCGTCAATTTGAGCAATTGTTTTAAGATACAAAATTAAGTTAATTGTGTCAGTGATTGTACTTGCAATTAATTGATAAATCATATAAATAAAAAACACTAGAGAGTAACGTGAAATATAAATTTACTCCCACATCTACTGTGGAAAGCAAAGGGAAGCTACCATACCTATAATTCTCTAGGAAAGCTGCAAATCATAGCATGAAAATGCTATGATTGCAGTGAAATCCTGCCCTTAGGCACAACGCTAGATAGATAGATCTAGTTAAGCTGAATTATCCGACCCTAGATTCTCTATGTCAAATTCTTCAGTAGTGCATACCCTATGTACACTTAATCTTAAATTATATTATATAATAAGTAGGTCTGATAAGTTGAATAGTCTGATAGTGCATTTGATGTCTGCAATGACGGGGGAGGTGGGTATGAGCGTGGGCGTGTGTATATGTTTGGGGAGGTATATGGATGTATGTGTGTGTGTGTGTGTTTTTTTTCTCTAATTTGTTTTCTAGTAATTTTTTTTTAATATTAGTGTACAGAATGTGACTTTTTTATTTATTTATATACATGGTCTTTTCATGGATGAGTGTAGATATGTATTTTAGTGATGTAGTGTAGACATAGATTTTACTTATATGTAGCATACTATTGTTTTTGATACAGGTGTATTTGTTTATATTATGATTAGTTTTATTTTTTATTCATGGAAAAATAATGCACGTACGGCCAAGCAGGCCCGTGCGCAATGTAAATGCATATGTATTTTCTTTCTTCTGAAAAAAAGAAGAAAAGACAATAAATTCCATTATCTATTAATTTTTACACTCTTACAGAATCACTCAGTATAAAAGTAGTTGGTATACAGATACAGTAGGTCGGTTTAATACAGAACCTGAAGTCAGAACTTGAGAGAGTAAAAGAATAAAGTAAGCCATGAAATTGATATAAATATCAGAGATAAAGAAGAGAGAAAAGTTAGGAGAGGGCTTTGCTCTCTCACATACAATATTAACGAAATGTACCCCAGAGGGACTGATTCATCACCCATTAACGCAGGACTACAAAGGCGGGCGGGTGTAGCACTAACTCAACGCCCGCCCGACGCGACGTGTCTCCCTGCTATTTGAATTACTGCTCCCACGGGATCTGCAATCGTATTGTTTTTCCCTCACCAGATGAGGTACCGAAAGTTAAAAAAACATTCCACCTATCGCACCTTTTCTAACACTAGTCTACATTCACACCCACACACATGTGAAACTCTTTTATGCCACTTTTGTTCTAAAATACGAATCTCCATTTATTTAATGAACTGGAAATATTAATACTAGGGCATTCGATCAATAATGGCAACAGTGCTATAACATAATAAAAAAAGTAATTAGGTTCATTATGAAGTTATAAACATCATTTATAGTATTTTGCCAAGTCAAACTATACGTTGCCAAACCCTTGGAATACGACGCACTCCATCTGCAGGACCATTTCTGGAGATCTCTTTTATCTGATCGATATAGATTTTTTTGGATAATGATAATAATAATAATAATAATAAGATAATAATAATATGATAATAATAATAATAATAATGAACAATAATAGCTTTATTTTACCTGGCACAGTTAAGGCCTTAAGGCCTTGTCTACCACTCAACCAGGTTTAAAAAATACAAAAATGATTCTTACATCTAGTTACAATAAATATAAATATTACATAGTATATCAACAATATAATTATTATTTACAAAATGTCTTGAATTTAATCTAAGTTTGACAATTGAAATATTAAAATATATAAGACAGGAAAAAAATGAGAAAAATTATTAATTGCATAGAATAAACTTAAATCTTGATTGTAATTGAATGTATCATAGAGGTTCTTTCATCTTTGTGATTAAGTTACAGGCGTAAGGGCTCATGTCTGGTGAACTTGGTGCATTTTCGAGTACTTCCCAATAATACGAGAAGGATTAATTTATCTCATTGCGAAAAATAGTGAACGGTTTTGATGCAGAGCTATTGTATTTGATATCAGATATCAAATGATGTGTGATACAATTTAAATAACATAGAAAACAACACGAATAGGCACTAAAATAAAGTTCTTTAACATATGGCAGCGAGTCTTAGACAGTAATATATAGCTGAGCTAGAAATGAGATATTAAGATCTTTATTAGGATGTAAAAAATTAAATGAATTTGAAATAAAATAAAAAATAAATGGAAGGAACGTTTGGAAACAAAGGACGATAGAAGAATAACGAAAATAATTGTCATATAAATCAAGAGAACGATGAGGTCCTGGACGACCAAGACAGAGCCGGAATGAGGCCGGAACAAGCCATACGGAAGAATAATAAGAAGAAGAACACACTTTGTATTTGCACTATTTGGAGAATGAGGAACGGTTGGGGAACGTTAACTTATTTTTGCGGAATAATCATTTTGATGAGCTGTTTGACAGAACATTTTTTTTAGAAATGTACGGTACTGCTTATCGAAAGCAGTGGTATTAAAACTTTCAGAAGAAACTGAAGGTAGGCTAGAATATAGTTTCTGAGAATGTCCACAAAAAAGGATTTTTCGTTCGTGGAAAAATTGTAGCCTCGTCTTTTCTTCGTATTCGTTGTTTCTATTACGATAACAGTTTATTACGATGCGAGGTCGGGAAGTGGTTTTTACAGAATCGAGGAAAATGTTTAAAAACCGAGCGATAGCGAGATTATTAATTTCCGAGATTCTGTAAAACGCTTCAAAAACGTGCGATCCACATTATTTTTTGCGCGATGGTGTTTTCAAAATAATAAATAATAGTAAAATAATATCTTTGTTGGAAATATTTGCGTTCATTATAAACAATTGACTAACGTTAACAGTGTGGCAATGTTTATTAGTTGAAACAACAGTAAACCTTGAGAACTATTATTGATAACATGGCCGCAAGTACGTATTTATTGTTTTATAAAACATTCTTCCACTTACTTGTGTTTTGCACTCTTTTAACTTTACTATCTAACCTCTCTTGGTTAACTTTTGTTTTTTCGACCCCGTCGCTATTAGGGCATCCGAGGGCTAGGGAGTCTTTCCTTTCTTCCATTTCTTCTTTCCTTTATTTTCTTTTCTTCTCCAGAAAAGCCTGACCAGAGGCTATAAGATGGCAGGCCCATCACTGGTCTTGCCTTCCTTTGGCCAGCAACCAATCGAAGGGACTATTATTATGCTTTCAAGTCTTATACGAGAATTTTCCGGAAGAAGCTGGAGGGAAAATTTTCTATAGGATCGTAACAGGCCTTGGCCTAATACTTGGAAGGAAGAAGAAGAAGATATTGTTTCAAATAAAGTTTAGTTCATTTAAAATGCAGTGATTTGTTTCGTATAATGTATATTAACACTACCTTTTGGATATTTTGTGTATATACATTGTACATAGTATACATAGAGGGCAGTGGTTTTATTTCCCGCACGTGGGTCTAAATGTAATATTACGGTATAGTTATTTAGGTTGGGAACCCCGAAATGTAGGAACTTGAACTTTCAATAATGGTCGCCATTGCTGGTAAGTACGACAAAACGCACCTTCGCGCAAAAAAATACACTACACAATTTTGGTAAAATACAGAAAAGACGATCACATTGATCATTCTTCTTCTTCTTCTTCTTCTCCACTTCATGGATTAGGCTACCTGCCTGTTTCGTCATCACTGTGTCTCCTTCCATCTCCTTCTCAGCCTCCCCACGTCTCTCTTCCGTTTAAGATCACATTAGTAAGCTTTTGTGGCAGTCTGGTATCTTCCATCCTCCAAACATGTTCAAACCATCTTGTTCTGTATCTATCGATTCTTGAGTTGATAGCTTCTACTTCTAATTATTTTATTTCGTCATTTCTAATTCTGTCTTCTCTTGTACATGTTTTTTATTTTCCTCAATAATCTCATTTCGCAACTTTGTATTCTACTAATTGTCCTTTGTTATAAATCTTTAGCGATGCAGGAAATGACTGTGTGTTATAATAAGCAGGAATGTGCACGTTTATAAACGCGTTATGTCATTTTTCATGATACGATGTTTGAAGAAACGAAGAAATGATAAAAATTACATTTTAAAATATATGATGGGTTTCTTAATGTGTATTTTGCTCAGTTTTAACAAATATTTGTGAAACTGAGCATTAAAGTCCATCATGAAGAAGTGTTTAAACTATACGAATTCCTTAGCAAGTCAAAGATGTAGAATATACATAGCGGTCACAGTATTTTTTTTAAATTTCTTTAATGATTCGATTTAGCAGCTTTTGGGCAATGTCTTCCTCGTTTTATTTCAATAGCATATACTGAGTTTCATTATAAAAATAGGAAATTGTGACCACTTGATATCGATTTTGAAATTTTCGTTCTAAGTGGAGACTTATTTCTTATGGTGCGATTATACTGGTTAACGAACTCAATTTTCACTTTTTTTTATTGCTAACTGCAAGTTTGGATACGAAATTACAAAAGTGGCGGCCGCTAGATCTTTAACGGACACACACACACACACACATATATATATATATACATACATATATCATGATCATTTTCGGTGTCTACTAGAGAGGGTAAAGGAAGATCTGTAAAAAATATAAAAAAATATCATAAGAACAACCTGAATAATTTTATTTCTTCAGAAATATCTAATAATGATATAGACTAATAGTAATGGTATTAATAATAGTTATTATGGAAATATGAAGAACACTAATAAAACCATTAGTTTCATTCTGATAATGCAGTTTAACCTATCGCCTTCTATATGCTTTTACATACCACACGCCATCCGGGTCTTTCACTGGCACGACCTGTCGGGAGAACGATTTTAAACTATGGATAGCATACATACTTTTTATCACACAAGGACATGGAGGACCTCGCACAATGAGTGGCCTCCGAGACAACACAATATTAAGATGAAACACACCATTCACACTGAAGATGGCGGATATGAAAATTATTATTATTATGGCCAAATGATGTTCGGGAAACGTTTGGGCTTTAAAGTTTCCTGATATTTGTCTTACAGGTAGGAAAAATTAATATAAAATTATAGAATATTCACCTGAAAGGTCCGTCTCCTCAACTTAATTAATCATTTAACTGTAGCGCTTTCGGGACTTGTCCCATCATCGGCAGGATTCAAAACTGGTGTTTCACTGAAGATCTGGTAGAGGGGGTTGCATGTATTGGGTTCGTTTTCGTTTATCAGGCTGTCGTTGTGAGCTGCTTTCATGATTTCCATCTCTTCGAGTACGTTTATCTTCGCTGGATTATTTTCTCTGTGCATTACTGTTAGGGTGTTTTCAATATTTAACATGCGATGTCCTTCATGGATAACGTGTTTTGCATAGCTTGATTTCCCTTTTGCGTGAATGAAGTCTCGAAGATGTTCTTTGAATCTGATGTTAAAACTCCTGTTTGTCCTTCCTATATAAAATTTGTTGCAGTCCTTACATGTCAGTTTATAAACTCCTTTGCTGTTAAAAATGTTATTTTCTTCAATGTTATTGTTTATTATGTTGTTTAATTTGTTATTGGTTCTGTATGCTATTTTTACGTTTTTATCGGCTTTTCTTTAGTGCATTGGCTAATTTTGTCGTTTCTTTTCCTGTGTATGTAAGTGTTATCCATGTTTTCTTGCTGTTGTCAGATTCTTTTTCTAGTTTAGTTATGTTGGTTATGTTGTTCTTCCTTTTTTGTTTTTTTACGAGCTTATCTGTGAATTCTTCATTATAGCCATTGGTTTTTGAATCCTGCCGATGATGGGACAAGTCCCGAAAGCGCTACAGTTAAATGATTAATTAAGTTGAGGAGACGGACCTTTCAGGTGAATATTCTATAATTTTATATTAATTTTGAATAAACCTCAACGGAACAGATCATGAATCTTATAAAAGTTGAGGTAGGAAAAACCCAAAAAAACCTTCACCCAGGAATTTTGTCCCGACCGTATATCGAACCCGGGCCGGATGCATACGAGGCAACGACGCTATTCCGAGACCACAGTGATGGACTGATGATTACATAATTATACTAATTCGTTCGGGCTTTTTTATTTGAGTATTTTATGTAATATAGGAGCTGAAGTGAAGTATATGTCCTGTAATAACTCAGGCGCTGGAGGTCTGTTTAATGGCGTTAATTACATTAAAGCTTAATTGTAAGTTATCTAATCAAGTGAAGAATATTGGCTCGCAATCTTCTCTTCTCTTTTTTTACCCACATCCTACAAGAGTTACTCTATGACTTTCAGTTTTCCGCTCAACAGAGGAAAGTTTGCCAGAAGGCAATCAAGTTTTTTTGTTTCAAACTCGAGTATAAGGAGAAAGTCACTATAAAACCAGGATCAGAAAAAAAAGAGCGAGTCTTCTCTTAAAAAGAACGGAATCCTTTGTATAGGATATTGAAGTTTGTTTTTATCATAATTCATTCTGCCAGAGATACGAATTATATTTCTGCGCAAACATCAAGAAATATATAACGTATGCAACTATCGATTTGTACTGTTTACGTAGACAGTAAACAGAGGCACGAAGCCTGATAAACTGAAATCCACTATTAAATCTTGTTTTCTTTATGTGACAAATTATGATTAGGGCTAAGATTTTTATGACCTAGAAACACAAACTATGTACATAAAATGTGTAGTTATAATGTAAAATTTACAAAAAAATATGCACTCAAATGCTCAAAATATGACCTAACAATATTATAATTAGGTATTCATATTTACTTGTTAAATCAAAACAATACATCAGTTTGACATTGCACTATTTAAATATAACATATGCAGAGTGTTCCAAAATCGTTTGTTCAAATTAATACAGGAGGTAGAAAAATCAAAACAAGTATAATTCTATAAGGAAGATATGGCGTCTGAAGTCAATTTATAATGTTAGCGATTTACACTGAAGATAGTTTAATATGACTATTTAACTCATGCCCCAAATGGGAGTCAATGACCAATCACATTTCAATGATTTTTGATTTATAACCAATCATAGTCGTGTTTCGCCTAAAATTTACCAACTAAAGTTTATCATAATAAAGAAAGCACCTCCTTTTTAACATTCTGAATAGGTCATAGCATTATTTTGCCGTGACTGACCCTCTAAGTAATACGGCTATTAGATTGTATAAATATAGTGCATGAATGTCAGCAGAAAGCGCATGCGATAGATAATATAAAAAATTGTAACAATTAATTATACCAGAAAAAACACTGTTTGCACTCTCTTAAACGAATTACTTTCCAGGAAATGACGATGCAGAAAAATATAATTGATATATTTACATTATAAGACATAGATTAATTAATACCTATAACGTAGGTTATAAATTTATCCACTAGGGTGCATTCTTACAATATTGAGATCCCTTGGCAATAAATAATATTATGATCTGGTTGCAGTGATGAACAAAGGAAGGAAATGAAGCGTACCAATCGTTTCTCATTTGTTTTCAAACATCGCCATTTACATTAAATATATAAATATTTTAAAATAACTATAGTTAAATAATGATTTGTGAGTAAACAGCTTAATTTAATTCGTTAAATAGTCCTAACAAATGCCACACTCGATTTTCAAATTCTCTAGATAAATTGGAAATCACTCTTGGCATTACTCATGGTAATTACAGCAGTTGCATCACAGGAATTGCTTCAATGCACGACCATTGGCCTGTATGCACGCAGTACATCGTCTGACCATTGATTGTCGTGTTCGTTCGAAGATTCCTGGCTTGTCCACAATGGTCCCATTAGCGACGGCAATTCTAGCTATGATGTTTTCGTCTGTTTCCACAACGGTTTCATACACCAGGTGTTTCATATGCCCCCAGAGGAAGAAATCCAGACACGTGAGGTCAGGTGATCTGGGTGGCCAGGATACAGGACCACTTCGGCCGACACAACAGCTTACGTCAGTACCATTAACAAAATATCTCTAACAGAACAAGTTGACTTCTGAAACCGTATGTTCCTTTCGGAATATATTTGTTTTGACAATGTCTACTACCTGTTTAATTTGAACATATATTTTGGGAATACCCTGTATATGAGAAGCATGCAAATCTATGGAATTTGATGTTCTATAATGACTGTTTACTCTTCAGTCGAAAATACTTTTTCACAATATTGGCACACGAAATGTTTTCAGTTTATTTCAACTATGCTTTACTTCAGGAGTTTTTACTGAACTCATACTTCAGACTGATAGTCGTGAAACAATACACAAATATTTGCTTACGTGGTCGTGAACGGGCAAGGTACATATTGTGAATTTAAACAAATTCGGCTAAGAAAGTGGATTTTATCATTTTTCGGACAATTAAACATGGTATGTATTTCTGAGAAGTTTTAACAAGTCAAATCAACACGAAGAAATGAATTTTACAAGAAAAGTTTTTCTTTTTATTTCTTCAAAGATTGAAATATGCTAAATATGGCTGTTAACTTAATGAAATATGCCCTATCATATAGCATTGGCCAAATATGCTTAAATATTACCTAATTAAACTAGTCTAAGAAGAAGACTATAATGTGAGGTAATAAAATTTTGCTTAAATAATAATTAACACGTCGTTTATAAATTAGATAAAAGTTTTGTTTTCATGTCGATGAAATATGCTACGCCCACGTGTGCCAGAGTTCAGAGAAGGTTTGACCACTAGAGTGTGGTGCAGGTGTGGGTGTTATCTAGGCTTAAGATATTGATGTGCGGGTTGCAGACATCACTCTGCTTCTTCCACTCCCCTTAGCTTCCCCATTCTACAAATGAGGGAAAACGTGTTGCACGTGGAATAGCCTATCCCAGTGAAATCTCTTTAACCATGGAATGCATACTGTGTCCGCGTGAATCTAGTCAGCACATTACTCTATTTACTGTTTCTGGAATTGGGGGGGGGGCAGAAGTAAGTATCAATAAAACTAAATATGTGGTTATACCTATAAATACTTAACACAGGCTGCCCATAAAGTCTCAATATATTTTCATGTTCCTAGTCTGCTAGAACAAAATAAATATTATATTAAGATATGGCAGAAAGTTATAAAGTGTAACTAAATTCCCAGTACAGTCTTCGAGGACATGTAGTGGAGACCAAGACGGTTACATATAGCACAGAAACTCATGCCCTGAAAAGTATTTTTTTCGCTACACGCACCGCAAAATACAAGCACACTTTGACTCTCCCCCCATTTTCGAAGCCAAAAATCCTGCACGTTCTCCCAACTTTACCCCGCTAGACTACTACCTGTGGGGTCACATGAAATGGCTAATTTACGAGACCTTGTTACATCCGAGGAAGACCTACTGGAACGGGTTATCGTTGCGGCGAATCTTGCAAGACCAAGGATTGATGATCTTGTGTACCAGAACATGGTATGGAGGTATCGAATCTGTGTTGACATAGCTGGTTGTCACATCGAGCCCTTTTTGTGAACCGAGACGATAAGCAGGAGGGCGTCGGAGAGAGAACAACGTGTGTTGGGATAAACTGTACGTTTCCGGACGTGAATTGCTATGTTAAACGTAAGCGTCTTGGTCCCCACTACACGTCCTCAAAGTGTGTAATGGGAATTTAGTTACATTCTGTTTTAAAATCTAATGCAGTTCAACTTGTCCATTTTCATTGTTAACATTTTGTTCTCTTCGCCATGAGGTTGTCCGGATTTGAGAGGTTATGAGCAAACATACCGCTCTTATTCACTCTTTTGGATGATTCACATCTGGTATCTGGTAAAGTAAAGTCAGCTCTTGATGAAACTCTATGTAAAAAAAATCAAAGGGAATGAGGTCGGTGGAACACGGTGCCCACATGGGATCCTCCATTCATCCAATCCACCGGTTAGGAAAGATCTCATTCAGATAGTCCTGCACTATGTTAGAATAATGTGGTGGTGCTCCATCTTGTTGATAAATGGCAAAGGCAAGGATACCATCCTGCTCTAATTGTGGCCCAAGGAACAACTGCAGCATGTCCAGATGTATTGTCCCGGTAATTGCCTTATCGAAAAGCAGGAAAGACTATGCATTTTATCATTCATAAGATCAAGCCACACCATGGCTTTGGGAGAACCCTGTTGGCATTATGAATTATTTTGGTTCTCGTTTGCCCGGATTGTGCAATTGTTTCTGTTGACGACGCCCTAGGCATGATATATCGTTTCTTTACTGAACAGAACACGATTAATAAGGTTCTCCTCGTCTACAGCGTGTAACAGACAATGCCACATGGCTGCTGTGCAGAATAATCTTCATCCTCAGGTTGTGAAGCACTTGTGATATGATAAGCCATCTTTTTAACAGTGTAATATAGCACTTTCCGGACTGTGGATTTAGGGGTGTTTAGCTCTAGACTCAGCTGACAGGACTTTGGACCTAGTTCGATGTTCTCCCTTACCCTCTCATTGAGGACTGCCCTCTGGCCGTCTAGCGTGCCTGTCATCAGCTACAGGTCCTGTACCCCTAAGTATTTTAGGAGCGTTTTTCTGGTACATCCTCTCAAAGAGCCTCTAGAACCCATCATGCGTGTAACGATCTAAATGATATTCCACAAGCGCGTTTCTTTCTTCAAAATAAACAACACTGTGATCTATCTTCACTATACCTATAAAATAAATTATCCATATTTACCTTTTCCGGAAAACAATTGTTGATATTTACAGGTACTCTATATAACAGAAATAGGTATTTAACCGCGACATCATTTCCTTTCGCTCCTAGCTGGAGCATAGGGCCTCAATGAAATTTCTCCATTTAGCTCTATCAATTTGTTTTTGTGCAAAGGTCGTTCCCTTAAGAGCCGTCTGGTTTAACTTCATTTTAGTATCTTTAATCAGATATTTTCGGTGGTTAGTTCGGGGGATTGACTCATATCCCTAAACAGCATCATCGCCATTATGAAAATTTTTAGTTTAAGCTCAGTTGAGCTTATCTGAAGATATCTTTAATTTCTCCATCATTGTTTAGGTCTTACTAAATCTCTGGTGATCTTTCAGTTGACGCTGTGGTAGCTTCTTTGGAAAACAATTTAAATCCTTTTTGTGGAGGTTTTTAAACAATTCTTTTGATATGTTTGGATATATTGAACTGTGTTTTCAACGTTTAACCTTTCACGAATCTCAAAATTTATATTTTTATCCAATCGGCTTAGACCGAAATGATAACGTATAAATCACATTTGTGCAGCTTGTAGTTTGGTTTTATGTTTAGAATTCAAAATACAATTTTCACGTTGTATTTTATAGAGTTTTTTTTGCTGTTATACTGTGTAATCGTAATTCAGATTCTATGGACACTTGTCTCCCAAACTGTCGTTTTAAATATTTCATTCTTCTTATTATTATTTTTAAAAATTTGAACTATATATTTTTCAGGAATTAAGTGTCCAAGATAATTACATTTAAATACTTCATCAATAATATTTCCATGTCCACCGCTGTGGTCTCGGGGTAGCGTGCTGCCTTGTCACGCAGCGGGTCCGGGTTCGATCCCGGTCGGAACAGTTTTCCTGGGTGAGGTTTTTATCGGGCTTTTTCCTCACCTGTAAGACAAATTTCAGGAAAACTTTAAGGCCCAAACGGTCCCCGAAATCATATGGCCATCGCAATCATCATCATTCATATTCATCTTAGGTTAAGCTTAGGATTAGGGACTCTCCTGGCGCACCATTATCATCATCATCACCTATCATATCATCGGGGCAACGTAACCCCACCTTCCAGGCGCTCCAACCTCAGAAGTGGGTTACAAGTATGCCATGCCAGGAGAGAAACCCGGAATGTCGAAAGACAAGGAAAATAAGGAAAATTTTGAAGAAGTGGCTGAATTCTTATACCTTGTTAACTAACTAACTCACTGACACTATGGAACCCTTAGGTTCATGGCAGTGTGGACATAAGCTATCCATACACCCCTATCCTGAACTAATGTTTTCCAATCATTCCCTGTATAATCTACTTTTGAAATCTTGCTTATGTTATTTTTCCACCTTATTCCTTGTCTACTAACTGGGCATTTTCCCTCTTGTTTTTCTACAAGAAGCTTCCAGGCACTTCTTTCATTCCCCATTCGTACCAATGTCCTGCCCATCGCACAGCCTACGAAACTTAACTGATGTTATTATATCTGGTGAATTCTTATACCTAGGAACAACAATTACAGGAATGAAGTGTACAAAGAAATTAAACATATGCACAATTCAGGAAATGCATGATGTTACATATTACAGGGATTTTTGTCGTCCCAACCTCTCTAAAAAAACATTAAACTGGAAATATATAAAAATGTTATTCTTTCAGTTATATTATATGTATACGAAACATGAACTCTGTCTTTGAGGCAGGAGGAAATGTAACGGGCATTTAATAATGTAGTTCTTAGGAAACGTTTTGTCCAAATACAGATGAACAGACAGGCGAATGAAGACTACATAACAACGAGCTACTTGATATTTATGGGAAACCAGATATAATAACAGTTAAGTCTTGTAGACTCGATGGTCAGGATATGTAGCACGAAAGGGGAGTAAAAGGACATGAAAAGTATTGTAGGAAAACCAGAGAGAAAGTGATAGGTTGGTAGACCAAGAACGAGGTGAGAGAATAACATTAACCATGATTTGTGGGAATTAGATTATTCAGGGGAAACCATTTGATCAAGATAGAGTTTTATGGAGAATTTACGTCCGCACGGCCATTAACCGGCGGGTTTGATAATGCTAGTGAGTTAGTTAGTTAGTTTTTATATTCTTGGTATTTTTATGAGTTAGTGTAATGTGCAATAACAATAGCTATATTTAATCTGGCAGAGTTATGGATTTAAGACCTTGTCTACCACTCAACCAGGTTAATAAAACACAAAAAAATGATTCTTACATCTAGTTACAATAAAAATACATATTACATATTCCATCCATCCATAGTAATTCTGCCCGAAGGCAGATCCTTCACTACAATCATAGCATTTTCATGCTATGCTTGCAGCTTTACTAGGGAATTGTAGGTGTGGTAGATTCCCGTTGTTTTCCACACCGGTGAAGGATGATGATGATGAAGATGATAATGATAAGGGTGATGATGATGATGATGATGATGGCCATATGATTTCGGGCACCGTTTGGGCCTTAAAGTTTTCCTGACATTTGTCTTACACGTGAGAAAAAACCCCGATAAAAAACCTCACCCAGAAAAAACTGCCCCGACCGGGGATCGAACCCGGGCCCGCTGTGTGACAAGGCAGCACGCTACATCGAGACCACAGCGGTGGACATATTACATATCATGTGTACAATATAATAATTATTTACAAAATATTACGATTTTAATACAGATTTAACAAATGAGATATAAAATAGACCTATACAAGTTTAAAAAAATAGAAAAACAATTAATGATAATCCATCCATCCATCCATAGTAATTCTGCCCGAAGGCAGGTCCTTCACTGCAATCATAGCATTTCCATGCTATGTTTTGCAGCTTTACTAGGGAATTGTGTGTAGGTGTGGTAGCTTCCCGTTGCTTTCCACACCGGTGAAGGATGATGGTGATGATGATAATGGTAAGGATGATGATGATGATGGCCATATGATTTCGGGGACCTTTTGGGCCTTAAAGTTTTCCTGACATTTGTCTTACAGGTGAGGAAAAACCCCGATAAAAACCTCACTTAATGATAATACTGAAGCAATATATGTAGGCCTACTATATTTTATCTCTTCTCCCCCCTTTTTTTCTATATTTGTGGAACAGATACCGTATATTACACGTATGGGCAATGTCATTGAAACAGTGCGTATTTCCTTTCTATCGAAAAAATCAATAAAAAACCACTACTACTACTACTACTACTACTACTACTACTACTACTACTAACAGAAATAGTAATCTAACTTTTTTCAAATATATTGAAACGTAAGGAAATGTAAATTGGCTCATCAAGTAAACATGCGCGCTATGGCGGAAATGTAAACAGTGGTGTTAACAACAAACAGTAACTATCGATTATGGTTTGTAACTAGTGGTACGTTTCTGCATTTTTGTAACTAAAATGTTTTATCACCTCATTCTTGACCTACCTACTGGACGATTTCCTCTGGTTTTCCTACAAGGAGTTCCCATGTCCTTGTTTCATTCACCATTAGTACCACATGCCCTGGCCATCGAATCTACGAGATTATTATATCTGTTTTCTATAAAAATAGTGTGTCACTGTTAAATACTGGTAGTCTTCTCCTTTCGCCAATCTGTTCATCTCTCTTTGGTAAAAAAAAAATCCGAAGAACTTTATTCTCCACCCTTAAAATAAGAATCCATGTTTCATATCCATACAAGATAACCAGGAGAATATCGTTTTATATATTTTCAGTTTAACTTTTTTTAGAGAAGTTGGGACGACAAAAATTCTGCAATGCAATCATATGAATTTCCAGAACTGAGCCCATGTTTAATTTCTTTAATTTTGAAAGACTTTTGGTAAAAGTTGTGTATCATAAAGAAAGAACAAGGCTACCCTGGACATCTGGTAAAAGTAGTGAAAAGTTGATATTGTATTGTAAGCCTATGTTTTCCCTTTACAGAGATTTAGGCGCTCTCACCCTACAGGGAAGAATTTGAACCATACTAATTTAGTTACACTTGTTTTCGCATACATGCCATTTTGAGTGGTACGTGGCCAGCGTTCCGCCTCATACTGACATCTAGGAAACCAAGGTAGTACTAGGACGGGAAAATTCGGTAAATTTTGCTTAGAGGCCTTTTCATTCAGGCTTAAGGATTTTTTACGAGCCTGAAAATCTTCAGACTCGGGACCCCACGGCTTAAAGTCCCTCCCGGAGGACTTGCTCCTAGGATTTTTCCGTCCTAAAAAATCCATCGACCCCGGCCGGGTTTTGAACCCGCGGGGACCAATTGATACGAGGAAACAAAAATAGTTTTAAATTTTAAGACGGAGAAATTAGATGAAATTTTAACTAACAAAGGAGTCAGACAAGGGTGCTCAATGTCACCGACACTTTTTAATATTTATATTAATTGTATAATCCAGGATTGGAGGAGGAAGATTGATACAGGCATAAAATTAGTCCAAGGAAAGATTATAAATGTATTATTGTACGCTGACGATGATGTAATAATATAGGAAATAGAAGACGACATATAACATTCATACATCACCTTAATCAAATATGCAAAAATTACAACATCGAAATATCAAAAGAGAAGACAAAAATAATGACAAACTGGGAAAAATGCCAATAAGATCGAAAATAGTCGTTGATGACAAAGTACTTGAACAAGATTCCTCCTTTAATTATTTAGGATGTGAAATTAGTTATGAGAAAGATAAAGACATAGATAAAAATTAAAGATTCAAAAATTTTGTAGAACAATACACATTACTTTTAAGAATAAAACAAGGCCTGTAACAAGAATTTAATTGTATTATACTATGGCAATTCCTACGTTACTTTATGGATGTGAAAGCTGGTTACCTACACAAAGGTCAATTAGTAGAATACAAAATTGTGAAATGAGATATTTGAGGAAAACCAAAGGATGTACAAGAGAGGACAGAATTATAAATGAATAAATAGGAAAATAACTTAAAGTGGAAGCTATCGACTCAAGAATGGATAGATACAGAACAAGATGGTTTGAACATATATGGAAGATACAGACTGCCGAAAATAGCTGACAAATGTAATCCTAAAGGAAATAGAGACGTGAGGAGGGCGAGAAGAAGATGGAAGGAGACACAGTGATGACGGAACAGGCAGTTACCCCAATTCATGAAATGGAGAAGAAGAAGAAGTTTAATTTCTTTGTGCACCTCATTCCTAATCGTAATTATTGTTCCTAGGTATTTGAATTCAACCACTTCTTGAAATTTCCCACATTTGCCATCAATTGTCTATTTTAATTGAGTGACCATATATTTAGTTTTATTGATATTTCCATCACTACTAAAGCTAGGGGCTTCATCTTATCTCATCCCTCGACATGGCAATATGGCGGACACGAGTAGAGTTCGATTTTACTGGCTTATGACTATATAATATACACATAAATAAAATAAATCGATTTGATTTTTATCTGGGACTCTGTGTTGTTAAACTCAGTTTATATGGAACATTCTATAATCTGATCACTTCTCTTGGCTAGGAATATAAAATGGAACGAAGTGGAAGCAAGAGATAAATAATAGAAAAGTTAAAAGGTAAAGAAAGTGGACGTGAGGTAGATACGGAGGTAAGTATTGCCGTTCCCATCTGCTGGCTAGAGGAATCAGCAACTCTGTAAATCATTAGCTTCAAAGCATTCGCCCTTTTTCTGGGGGATCATATCTATCCACTTCACTTGAAGTAAGTGAGTTCTCTGCCAGGAATTCACTCTCACGTATCAACTTCATTCTGAAATTACAACCGGCTTCCTGCTCATTTTTTAAAAGTTGAAATAGTGTCGTTAAAAATAAGCCCTCATGAGATTTTTCCTATCTCTGAGATACTTAAATTCTAGACACGAAAAACGTAGCATTTTGGACATGAATTACCTTACAATGTGCAATATGTTAATTCAGAGTGTGAATTCCTTTAGCGAAGGGATGTAATCAAATTATAAAAAAAAGAAAAACAGAAATTGGTCTACCTTCTGGGGTTCTTTTCATCCGGTTTTCGTATATGGAGTTTCCACGCCCCTAATTTTTTATTCCCCATTCGTGCCACATGCCCTGCCCATCGCAGTCTTATGAGACCTAGCTGTTATTACATCTGGTTTCCCATAAAGGTTCATGTAACTAACTGTTAAGTAGTCTTCGCCATTTGCCTGTCTGTTCATCACTCTTTCTTTGGTCAAAAATATTCCTAAGTACACACACACGCACACACGCACACACACACATATATATATATATATATGTATATATATATATATCCACCCATAGTAATTCTGCCCGAAAGCAGGTCCTTCACTGCAATCATAGCATTTTCATGCTATGCTTGCAGCTTTACTAGGGAATTGTAGGTGTAGTAGTAGCTTCCCGTTGCTTTCCACACCGGTGAAGGATGATGATATTGATGATAAGGATGGTGATGATGATGATGATGGCCATATGATTTCGGGGACAGTTTGGGCCTTAAAGCATTCCTGACATTTGTCTTACAGGTGAGGAAAAACCCCGATAAAAACCTCACCTAGAAAAACTGCCCCGACCGGGGATCGAACTCGAGCCCGCTGCGTGACAAGGCAGCACGCTACCTCGAGACCACAGCGGTGGACCATATATATATCATGGTCATATTTGATGTTTATGACTCTGCTTGCCAGTGGTGCAGTTACTGACGTCCTATTTAGTGCGACAATGTCCACAATTTACTAAATTTGTTGACTTGCTCGGCGAACACATCTTGCCGCCACATGGCTAGGGTTGAAATGAGCTAAAACCCATTATTGACAGCCACAAAAGTATTTGGCTACCACGTGCAACCTAGTAGGTTACAGATGCAGCGCACTGGACGGTGCCAAGTCACCGTCAACTACAATAAGAAGAAGACAAGAAGATGTTTATGATATTTATTAAAGTACACGTAACCCCGGTTATGTTCCTTGACTCTACTCCCGAGGGTCACGGGTTAAATCCGGCCGGGTCGATGGATTGGATTTTTAGGGTGAAAAGATTCAAGGGAGGGACTTTAAGCCGTGGGTCCCGAGCCTGAAGATTTTCAGGCTTGTAAAGGAACCGCAAGCCTAAATAAAACTCCTCTGTGGAAAATTTAACAACCAAGTAATAGCTTATTACTGTAGATGCCTCATTGAGGCGATGGGCTAACAACATACCACTTGTTGACACCTGTAGATAAATAAGCGTAACTAAATTAACCTGGTTAAGAAATTCGCCCGTTTGGGGTACATACATATATACATATATAGTTACGTATTTTCATCATTTCCTGCTACGCATTAGACTATACAGGATGATTCTATAAGAGCGTGCAAGAATTAAAAGAAGGCATAGGGGATGCTCTACTGAACAATTTGAGGTAGGGAACCTAGGGTCCGAGAAGCCAGCTTAAGGAAATATGGGAGTAAATTAGTCTTTTACATAACTCTCTAGTGTTTTTTATTTATATTATTTATCAGTTAACTCCTAGTACCATCATTGACACAATTAACTTACCATTTTGTATCTTACAACAGTTGCTCAAACTGACTACCACCAACCTCAATGCAAGCATGACATCAGCGTACAAGATCCTGCCGCATCCTGGTGTGTTTCGAATCACATCACAGGCAGTTACAATCCTGGCAACTAATTCCACATCCATGATGATCTTGAAGATTTTCGGGCTGTAGGCCGTAGTCGTGAGCCTCAAGACAACCCTTGAGGATGCCAGACGCAGTCTCTGGCGAAACGTCGGGGAACTACAAGCCTCACGACCACGGTCTACAGCCCGAAAATCTTCAAGATCATCATAGCAACTCCGGCCGTGAAAGTCTACGTAAATACAAATTCCACATCCGTTTCCACTGGAGTCTCAAACACAAGTGACTTTCGATATCCCCATAGGAAATAATCAAGGGGAGTCAGTTCATCATGACTTCCTGGTCATCAGACTCTTCCTTCCTGCAAGAACTAAAGTATGTAAATAAAACAGCACAATACACGTACGTTAGTTGTAAATCAGCAGCTGGAAAATAGTAATGCTATACAGTGTGATAGACAAGTTTACTTCCCTATCTCCTTCTTGTATTCTTGGTTCCCCACCTCAAATTGTTGAGTGGAGCATTCTCTATGTCCTGTTGAATTTTTGCACGTTCTTATAAAATCATCCTGTATACAAATACAAATTCTATGACATATTCGGTGATATACTGTTAGATCGACTAAAAACAAAGCTAATAAAAATCTATGTGATTTCGTTATTGATTGAGGTGATACATAAGTTTTATTGAATTGAACTTATCTTCAGTTCTTGTTGATAAGTTTTTACATTATTGAGTTAAATTAATTGGAAAGGCGTGAGAAGATAGTGCAGAAACTTGGCTATTTTTGTTGAATGGAGATTTCTCAGAGGATAGAATGAAGTTGAGACATTTTGTTCTTCTGTATTCCCAGCGGAGAAGTAAAGAAGAAGCAGGGAAGATACTGCAACCTGATGCCAAACTTTTCAGCCCTTGAGGAGTTCTATTGTTTCGTAAATCAAATAGCTGCGTATTCTGTTTCAGCACACAGTAACTACCCCATGATTTATCTTCTTTTGCTCCCCCTAACAAAAAACACTTTCAAATAACCGATACTCTCTGGTACACTCACTTCCTCACAACAAATGAATACAGTTTTTTTAAAGGGCGTATAAAAAGTTGTTTTCCGGTATGGGAAACAAACTTATGTCAAATTGTCTCTGGAACTGTCCAAGAAATGAAATGTTTACAGCAGACGCAGTTATCTTAATGCTGTAGGGAGCGAGATAGAGCAGGCGAAAGACATATGACAACTTTAACACAGTGGCGGTTTCTACAACTGCGCAAAAGTATAGTCGGCTCAGTCTTTTAGTTTATAGACGCTTTGCTTTATGGTTAGGTAGGTCTATTTAGCACACGTAAGTATTTAGCATATCAAGCGGCGTGTCACGTTTTATTCAGTAGAATACATTTTTACCAACTAAAGATACTACAAATGATAAAAGTTGCAACGCTGTTAAGATAATTATTATCCACGTAGAGTAGATACGGAAACGTCATTTAAAAATGCAAAGACATTATTTGCAGATAATTGTTTTCAGTTTTTTTGTTAATTGAAACGGCGTCTTAGAAGCATCTCACGACAATCTTCCGGCTCTACTTGGTAATAACCAGAGGGAAACAGTTACATTTGAGCCGACTGTAACAGTGACTTATTATTTATTATTATTTTCCTATTTCATTCCTCAGGTTTGTCATTTCAACATTTTCTCTTGTTATCACCTGGCATTTGCGTAACTCTAAAGCACTTCTGAATAAAACAATTATTTCATCTTAATCCTTCTATAACTCTAGGAAATCATCAATGGAGATTGGAGCGCCTGGAAGGTGGCGTTATGCTGCCCCGATGATATGTTGGGTGATGATGGTGACGATGATAATGGTGCGCCAAGAGAATCCTTAATCCTAAACTTTAATTTAAGGCGAATATGAAAAATGATGTTTATGATGGCCATATGATGTTCGGGGACAGTTTGGGCCTTAACGTTTCCTGAAATGTGTCTTACAGACGAGGAAAAATCCCGATAAATCTCACCCAGGAAACTTGTCCCGACCGGGGATTGAGCCGGGACCCGCTGCGTGACAAGGCATCGCGATACTTCCAGACCACAGCGGTCGACTTGATTATTCATTTTACACTCTCTCTTCTCTCTCTCTCTCTCTCTCTCTCTCTCTCTCTCTCTCTCTCTGTCTATATATATATATATATATATATATATATGTCCATCCATAGTAATTCTGCCCGAAGGCAGGTCCTTCACTGCAATCATAGCATTTTCATGCTATGTTTGCAGCTTTACTAGGGAATTGTAGGTGTGGTAGCTTCCCGTTGCTTTCCACACCGGTGAAGGATGATGAGACGATGAGATAATGATAAGGAGGATGATGATGATGATGATGGCCACATGATTTCGGGGACCGTTTGGGCCTTAAAGTTTTCCTGACATTTGTCTTACAGGTGAGGAAAAACCCCGATATATATATATATATATATATATATATATATATATATATATATATATAGTGAGATTCTAGGGGGACGCAACCGTTTACCTACTCTCCCGTTCATGAGAGAGGATGGTTGTGCAAGCGGTGCGTCCTTCATAAAATCTCACTGTATATTCCATTCCATTAACTTAGTTTAACCTCTCACCTTATAGGTACTTTTACATGTCACACGCCACACGTGCCTTACAGTGACATGGCCTATTGGGAGAGCGATTTTAACTATGGATCACACACATATGTTTTATGACCACACAAGTACATGGAGGGTCTCACCGGATGAGTGATCAGCTCAATGTCAGAGCCTCCTCCGAGACAACACAACATTAAGACGAAGCAACCATTTACAAATACACATACACACATATATACACGCACACACTCATATTAAACATGGAGAATATGATAATGAAGGCCACGTGATGATCGGAGACCGTTTGGGCCTTAATGTGTCATGAAATTTGTCTTATAGGTGAGGAAAAACCCTGAAAAATCCAGAATTATATATATATATATATATATATATATATATATATATAATACTGTCAGACTGTATAATAGTATTAGTCTAATAATAGTAATAGCAATACTAATACTACTACTACTACTACTACTACTACTACTACTACTACTACTACTACTACTACTACTACTACTACTACTAATAATAATAATAATAATAACGATAAATAATAATACATTCAATTAAATTCCTATGGCATCATTAGTTATGCGATTCCCGAGTATCATGAAAGTGCAGACATCATGTATCCATATATCTCTATCCTGAGCTCATGTTTATAAATCATTCCCTGTATAACTCACCTACCATATAGATCATATAATTATATAATATTATTTTCCCACTTGATTCTGGGTATACCTTCCTGGCGCTTTCCTGAAAAACTATTTTATTCCCCATTCGAACCATATGTCCTTCCCTTTGCAGTCCATTAGACTTAACTGTTATTATTACAACTGTTTATACATATTAAGTAGCTCTCCATTCGACTGTATGTTCATCTCTCTTTGGTCCAAAAATGTTTCTAAGAACCTTATTCTCAAATGCTGGTAATGTTTTCTATTCCCTTCAATTAAGAGTCCATATTTCGTATCAATATAATTATATAAGTATTAAAATATTACTAAAATGTAGACTTGCAAAGCACATTACGGATGTGGTCTGTTGTTAGCTGACAGTAACAAAATATAAAGTGAAATAAGGTAAGAAAATATTTCTAGATAAATATTTATGGGTACATACAAAATGCTGAATATACTCGTAATTGTTATGCAGTTAGAATTTTCATTGTGTGGAACTTACTGTATTAGTTAATAATGATAATGACAGTCTATGGTGTAGACTGCTAATGCCTCTGCCACTACTACTACTACATACGTTATTTATAACTCGTCTATTTGTTCTACAGACCACCGGATAAGCAGAATTTTAATATTGCCTAAATAATATAATTAAAGTTGATAAATAATTTTGTATTTAAAATTTTTTATACAAAAATTTTAACTTTAAAATAGAAATCTGTATATTTCAGTGTTAGTTATTGTCAAATAATAAAATAAAAATCTCTTAAAATAATAAAATATTTTACAAAATAAAGATGTTCTTAATAATGCTTTTAAAATTAACTTAACTCATTGTTGTCAAATTATAAACATTTGTGTTAAACTTTAAAAAGAAAATCTGAATAATTTTATGGCTCATAAATAAAAGTAAACTAAATTGTGATTGGAATTAAACACTTATCTTTCTTATATGACCAATCGGATTGAACCTTATATTAAATAGAATTATTTACCAATATACTCGTAAATTAAGAATAATGTCATGTGACGTAATAATGAACTTTATATTATAATATGTTAAATTTATCATTCTGATATCAACTTTTATTCTGAGTGGAAGCAACAATAACTCTTCAAGAAAAAATGTAATTACCTTTTCGATTCTAGGATTGAGGAAAGTGAAACTTTGTATACTTGAATGAAAATAATGAACGATATTTAATAAGAATTAATTTACATGTATGGTTAAGAACATTACCACTGAAAAATACTTACGGTTGTCTTCTTGGATATTCAAATTTAAAATAAATTTGAATAATTTTCATCAAGCAACAATTTTTTATGAAGCATCTCCAGTAAGTTACTTCTGAACCCTGAGAAGAGAATCCACAGCTGTACCTCAATTTACCAAAATTAATCCTCGATCAAACCTAAACCCAACCAGAGATTCCGGGCACATTAAATCCTTCATCAAATTGTCACCACAACATGGGGCACATTAATTCCTACGTCACGGTTCTCATGAGGTCACATTGTAATACATTAGAACACTGTGCTTTGCTTTGTGATATATATAAGTATTGTAGTGAGGACTATCAGCCCTGTATAAAGGTATTCTGTTTACTGTATACATAATGGATGAAGCAATCACCCATACAATGTCCTGGCTCAACGCAAAAATAACTGTAATTAAAGCATTTTGCATGCTCCAAGTGGTAAGTGAATGAGTTTGTACGGTCAGTCCATGATCAATAGAAACACAGTTGTGTGGGTTTTTTTATTACGTACATCCTACTGTTGTAACTCGTAAATCGGACTTCTTTTTTCCTGAATAAATAAAAGCAAATGATGCAAATACAAGTTTCATGAAAAAAAATTACCACCTTCAAGTATTTATCTGTATACAAAAATTCCTATTTTACAAATTAGTATACTTTTTTTAGCATAGAAATTCCTTTTCCCAAAAATTCGTTTCACGTAACAATCTCTGGAGATATTCAGATTTTTTTTATCTTTCCGGAAGACATTCCAAACTGAACTGAGTAAGAAATAAAAACATTGGGGAACATACAGGGTGTTTCAGTGATGATACAAACTTTCAGGGAAGAGTAAGGACATATGTATGAATTTGAATAAGGAACCCTGGTCCGGAAACATCTCTTTACTAAGTTATAGGCGATCGTTTTTTGGGATACCTGTAAATGTGAAATTATGAAATCTTACGAAAAATGTTTTATTTCGCTAATCACAAATAGGAATGAGATGCACATAGGCTGAATTTTGGAAATGCATTATGCATTACAGAGACTCTTGACGTCCCAACTCCTTTAAAAAAACGTTAAACTGAAAATATGTAAAACTATTATTCTACCAGTTATATTATATGGATGCGAAACATAGACTCTTACTTTATGGGAGGAAAGGAGATTACGAGTATTTGAGAATAAAGTAGGGCCTACTTAGGAAAAGTTTTCGACTAAAGAGTGATGAACACACAGGTGAATGGAGAAGACTACTAAACGGTGAAACACATGGCCTAACAAGAACAGTTAAGTCTCGTAGACTGTGATTTGCAGGACATGTGGTACGAATGGGGAATGAAAGACGTGCATGGAAGTTTCATGTAGGATAACCAGAGTGAAAACGCCCAGTTGGTAGAGAACATTAACTATGATTTGAGGGAAGTAGATTATACAGGGAATGATTGGAAAACATTAGCTCAGGATATGGATGAATGCAGTGCTTATGTCCGGTTATGGCGTCCCCCAGCTCCGATGAAGGCATGGGAAAGTGGTACGAAGTTCTGTCGTACTTGGGCGAACAACCCTGGAATCGCTCTAACGATGTCAGGCAGCGAGAATTCGTGCTAGTAGATCCTCTGCTGTTTCTACTGGTGTCTCATTTCACTCCGGTTGATTGTTGCACTTCAACATGCATACACAGACAGCAGTCTACGGACTTGTACCAGGAGCACATCACACCTTGAACTGCATAAGTTTACAACGCAATCTGCATTATTTTCGTGGCGTGTTCATTCGGTACCGCTCATGATACTCCGGTGATCCATCCTCATTACTGATCGCCGACAACTTTCAAAAACAAGTGTAGGTAATTAACCTGTGAAGGAGATGTTTCCGGACCAGGGTTCCTTGTATCAAATACATGCATTTGTCCTTCTTAAGCATTCCTGAAAATGTATATCATAATCACGGAAGCACCCTGTATGATCGATTGATTGATTATCCCCGTAAGTCGCGCGGTGGGGACATGCATTCTCCCTAGCTACAGTTTCTTAATGAAGCTAATTAATGTATCCTTATTTCCCTATAGATGTCAGCGAGTGACGTCTGGTTAAACACACCGTTTCGAAGAGACATCTAGAAGGCAATTAAGATATCAATTAGATAGTAAAGGCTGAATAAAATTATGCTCCGGGACACTAATTTAGTTTTGAGATTTTTTATCAGCCCAAAAATCTTCAAATTTGAAACCTATGATTTAAATATCCTCCCGGAGGATTTGTACCTCGAATTTTTCCATCCTAAAAATCCATCGACCCTGGCCTGGTTTGAACCCGCAACGCTTGGAACTAGAGGTTAGGAACACACTTTTCACCATACTATGACGTGGAGGCATCTTTGGATGATGATCATCTGAATGCTAGAATCACCAACATTTAATTGTAGACTACTCTAAACTCTAAACTCTAAACAATAGGAATATAATCCATCCATAGTAATTCTGCCCGAAGGCAGGTCCTTCACTGCAATTACAGCATTTTCATGCTATGCTTGCAGCTTTACTAGGGAATTGCAGGTGTCGTAGCTTCCCGTTGCTTTCCACACCGGTGAAGGATGATGGTGATGATAATTGAGAAGGATGATGATGATGGCCATATGATTTCAGGGACCGTTTGAGCCTTAAAGTTTTCCTGACATTTGTCTTACAGGTGAGGAAAAATCCCGATAAAACCTCTCCCAGAAATACTGCCCCGGCCGGGGATCGAACCCGGGCCCGCTGCGTGACAAGGCAGCACGCTACCTCGAGACCACAGCGGTGGACAGGAATATAATGTGGATGATTATTACATTTTCTTGACATTTGTCTCATAGCCGAGTGTTTCACCCTAGAGGACGGTATACCAATTGGTAGCACTACTTCTGGAATCATACTAAAAATTTTCCTACAAAAATTGGAAGAGGCACACTTTGAAAAATTACAACAACATTTCAATATGAAACTAATAGCAAGATATATCGACGACAACGAAAATCCAATAGAAAAATATCTTCTTCTTCTTCTTCTTCACTTCCTGGTTTAGGCATTAGTTGCCTGTTCCGTCTTTGCTAATAGATCTGAGACCATCTCTTCCGAGCACGTCTGACATCTCTTCTTCCTCTCGGAAAATAATATAAGATTTTATTTGGTAATCTACTTTCTTCCATTCATTCTACATGCTTTTTTTCCACTGAATCTTGTTGTTAAATGTCTTTTCTTATAGAAAAATATATTTAGTAGAAATAAACAAAATAATTAAGAAAATATAATTTACAGAAGAAATGAAAATTAATAATTCAATAAACTATCTACATCTTAAAATAATACAAAGCAATAGTTTAAACATCGGATTACACAGAAAAACCATTATAAATATAATTGTCATTCACAAAAAATCCTGGCACCTCCCGCAAAAAAAAAAAAAAATACCTTTCTCAGCCGTATAAATGGAATGATAAAACTACCGCTATACCGAAGTAAAATACAATAAGGAACTAAAATACATAACACGTTTAGCTTCCAAAAAGAATACTACGAAGAAATGGTTAATAAACTTATTAAAATGATAAAATTATTTACCTTGTAGGCCCATCTCCTCAATAACAAGGTAATTTTATAGTTTTAATTTGTGACCATTACCTCAGTGGCGTTTTATCATGGATTTTATTAATGTTGATTAATAAAAACTAATCAAAAAGCAAAAAAAAAAAGGAAAGAAGAAATAACAAATATAATGTAACTAAACAAGAAATTTGCTGAAAATAATAAGTAATTAACATTAACGTGTGCAGGCATTGAAATACAAAAGTTAGCAAAAACCATTAAAAATAAGATAAAAATATAAGTATTGGATACAGAACCGACAGTAAATTAAATAACATAATTTCAAACAAAATGGATGAAGCAGACATTCATAAAAACAAAGGTGTTTACAAACTAAAATGTAACTGTGAAAAAAAAATACAATGGCAGAACAGCAAGAAATTTTAATAGAAGATTTAACGAACATATTAAGGAATTTAAATATATACTCAACTCGTGTCCAACCCAGGGTCGGGTCGAGGGCTGAGATGAGATGAAGCCCCTTATATTGAGGTTGCGAATGACAAGAGTGCTGGCACCATGTCTGACGTACCATCACAGAAGGAGATGAATGAAATGGATGAGATGAGTATGGATAAATGGAGGAATGAAATTGTGGCAGGGGAAAACGGAAGAAAACCCCGAGAAAAATCTGCCCAAAACTCCGTTTCATCCACCTCGAAACCCACATGAAGTAACCGAGACTCGATCTCGGGACCCCAGCGGTGAGAGGTTAGCATCTAACCACTTGTGCCACGTAGCCGCCGATTTTAAATATAATGAGAGAAAATCAAGTTTATGAAACATGTAATATTAACAGGTCAGCAAATCAACAACGTGTTATCGATCATATACAAAGAGAATAATAACTCGAGAATTAATATCCTCAAAGAAATTGAAATATTAAGATACTAAGAACACACACGTATTTAATGAGAACACACCCAGTGACCTGAAATCGCTGTTATAAAAATTTAACCACCTACAGTTAGTAACGTTTTACAAGCTGAATATGGAACAGTATTCTTCCGAAAGGCCTTCAAAATATTTTACAATATTTCACCTAGTTGAGGACGACTGACTTCTCAGGTATGAGCGAGCAATCAAAAAAGGAAGGCATCAGCCAGACATTTTGTGCAGGCTGGAGATCTATCCCGGATTCTCTACATCTGAGGTAGCTATATTTATCTTTAATCAGAATACTGGTAGATGATGGTTCTTTTTTCGGGTATTTTCCTCACCTGTAAAACAAATATCAGGAATCTTTAGAGACCAGACGGTCCCCGAACGTCATAATCTTCATCATCATATCCACCATGAATGTATGTAGGAATGGTGTGTTGTGTTGTCTTGAAGGAGGCCGTGACATTGAGCTGATCATTCATTCACGTCCGTGTGTGTGGTAAAAAGGCATGTTTGTGATCCATAGTTTAAAATAGTTCTCCCGTGTCATTGTAAGGCCCAGCTGGTGTGTGACTTGTAAAAAGTACCTATTAGGCGAGAGTTAAACCAAGTTAACGGAATGGGCCTGAGTGGTGAACAATGGAAGCTACTCAATAAATAAATCAATCGTATTTATATAAGTAGCTAGCTACTACGCGGAGTGCTCTGATACGCCTAAAGGAATGAAATATGATGTTTTAATTTTCGTTTCAGATGAACTCCTACACGTAATAGTTTTAAGAACATAATAGATAGCTGTTAAACACTCGCCGTACCTTTAAACCGTAATTTTCAAAGGTATACATTGGGACGTACCAAATATGACGGTTGTTTGAGAGTCAATTTTTATTTTCGGATTTCAGGTAAACCCGAACTTCTATTGGTCGGATTTCACTGATTTTTGTGTAATATTTATCCGAGTTTATTTTAATAGCATATACTCAGTTTCATTGTGAAACATCAAAAAGTGTGACTGCTAGATACATTTTTAAATTTTAATTTCAGGTTAACTCCTACATCTAATGGTTTTAGAGTATAAGAAATGGCGACAAACACGCGGATATTCGAATGCAACGTTGTGTTAAAATTTGAAGTTAATCGACCGATTATCACTTTTTGAGTTTTGCGAGCAACATGCATACGCAGGCTGAATGTAATGAAGATTTTATGTACAGTTGTTGGAAGTTATTTTTATATCACTTGGTTTCTCTATGTGCCGGTGCCTGGTGAAGTTGTGGTTTGTCAAAATCAATACGTTCCGCGTGTAATACAAACAGAGGAAGATAAAGTTTCGCTAATTTATAAAACGTGGGAACTCCATTCCAAGGAAAGAAAACACTCAAACTAGAAAATAAATTAAATATACTATGTGTTCAAACATTTTTAAGTCTTAAATTTTTATTATAGATAAGCCACTGTTCGAAGCAGATTGACGTCCTTGCTTGATTTGAATTGAGTGGAGTGAGGCGGGACGTGGCGTGGCGCGGACGGCAGGTTGTTAGGATTATCCATTTCACCAAGTCAGGAATTGTATTACTTCCTTGTAGTTTAATGAGAGATTTGACGCTGGATTATAGTGCCTTGCAGTTAAAAGCGGGGGATACTTTTTTGGACAAGGCATTGGTACATCACAACGCTTCTCAGGGAGAAATTTCAAGATATATTTTCGGCATGAAATAGTTGAAATTTCCTTCTAAGTATAAGACATAAAACATTAATAAAAAATTAATTAATTGAATTCGTTATTTGTTTTCATTCTGTAGTTTTTATAACTTATATTCCCTTGTTTGGTACAAAAAATCGGATTATTTTGTTGCATATTTATAAGTTTTTTTTGTTTCTTTGGGTGCCAGGTTTTGATTGCATAAGTGACAATTGGTTTGATAAAATCTTAATTTTCAGATTTGGATATTAATTTACTTATTAGCATTAATCGATTGTCAGAATATGCTTTACTAATTCTAAAGATATCCTTTCAAAAAGTATAAAAATAAAGAACCATCATCTACCAGTACTCTGATTAAAGATACATATAGCTATCTCAGATGTAGAGAATCCGGGATATAGATCTCCGGCCTGCACAAATTTTCTGGCTGATGCCTTCCTTTTTTTGGTTAATCGCTCATATCTGAGAAGTCAGTCGTCCTCAACTAGGTGAAATATTGTAAAATATTTTGAAGGCCTTTCGGAAGAACACTGTTCCATATTCAGCTTGTAAAACGTTACTAACTGTAAGTGGTTAAAATTTTATACAGCGATTTTAGGTCACTGGGCGTGTTCTCATTAAATACGTGTGTGTTCTTAGTATCTTAATATTTGACTGGGGAACTGTCAACCATTGCATGCCGAAACCTACCTTGAAATTTCTTCCATAGAAGTGACGTGATGTACCAAGGCCGTGTCCAAAAAATCGTCTGCTGTTTTAAAGTGTAAGGCACAGAAATCGAAGCCAGAATCCAGGAATGGCAACCGTCTGTACAGAGCAGATGTACATCCCTGCACGAGTTAGTTAAGCACAGAATGCAGTGAGATGGGACGCGGGTAATGAGGGTTATCCATTCTGTCAAAACAGGAGAGTTTAAGTGAGAGATTTGGCGCTGGATTTTAGGGTCTTGCAGATACTTTTTGGACTCATAACGTTTCTCTGGAAGAAATTTGAAGGCAGGTTTCGGCGTGCAATGGTTGTCAATTTCCTTGTGAAATCTAAGATTTTACCTTCAGTTAAAACTTCGTTGTAGGCCTTTCGAAAAATTTCTATCTTCTAACTAACTGTCTCACTGGCACTATCGAAGCCGTAGGTTCATGGCCGCGCGGACATAAGTTCTTCACTCATCTCTAAAGTTTTCTAATTATCCCCTGTAAAATATACTTCCCTGAAATCATAGTTAATGTTATTCTCCTATCTGATTATTGGTCTATCAACTGGTATTTTTCTCTCTTTGTTTTGGTGCATTCTCCATTCATGCCACATGTCATGCTCATCGCCATCTGCGAGACTTAACTGTTCTTATTACACATGGTTTCCTATAAAGATCATGTAGCTCATTGTTAACCCTTAAATTGGCGAAACACTAATTTCTCGTGTCAGTTATTTAAATTTGTCAGGCCGCAGTGAAAACAAAATCATGTTTAACTGTAAATTAATAGGTATCTTATGCAATTTGAAACAGATTTAAGAACTTTTTATTTGTTTATTTTCTTCTGTTTTCTTAAAAATATTAAATAAATTAAGCCAGTTGATATATCCTATAGGATACAAGGCTAATTTAAGGGTTATATAATCTTCTTCGTTCACCTGTCTGTTATCTCTCTTTGGTCCAAACATTTTCCTAAGGACTTTGTTTTCAAATACTCGTAATTGTTTTCGTCCCCTAAAGTATGACTACATGTTTCGCATCCATATAATATAATTTGGGGAATTACAGTTTTATACATTTCCAGTTTAATGTTTTGTTTAGAGAATTTGGGATGACAAGAGTCCTTGTAATGCATAATAGCACAAATTTCCAGAATTGTCGATGTTTAATTTCTTTTGCATCTCATTCCGTTTGTAATGATATATATATATATATATATATATAATATATATATATATATATATATATGAATTCAGCCACTTCTTCAAAATTTTCCTCATTTGTCATTAACTGTCCATTTCAATTATATAATGTATGTCTATGTGTGAACAAATATTTAGTTTTTTTTAAACTTCCAGCCAATTTCGTAGTGTTTCTCAATCGAAAGTGCGTGTTGACTCTTAGTACCTCCTCGCTATCGCCTATAATGTTACAGTATTTCATTTCCACATATCAACAGCTGATAAGCCATTCTGTTCACATAAATATACTTTAATTTCCGTGCGAACTTTGAAAGTTGTTTAGTGTTAATCTGATGAGATAAAAACTTATTTATGGGAGCACAAGGGTACTTAATATCTAAGTTTACTGTAGCGTGTTCTTCGGCCCTTAAAATGGCAATAACTATTTAATAACAGGTTTTTAAGTTTTGCTATAAACTTTTATCTGGCTCATAATGAGGGATATTAATGCGCCATAGTGCAAGAACGTGTGTCATAAATCTGACGTAAAAGTACGGCGCCTCCATTACAAATCTGTTGTCGTCATTCCTACATGCTCAAAGCTTATAACATTATCTCTGCTAACAACACCAAAACACTTTATCTTTTATTTGAGAGGCAACGCCTTTAAAAGTCATTTTGAATTTGAACCCCGTTGAGATTATTCTATCTTTCTTTTCTCAAAGTTTAACATCTCACATTTATAGGCAATTTTACATGCCCCACGCCATCCATCCTTACAGTGGCACAATCTGTCGGGGGAGAGATTATTTAAAATATTCATTACACATATGTTTTGACCACATAAAGAAATGGAGGGTCGAATAAGTGATTAGTTCAATCTAAGGCCACCACCGACACAACAGAAAATGTTATGACGAAACACTATATTCATCACACATCCCAGCCGAATATGATTACGATTATTATGATGGGCAGATTATGTGGCTTAAAGTTTCCTGAAATATTCTTACAGGTAAGGAAAAATCCCGAAAAAATCATAATGTAGGAAACTTTTCTCGACCGGGAATCGAATAGGGCCTGGTGCATAGCTAGCACGGACGCTGCTCCAAGACCACACCGTTATTATAGTATACAATTTTAAGATTATCAATTGTTTGTGATGGAGAGCTAAGTTTAAGCTTCAGCTAAAAATAACCTATTATTTTTAGGCACTTCGGAATATGTTCCAACTTCAAGTACCTTTATAACATCTGAAATGGATGAAAAAGGCCTACAACTCAATATTACTAATAAGCTGATGATGTAGTATTATTAGGTGATAGTGAGGAGATACTAAGGGCCAACACACACTATTTAGTAATACTAAGACATTGTGACTGCAAATAAACATCAATAAAACTAAACATATGGTCACACATAGAAATATATTATATAATGGAAATGGACAGTTAGTGACAAATGGAGGAAACTTTGAAGAAGTGGTTGAATTCAAATTCCTAGGAACAATAATTGCAAATAGGAATGAGATGCATAAAGAAATTAAAAAATGCTCAATTCTGGAAATGCATGCTATAATGGATTACAGATACTCTTGTCCCAAAGGGACAGGATAGGGATATATGGAGACTTAATGAGGTAATATTTTCTAACGATGCCCTGTATAATACACTTCCCTCAAATCACAATTAATGTTATTCTCTCACCTCATTTTTGACCTATCTACTGTAGCTTTCGCTCTTGTTTTCTACAAGACGTTTCATGCCCCTCTTTCATTCCACAATCGAGCTACGTGTCCTACCACTCGCAGTCTATGAGTCTTAACTGCTCTTATTATATCTGGTTTCCCATAGAGATAATGCAGCTCACTATTTTGTAGTCTTCTCCATTCGCCTGCCTGTTTTTGGTTGTCTTCTTGTTTTATATTCATAGGTTTATAATGTAGAAATTGTTTAAGGAGTCCACGGTCTTCCGTTCTAAAAACACGTTCGTAGTATTATGTTATGTTTCTAGTTGAGTTTGGTTAACTCTTTTCTGATGTTTTCAGTTTTTTTATCAGCTCTTTGATATACAGTCACTGGTCGCAACAATTGCATTGCAACAGTTCAAAATTGTTTATTTGGTTTTATTTAGTCAATTATTTTAAGAGCCGCAGGAAAAAGTTCTTGAGACGCTTTAGGGAATGCATTATGGAGATGATCTTTTTTTATGTTTGTTTTATTTTAGTATTCCAATTTACATTAGTATTTAGATAAAATCTCAAATTTTTAACAACGTTGTCATATGGAATTTGTTCATTATCTAACATGATAGTCGGCATGTTACTATTGTTTATGGAGCTTCATAGTCTTGGATCTCTGATAGGCCTAATTATTGCTTGCGTTTTACCTACGTTTAGCTTTAGTCCGGATTGTTTGGACCGTGAGGATGTCAGTGTTCACTTTATCAATGTATTGGTTAATTACGACAGGTCTAAAGTGTGTGTAAACTTGTAAGTTCTCGGAGTAAAGATGCTGCTTACAGTTTTGTAGTTTCTTGGTCTTGTCATTAATATAAATATTGAGAAGAGACACCAAAAGTAATAAAAATATAAATTTTGGTGATGAAGTTTTATTTTTTGCCTTGACATGAAAAATTTAATGAAATGTACACTTAGCAAAACAAGAATGAGCGGCTTCAAAACGCAGAGTTATGACCCACTGCGCATGCTCGAAGAGCTAAAGCTGTGGTTCACGAGGTAACGCATTGTTACTTTTATTAAATACGCTGTATTTTATTTTAATCGTTTTAAATACTTAAAGAGTAGTGAAGGAGGCATGTTTCTGGATATTTACGAGTGTTCGACGTATGCAATATTACTCAAATTGCTACATTCCGAATAAAGTTCAACTCTCGTGCATAACATGAAAGCAAACAAGGTGCCGGTAACTAGGATATAGACGACGTAGCGTAGATCGTTAAAACATTACGAAAAAATGAAATATGTATGAGAGCCAGACTTCATAATCCTCGTGAATGACTTTTTATGTTATTTACTTATAATCATCCAGGGATTAAGTCTGTTGGCTCGTTCTGCTTTCATGAAAGCTAGAATTGTTAGAATTGATCAGACCACCTTCTGTGTGGGCGTCCAACATTTCTTCTTCCGTGCGGTTTTGTAATTTAGCAATCATTTTGGAAATCTTTCTTCTGACATTCTATCAACATGTTCTTTCCAGGCGTTCCTATATTTAATTATTCGGTCATTAAGTTTGGAAATGTTTAGTTCCTTTGTTATATCTTCATTTCTTTTCTTATCCAGCCGAGTATCCACAAAATACATCCCATAACATTTAATTCCAGCCACATAATTGATGTCCACTTTACACTATTTAAGTAATATTCCTGCCTTTGTAAACTCTGTAACACTATTTAGCTACCGGTATACATTTAATTGTGTGTACAATACAACGTTTTAGTAATAATAATACTATACATTTATGTAATGAAAGAGAATGTAGCTTCATATATTTACGTATTTATTTATTTATTCCTATTAGTGAGGAAAAATGTTCACCCTTGAATTAAAATATTTAGTTTATATAGGTCAATTCCGGCCCAATAATAGTCCGTAGAAATGGGAAATAATAATAATAACAATAATAATAGTGCCTAATAATAATAATAATAATAATAATAATAATAATAATAATAATAATACTTTAAAGTAGTTATTCGTTTCTTCTTTAAGAGTGGACAGACAGAATAAAATAGAAAACATTGTAACAATTAAAAAAATTGATCTAATTGAAACTGTGACCTCTTGCATATGAAGCAAGCCATAAAGGTCAGAGCAAGCGTTCGCTGGCTTGCTTTATATAAAAAATGCTCTTCATTGGAGAAAGGGGAACATATTGTAGCTCTACTGTGCAATTAGTTTACTCGTGTGAATCGCGCGTTAAAACTTGAAATTTCCGAGCTCAAGAGTCCGCTCATTTCTTTTTTTTTTTTTTTTTTTTTTTTTGCTAAGTGTGCGTATTCAGTTTTGAAGCTATTTCTTCATTTATTACGTTTATCGCTGGTACTATATCATTGCATGAAGGTCTTAGGGCAATTACATAAGCCACATGTTGTTCTTTCTGAGATATAAGGATTTTAATGTTTAAAAAATATATAAATACTAGTTGGGCAGTTATTGTTGTTAATACATTGTCGGTCTGTATGTTTAAACTCATACTAGCGCACTTACGAGCGATTTTATGCATATTTCAATACATTTGTTTGCTATCATTGTATTAAATTATATTTAACATATTGTGGCTTATCATGTTACTGCCTTAAGCCCTTCATAAGTAAACATACAACCTACGTATGTTTTGAAGAAGTATTTTAGTCAGTTCTTCATTATTTTCCACGTTGTGGGCGCAATTTTGAAGAAGTAATTCTTTTCCCATGTTATGACGATGTCTTGAAGTAGCTAACTCTCTTCATGCCCGATGTTGTATTAATATTTTGAAGGATTGGTGTCCCAAAAAGAATTACAGGTTCAGGTTGGGTTTGATTTTCGGTAGAGCTGGATTCTATTCTCAAGGTCGACGTTGGTACACAAGATAGGAAAACACATTAAAAATCACTAATAACTGATTCTTGTAGAAATAGTTGTAAATTTATTTACTATTTAATTTCCCAGTAGATCAAGTAAATATAGGTGGTATTATTCTTCACCGTCAATTAAAATTAAATTATTTTCTTTTCTTGAATAAAATATCACATTTTATCAGGAGAGCTGTTATTGCCTCTATCCTTGATGAAAGTTATATGCTGACTGACTAGTGTAATTCTGTTATAATTTTAAAGAACATTATTACATCACATGATTTTATATTTACATTCTATTGGTTAATGGTCCATTAAATGCCAGGTTTAAATTTGATTTGTTAAATCAAAAAGTTAATTGTTTTAACACCCAATCAGAGTTTAGTATACTTTTATTTTAAAATATTAAGTTAAGCAGGTGTTCTTATTACAGTTATAACAGAAAGATTTATATTTCAGACAACAATGACTTAAGACACAATTTTAAAAGCATTATTTAGAAAGACTGTTATATAATACAATTTCTTTAAATTGTTACTGAGACATTTTTATTCAACAATGAACAACAATTAATTATTTAGATGTTTTTCTTTATTTAAGTTATATTTAAATATTAAAAGAATTTTAAAATATAAAATTATTAACTTAAACTTTCATATTTATTATGATATTAAAATCCTGCTATAGTTTGTGACTTATAACTTCTAAACCGCTCAACCGTTCTTCATCAAATTTGTACACACGTTTTCAAGTACAATGAGTGTTAGGCGCTATACATTAATGCTCTAAAGCCATTGCATGTAGGAGTTCATCTGAAACGAACATGTAAAAAGTTGTTCTATCGCTCGCAATTTTCAATGTTTGACAACGAAACTCAGTATATGCTATTAAAGTAAACCGAGGTAGGTATTATCCAAAACTTAGTGAACTCCGACCATTGAAAGTGGTGGTTTACCTAAAATCCGAAAATAAGAATTGACTCTAGCAAACCACCATGTTTGGTTCGTCGCAAAATATAACTTTGCGTACACAGATTTTCCGTACGGCGAGTGTTTAGATGCTATTAGGTGTAGGAGTTCACTGAAACGAAAATGAAAATCATATTACATTTATTTGGGCGTAGCAGTGCACGATGGTCATTAGCTAGAGTTACGATTAACATTGAATCAATGGGTAATTTTCTCTTAACACAGAGATGATATTCACAAACACACGTAGGAATATCCTGTTGTGACATCACTGAGTTCAGCAAATTAACCTAATTAATTTATTTACTAAAACAAACATTCACTAGTTATTCCATGTCGAGTGAAGTTTGGTTTCCGGAACGTAGCGACAGTGGTTTAAATACCTGATTTAATTGAATGAAGATTGAAACAGTATGTTATTATGTCGAGTGGAATCATGATCCATATCTAATTTAAAATACACATTTTATTTAGCCGTAACTGTAAACTAAGAATTTTCCTAACGATGTTATAAGGAAGTCCTTTTTGTTATGTCATATGAAACGTTCTTCTACGTATGCAAAGAGAATAATTCATGCTTCTCTCAATGAAATTTTGTGACGTATGCACAATTCCTCCGAACATTGTAGTTGGCAATGAAATCTTCTATAAATATTTAAGCGATTTTTATGAAACGCGCGACTATTCATATGCAATTAATTTTAATGATAATAACAGTAATAATAATAATAATAACAGTATAATAACAACAATAACAAAATATTAATGATGATAATAATAACAACACGAAAATAACAATACATGACAACAATAATAATAGCATTAACATCAACAATAAAAAATAATAAAACTATAATAATAATAATAATAATAATAATAATAATAATAATAATAATAATAATAATAATAATGCTAATAATTAAATAATATTAGCAACAACAATTATAACACTAACAATATTAATAACAAAATATTAATAGTTATAACAAGGAAATAAAAAATGACAATACCATTAATAATAATAATAATAATAATAATAATAATAATAATAATAATAGCAACAACAATATTATTAACAATAGAAACTAATATAATAACAAAATAATATTAATAATTACAATTACAATAACAACAATACCAGTGATAATAATTATAATAATAATAAAATTAATAACAATAATAACAAACTAACATTAATACTGACAATACCAATGATTACACTAATAATAAAAATAACAACATTTAACACAATAATAAAAATAACAATAAAATAAATGTTAAAAATAATAATAACAATAAAATTCTTCACCGACAAAAAACATCAGAAGATTTTAAATTGGGTTATATAAGTTCCATATATATATTTATATAACATGGAGATCAGTAATTATATTCTAACTATACATGAATTGTTATAATATTCAAATTAGGAAACCATTTGTAAGAATTATTAAAATAAGTCAGAAAAAGAACATTTGAATTTCGAAGAACAATGCGGATTTACAATTGGACGACCTTCTACCGATCTTTATATCTGTTGGGAAAAAAAAAAAAAACAGCAAAGAGCACAATCATTATGGTTGATGTTGGTAGACACCGAAAAAGCTTATGATGGCATACCAAAGAATTCTATGGAAAGCATTACAAGAAGATCAGATAAATGAACAGCTAAAAATATATTAAAATCAATATATTCTCAAAATAAATGTCAGGTGAAAACCTTCCGGCGCTTAGTGTATTGCATTAACCAACTACGCTACGGCGGACGTGCGCGCAATTGTTTAAAAAGTGAATAAACAATATTGTGATTTACCGAGTAACTTATGGTATTTACGATAAACATTGACACTAGGACGCTATTAATTAACCGTCAGTAGTCTTGAGAAATTATATTGAGAAAGTTAACAACATTTTTATCATTAGTTTCAGTACATGTGTCATAATGGCGATCACCAATGTAGATACGTACAATTTTAACTAGGTGATATTATTCGTCAGAAGAATACAATTGTGTATTTTCATAAAATAAAGAGCACCGTGAAGGAAATGAATGGTCGGTCGCTGAGGTGTGCTATTGATTGTCGGTTGCCATGACAACAGTGCGCCCTATACACCACACCGCAAGTAAACATATGCCGTGTATCTGTCGATTCATTCCCGCACAACTCTTAACACACTTTTTTCAAATCCACTGTTGCCAACAGATAATACACAACAGGCACTATAATAGTCTATTGGTATAAAAAGCGTGCGATTTATTTGAAATTTAGTAAACGAAAGGGAAATTATGTTCACCGCTGGTGTCGAGACAAGTTTCCTGTGATGATGGTTTTCTTCGGGGTTTTTTCATATCTTTAAGACAGTGTCAGTAAACATTACGGTCCCTGAACATAATCTGACCATCAAAATCGTCATTATTCTATTCGCCAGGTTTAGTATGAATGTGTGAATGGTGTGTTGTGTCTTAATGTTGTGTTGTCTCGGAGAAGGCAATGGCATTGAGCTGATCACTCATTCGGGGAGACCCTCCATGTGCGGTCAAAAAAGTATGTATGTGATTCATAGTTAAAAATCCCTCTACCGACAGGTCGTGCCACTGGAAGGCCCGGATTGCGTGTGGCATGTAAAAAGTACCTGTAAGGCGAGAGGTTAAAATAAATTTTCGTAAATTAACTATATTGAATTTCTTACCTTTAATTACATTAATAACATTGTGTAAATAAGACATTAGTTGTACAATTGTGATGCTCACTTCAGGACCGCCATTCAGAATATATAGTAGTAGTAGTCTGGGTCACTCCACTGGGAAGCATAGGGCCTTGATAAAAGCTCATGTTGTTTGCCAATGCTTTAGTTTCATTTCAACTCATCTCTGATGGTGTTACACCACGACGTTTCCATTCATTACAGCACTCACAACCAAAATAAACAATAATGAGGACAACAGACAACCCTGTTTAACTCCTCTCTCTACCCGTGAAAGTTTGCCTGTTTCCCACGTTGTCTCTACATTAAAAAAAACCATTCAAGTACAGTATATCATACCAAAGGCCATCAACTATTGAGCATTCCGGCTTGCTTTCATCTTTGTTTTTTTCGTAAGAGGGTTTATGAAGTGCAGGGTCATATAAAATATATTTACAATGGTGTATTTGAGTAAATTATTGTAATCGTTTGTTTAATTATTTTATAAATCGGAAAAGCATAGATTAATATAATTTAAGTGAAATATTATATTGAGCAGATCTTATTAAATATATGATAACATTAATTGAACAATTCTCGTGTCGTCAAGTTAATTACTGGCAGAGCCCGACATTAAATTTTCTTCCTCAGAGTGTTACCAATATAAGGTATGTGAGCTGTTTCCTGGTCATGGAAATGTGTTTATTTATAGTGTCACTTGTTGTCGCGGGGTCTGTTTTTACGTCGTTTTCTCATAACAAAACAACACAGATAAATTATGTAGAACTTCACAATGACTGTATTCAATTCTATAAATTTTCTGTGACAATTTATTCACACATTGCTGTAATAATTATCTATCACACAATTATCGTCAGTATCACTTGCCACAGTTTCCTTTCTTTCACAGCTCGCTGTTACAACACAACTAACTCACTTACAACCGTCAATAGTTTACATAAGCCGGGAGAGGAAATTTCTCGGCTCCCGATCAAAACTTTTCCGTATGGAAGCTTCTGATATACGTTTCCAGACAAGGAGGGTCGAAGCTTGAAGAAACTCCGGGCCTATAGGGTTTTTCATGTCTAGAGAATAGTATTGCTCTTATGGGAACGCTGTTACCACTTGACGTCGCAGACTAAGTGACAGAGATGGAAATATAATTATCTCCAAGTTTCGTTTAAAGAGGATGGTTCAATGGCATCTCAGCTAGCCGCTGTTACGATAATTGAGTTCAACCCCTAAATTTATTAAATAATTGTGTGATAATTATATGTTCCCTATTGGTAATTTTTCCATACAGCGGGCACCCAACTTCTTGGCAAAGTGATAAGTGAAATTATTTAACTAAATTATTAAGTTAAAATGAATTAACTTATAAATCAATATCATAAAAATGGGACACGTTTACTAAAAAGAATTTCTCCATTAGAACAAGGCTATTTTGTAGAGGTGAAAAACCCTATAGACGCATCGATAGTCGCGCGGTCTTTCGACTGGTGAGTCGGCGACTTACGGATCTATTTCTACCAATACGAGACTACTATTTTCGCCGTCACCCGTGAAATTAAAACGCTGTTATTACGATGAGTCATAATAGCAGTGGAACTTTTTGAAGGATTTAAGTTTCACAAAAGGATATCTTGTTGGGTTTAGGTTTTAGGTTCGGATTGGGTCGAGATTCATTTAGGTTAATTGATGTAGAGCTTCTCAGGTGTCAGAAGTTCGTATACAGGTGACTCTTCATTAAATAAAAAAAAAATGTTTCTTGTAGAAATTATGAATATTTATCCCAAGTCTTGAATTTCAAGTAGATCAACTTAATTTCGGCGGTACGTTTCTTCACCGTCTATCTAAAATCAAGTCTTCCTATTCACAGCATTGATTACCTTCATTGTAAATATAAAATTCCACTTTTTTCAATCCTTGTATTGGAGAGAACACAGGGTTCCCACAAATGCCCTTTAGGGTTTCGAAAACGTGTAACTTGCGTTTAAATAAACTTACAAAGACGACACTAGTACTAATGGAAAAATAACCTCAAAAAAGTTTTGGTTTCAGTACTTTACAAATATTCAATATGAGCTCCCTTGGTAACACGACGCACATCAATCTTGTATTCAATTTCCGCCCAGGAACGTTGTAGCTTATCATGGTCAACTATTTCGATGGCTGTTGTGATGCGCCCTCTTAGATCAAGGACGGTCTGTGTGGAAGAGGTGGCTTGTACACAAGATCTTTGACATAAATCCACAAAAAGAAGTCAAGGGGTGTGAGGTCTGGCGAACGCGGAGGCTAAGGAAGAAGTTCTTCATCGTCATTCCCAACACGATCAATCCATCGGTTCGGTAGTCTGGTGTTGAGGTCTAATCTGAATTCATTATGAAGACGAGGGGGTGCGCCGTCTTGTTGAAAGATCACGTTGGGCATTCCCTGTTCCAGCCGAGGCAGGAGCCATTGTTGTAGCATATCCAGGTACTTAATCCTCTAATTGTTTTCCTTACAAAGAAGAACGATCCGTACACTTTCTGCAGGCTTAAAGCGCAGAATAAATTCACTTTAGGAGAGTCGCGGACACGCTGCACGTAGGTGTTGGGGTTTTCCGACCTCCAGAATCTAACCTTATGTTTGTTCACTTTATCTGAAAGATGGAAGGTGCACTCGTAACTAAACACTATGGATTCGAAAACCCACGAGAGTCTGCATATTCTCGCAGAAAGTACGACGCACCATTTATTCTTCTTCCTTTAAGAACTGGCAGCATCTGCAATCGGTATGGATGGAATTTCAAACGTTTACTCAGAATTTTCCATACGGTGGATTTAGGGATCTGCAGCTCCCTACTAGCTGCAATGGTCGATTTTTGTGAACTACGAGTAAAATATTCACGAATCCGGTCTACAGTTGCCTCTCTTACAGCCCAGCGTCCAGAAGATTTCCTCCTACAGATGTACCCTCTTGTCGTAAAATCAGAGTACCACTTACGAATAGAAAGACCACTGAGTGGCTCTTCATCAAATCTTGTTCGAAAATGTCGTTGAACAACAATTACAGATTGGTGAACATGATAACCGATAACATGGTATCAGATTATGGAGAACTGTTTCAATGTCATGCAGATGACCGACATTCGGGGGCTTATAAACTACTTCTAATAAACATTTCTGCATTTTTGTTCTAATTTCTGGGATAATTATATTATTTATAGTAATGTTTGGAAGTGTAGATATGCAAAGGTTGTAAGAAATATTTTTTGTCCCATTAGAATTACTTGTGACTTGTTAGGATTTAGATATAGACCGATACTTGAAGACCAATTAAGGATTGATATGACATCGTCATTCATTTTCGTCAAGCTGTTATAAAGAGAATGAGGAGGTCAATGTAGGTAAATTTGGAGATCATCAGCATAGAGGTGATAACGGCAGTGCTTTAGTACAGTTGGTAAGTCATTTATATAGATTGAGAAAAGAAAAGGCCCGAGAACACTGCCCTGGGGGACTCCCGCCTGCATGTTGCGCCAAGACGAAGATCTAGAGTTTAGTGAAACGTATTGTTGACGACCGTGCAGGTATGAGTCGAACCAGGATACAGCGCTGTCAGACAAGTGTAGGTGCTTGAGCTTTATCATACGTAAGTCGTGGTCTACTGTGTTAAAAGCTTTGCTGAAGTCAAGTAAGGTTAAATGAGGCAATTCACGTCTGACTTCACGGATATCTATAGTAATTTTTAACAAAGCTGTGGTTGTGCTATGACCAGATCTAAAGCCGGATTGATAAGGATCAAGGAGGTAATTTGCTTGCAGATATTCAGTCATGTGCTTATGTACAATATGTTCCTGGGCTTTAGGTAATGTCGGAAGGATGCTAATCGGTCGGAATTCATTACAGTTAGTAGGTATACTTATTTTAGATATAGGCGGAACCTAGACTGTTTCCATACAATAGGGAAGATAGACGTTGTAAGGGAACCATTAAAATGTCACTGTGGGTAGTATAATGTCAATGATTTTATTTAGCATTAAAATGCTGATACGACATTGTTGCCAAGTGTGATACTGCCAACTCTGATACCATAACCAAAACATTTTAAGTTTCTCTTTCCATTAGTACTAGTTTCATGTTAGTAAGTTTATTTAAAAGTAAGTTACACGTATTCGAAACCCGAAAGAGCATTTGTGGAAACCCTGTATTAAATTTTGTAGTGCTCGGCGTGCTTCTATTTAGAACGAAAGTTATATACAGAAAGAATAAATTATAACATAAATAAAAATATATAACATGTTAAAATATAAAGTTCATTATTACGTCACACGAAATTATTCTTAATTTATTGGTTAATCATTATTTTAAATATAGGGTTAAATCCGATTGGCCATAAAAGAAAGATAAGTGATTTCGTTCCTGTCACAATTCAGTTTACTTTGATTTATGAGAGGAGAAAAAAATGTATATTATTTAAAGTTTAATAGTAATATTTATAATTCGGACTACAATTAATTAACCCATTAGTGCGTAAAATCATTTTTTTATTTTTAAATAAGAAATTCGCTGTTTAATGAGAAAACACATGTTTTTTGAAAGTTAATCTATTGGTTTTTATACATGTATTTTCATTTTAATATGCTAGACATACAAATTTAACTCGTCCTAAAAATGGGACGCTATGCACAGCGGGCAGTACAATTATATATATATATATATATATATATATATATATATCACTCTTGTTTTAGTTATAAGAATTAAAAGAAAACAAATACATTGAATGTCTGTCAAAGAGGACACATATTTATTGGAACATTGAGTGTTACGTTATTTTTTTGTATGGAATTCCAAAAACCATTTTGGATGTAGTCCTATTTTGCATTTTGAGCAAATAAACTTAGGCTTCCCAGCGCAATTTGGACATCTGCTTTGTGTATATTTTCCATAGGCCAGTGGCATTGCCCATCAAACCTCAGGTCTTGTGAAGGTGCTGGAGGCGATTTGTCTTGATGTGAAGGAACTCCATATGGTAATGGCAAGTTGGCGCCTAAACTTTAACAGAGGTTCTGAGGTAGTTTTCTGTGAAGTATCCATGCATTCACAACACTGATATCTAGATGGATAGTCCACCATCATTTCTTCTGCCTCATTCTAGATCTATATGATGAAACGAACTGGTCCATGTGATCAGCTCCTCCCACCCTTTATTGTTGGATGAGAATAACCTCTGCGGTAGCATGAAGCATTCAAGGGCCGAGGTGGTTGATATTCCCTTCATGCTCATAGTCAGATTTATCGCTGTCCACATCGGTGAATAGACCATCATCAGGTGGACAAACATATACAAAACTCTTATTTTCTTCACTTTCCAATATTTCAAAGATTTTGTTCGTATTCAGACTGATAATAAATAGAAAAATATAATTATGAGATGGTTTACACTAAAATACTTATTTTAAAATGCGATATTGAGACAAAAAGAAGAAAAGTGTTGTGTTCAGCATAGACATGACTAAACAATTTATTTATGATCATATTAGATAAGACAATGCAATAGAAAGGTCATCATCATCAATGGCAGTCATGGATTAGGCCATTGGCCTGTTCCGCTTCAGGAAAGAAATTGATACCTCCATCTCTTCTTAGGTCTTCCTGGGTCTCTTCGCCCTGTGGGTCTGTAGTTCAATAGCTGCAGAGGTAGTCTATTGTTTGGCATTCTCAGAAGGTGTTCATGCCAATTATTTTGATATTTTTGAATGATTTCAGTTATTGCTGGTGTGTTGAGAGCTTTGCGGATATCTTCATTACGTATGTGATCATAAAGCGTATAACCCGCTAAAGGTCTTAATAACTTCATTTCTGCAGCTACTATCCTATTTAATTTACCTGTAGTAAGAGTCCAGGTTTCAGAACCATAAAGTAGAGTTGGAAGAGCCATTGTTTTATAAAATTTTAGAATTGTATCTGGACGTACTTTTCGGAAAAGAATGCTTTTTATTGTTCCTATAAGTTTTTGAAATTTGACCAATTTTATGTCTATGTCTTTACATGTGTCGTAGGAAAGATTGCAGCCAAGATAAGTAAAGTTATTAACTTGTTCTATTATATTGTTGTTAATAACAATTTTAGTTCGTATCGGTATTTTCCCTTGAAACGCCATAGTTTTTGTCTTACTCACCGAAATTTGTAAATTATAATCTTGGGTTATATTTGACAATCTATGTACTGCTCTTTGTAGGTGATCTTCAGAAGTAGCCAATATTACTTGATCATCTGCATACATTAATGTGTTGAGGGGTCGACCATCAATCATAAAGTGTGATTGTGATTCGTTTTGCCATAATTTTATGATTTCATTCATATATAAATTAAATAGAAGAGGGGAAAGTGGACAGCCTTGTTTTACACCTTGGGATATTAGTCTATCTGATTTGCTGATTTGATTATTTATTTTTATTCGAATTCGTGTGTTATGATACATGCTTTGAATCGCTTGAATTAAATGTTTGGGTATTCCTGCATTATGTAAGATATCCCATAATTTTATTCTGTTTACTGTGTCGAAGGCTTTATGATAATCAATGAATATCATAAAAGTTGGTATATTAAATTCTCTATGTTTTTCTATGATTTGTGCTAACGTAAAGACATTATCTATACAGGATCTGTTGGGTCTGAAACCATTTTGTTCTTCTAGGATAATTGCGTCAGAAATTGTGTTTAATCTGTTGGTAATTATTTTTGCAATAAATTTTATAGTCAGCATTTAGCAGACAAATTCCTCTATAATTATTAATATCATTTTTGTTTCCTTTTTTATGAATTGATACAACTAACGAGTTATTCCATTCATCTGGTACACAGCCAGTCTTCCAACATATATTAATAAGATCTAAAAATGTGTTTAAGAATCGGATCGAAGCATATTTTAATAATTCTGTGTTGATATGATCTGATCCTGGTGTCTTCCGTAGTTTGCATTTGTATAACGCGAAGTTCAACTCATCCAAGGTGATAGGATCTACATCATAATCACTGGAATGTATGTTGTGTTACATTAGTTGTGGTAGTCCAAAGCTGCTCATAGTAATTTAACCATTTAGTCATTGGGATGGGATTTATGTTTAAGTTATCTTTAACAGATTTATTTAATTCTTTTAATATTTTATACGCTTTGACTTGTTGTCCATTAACATCATATTTTATATTATTGCTAATAAATGTTTCTCATGTTTGGCGTTGGATCTTGCGAATTTCTCGTTTGACAATTGCTGATAGTCTTTTATAATTCATTAAGTTTTCGTGTGACCTATCATTTAAGTATTTCATATAAGCTTCCTTCTTACATTTATTTGTATCTGCAATATCATCATCCAAATAACTAAACCTCTTCTATTTTGTCTCTTTGTTCATATACCAAAAGCCTCTGTTGCTGTATTTAGTAAAATTTCTTTCAATGTTTCCCATTCCTGATTAATGTTGGTGCTTACCGCATACTGTGGGAGAAAGGTGTTCAAACTAATTTATATGTATATAATCGAATGTACTTTTAATTTGGTACAGACATCATGGTGTCCTTTTTATAGGACACTCAAATATATTTTGCCATTTGACAAGGATAATTTTCTAAAACGAATTATTTTATAGCAATAAAACTATTGCAGTGTGTACTTAACTATTGGAGTGAAATATAAGGAAATCATGTGATAATAATATTGTAATTAAACATTTACTCACCCTCTGTGCACAACAGCATACTGTTTACCCGCCGTCCCAAAACAAATTCCAATTACAATCAAATGATCAACTTTTACAACAATGTGAAAAAATATTATTAAAATACAGTCTTAAAGGAATGCAATACCACTTTAAGAAATTTCTATATTATTTACAAATTCTGAAAAAATAATATATTCCACCGTCTTATATATGGGACGCTATGCACTAATGGGTTAAAGCAATTTTTAAAATCATTATTTAAAAACAACTTTATCTATTAAAATATTGTTATTATTATTAAGAGCTTTTTGTTTTTTATTTGACAATAACTAACAATCCATCCATGGTAATTCTGCCCGAAGGCAGGTCCTTCACTGCAATCATTTTCATGCTATGTTTGCAGCTTTACTAGGGAATTGTGGTAGCTTCCCGTTGCTTTCCACACTGGTGAAGGATGATGGTGTTGATGATAATGGTAAGGATGATGATGGCCATATGATTTCGGAGACCGTTTGGGCCTTAAAGTTTTCCTGGCATTTGTCTTACAGGTGAGGAAAAACCCCGATAAAAACCTCACCCAGAAAAACTGCCCCGACCGGGGATCGAACCCGGGCCCGCTGCGTGACAAGGCAGCACGCTACCTCGAGACCACAGCAGTGGACTAACTAACAATGACATATTTAAATTTTAAGTTATATTTAAGCAATAAATGAATTTTAAAATACAAAATGATTTATAACTTTAATTTTAATTATTCAGGCATTAAAATCCTTCTTTAAACTTGTATTTAAAATTTTAATCGACGTGATTCTACTGCGAAAAGTCATTATACGGGGCTTTACTAACAGAATCAGCTAATTAAGGAACTTACGTGGAAATTAATGTTTTCAGACAAACTGTCTATAGACATTAACTAAGTCAATGGCACTATCGAACACGTAGGTCTATGCTCGCTCAAATATAAGATCTCCGTATATCCCTATCCAGAGTTATTGTTTTCCAATCGTCACCTGTATAATCTACTTCCCTCAAATCATTGTTAATGTTATTCTCTCAGCTCATTCTTGCCCTACCTACTAGGTGCTTTCCCTCTGCTTCCATTATCTTTTTTAATTCCCCATTAGTTCCACATGTCATGTCCATAGCAGTCTACGAGATGTAAACTGTTAGTATTACAATTGGTCTCTCATGAAGATCATATAGCTCGCTGTTTCCATTCACATGTTTGTTTACTACAATTATTTTAATATCAAATAACTATTTTCAGCATTTAATATGTACCTATGAATATTCATCTGGGAAGCTTTTCTTACTTTATTTTATTACATGTTTTGTTGGTGTTAGCAAATATTAGACCACATCCGCATTGTCTTTCGTTTGGTCTATATTTTAATAATATTTTAAAAGTGTAATGAGTATGTAATATTTGTATGATTTTATTATTCGCTGGTTGAGTGGAAGAGAAGGCCATATGGCCTTAACTCTCCCAGCTTAAATAAAGCACTATAATTATGTTCATCTGTCTTAGGTCCAATAATTTTTGTCCACAGGCAATATTAACGTAACTAGACAGAGGGCGACTTGGAGGTGTGCCAAAGTAGCTCAATAATAGAGCGCCAATGCGTGAAACTGGAAGATGTTCGGTTCAATTCTCGGCTCAGGTGCATTTATGTTAACCATTGCAAACAGACGTTCCTTACCTGGAAACATTAAATTCCATATTTGTTACTTTTAATTTGTCTTTGGATTGTGCCCGAACACATGCTACTGCTCTTCAGGCATATTCAATGAACGTATATGCTTAAATTATAAATAAATAAATTTATTTTTTGTTACAGGTAATGTCACACGATTAGAGAGAGTATAGAATATCAAACGATCCACTTGATACCAGTAAAACAAGGTAAAATAGGAAATATTATTTTTGTCATATTTTATTGACTGTAAGTTACTTTTAGATGCAGATCAAATAAGAATAGTTTTTTTATGCAATGCTCTAGTGTTCATTTCGACATTTCTAGTGTTTTCTCCTGGCATTTGCGTAATTGTAATTCACTTCTGAGGTTGGGGCGCCTGGAAGGCGGAGTGACCCTGCCACTATGGATAATGATGATGATAGTGATGCGCCAGGATAGTCCTTAATCCTAAATTTAATCTAAGGTGAATAAGATAATGATGTCCAGATGATGTTCGTGGACCGTTTGGGCCTTAACGTTTCCTGATATTTGTTTTTACAGGTGAGGAAAAAAATGCCTCACCTAGGAAACGTACCCCGATCGAGACTTGAACTCGGGCCCTCTGCATGATAAGACAGCACGCGACCTCCAGACCACAGCGGTAGACTCAATAAAAACTGTGAAGTCTCGTAAACTGTGATGGACAGGAGATGTGGTACGAATAGGGAATGAATGATGGACATTGAATCTCGTTTGTAGGATAATCAGAGGATTTGCATCCAGTAGGTAGGCCAAGGCGAAATAATATTAACCACGATTTGAGTGAAGTGAATTATACAAGGATGGTTGGAAAATATTAGCTCAATATAGGGTAATATGGAGAGCTTATATCCGCGCAGCAATGGACCTACAGTTACATTTTTAAAGAGAAAAATCAACAAATCCACTGGCACTATCAAATCCGTAGGTTCACGGCCACGCGTACATAAGCTCTTCATACATCCCTATCCTTAATAATATTTTACAGTCATGCCCTGTATAATCACTTCTCTCAAATCATATTATTCACCCACTTCATTCTAGGGACCAACTCGGTGCTTTCGCTATGTTTTTCCTACAAGAAATTCCGTTGTCCCACTTTCATTCCCCATTTGTGCCACATGTTCTGCCCATCGCATTCTACGAGACTTATCTGGTTTTATTATATCAGGTTTTCTATTAAGATTATGTAGTTATGGAGTCTTCTCCATTCATCTGTCTATTCACCTGTCTTTGGTCCAAAAATGTTCCTAAGAACTTTACTCTAATACACGCAATCATTTCTCCTCCCTTAAAGGAAGAGTCCATGTTTCATGTACATATAATATACTCGTAACAGGGAGAATAACTGTTTTATATATTTTCGGTTTAATGTTTTTTTAGAGAAGTGGGACTGCAAAAGTCCCTGTAATACGTACTAGCATTTATTTATAGAATTGAGCTATGTTAAATTTCTTCATACGCCTCATTCCTATTTCTAATTACACTGAGCAACAAAAAATACACTTTTTTTGTCTCAGAAAAAAAATGTGATTCTGAAGTATGTTTTCTCCTGAATTCAAATATGATATCGATTTTTCTCCATCACGCAAGGTTTCCGAGAGACAGGCATTTATAATTTCAAACACTTCAATATTTTCTAGATTCGTAACTACACAATATTCGAACATTCGGACTCATGCAGAAAGTAAGAAATGACGATTTTCTGCTATATTTGGCCTGTGGAACATCCCTCTTGATGGTCCAACAATAATCGGCCAGCATATTAGGATTCCATTTGCCTTGATATCTCTTTTCCGTAGCTGAAATCTCCTGATGAAAGTGTTCCCCATGCTCATCGCTCAATGGACAAATGGACGAAAAAAGTTTATAAAAAATAATTATTTAAATCAATTGATTGAAATTGAAATAAAAAAACTGTGGGTGATGGAGAAATTCCGAATACATACTTGAAAACACGATACAAAACCGCATTAAGTACACCTATTGGTACTCATGAGACAAAAATTATGTTGACCAGTGTTATTGTTCCTAAGTATTTGGATTCAGGTAATTCTTCAAAATTTCGCTCATTCTTATCTAGTGTACATGAAAAAAAAAAACATTGGTATGTGATGAACTAGTATATCGGTTATACAGGGAATTAAACAACCAAATTAAAATACATTACATCTTGATAGTATTTTTATATAAGCCGTAATTTCATTTCTGTAGTTTTCCACTGTGATGTTAGAAATCCATTTTTCTGACTGTTCTAAAAATGTAGGTAAAACCGAAGTTTTATCAATACTTATAAATTCATTGTGAATCATCAGCGAAGTTATGTAGTAAAATGTCAAAACATTGGAATAAGCACCTGATATACCAGTCGTGTTCAACTAAAATGAACTTCAATTAAAAAAAAAACTTACTCAAGTAGTCAAAACCATGTATCAAATTATATTGTATGTCGAAGATGAAACATGTTTCTACAAGGTTTTAACAACTTGATGAAGTTTTCAAACAGACATTTGTTATAGTTGAGGACGAGTGATATATTGTAATATTTTAATGTTTTAGGAAATGTTACATAGTTTAAAAATACTTTATTTGATTGAATGTATCAGTAGGCATAATGTGTGCCACATAAAAGTAGGTGATTTTTGTTAATTTGCGTTATTATCATTTTTGATATCACTATCTGTTGCAATCTACATAACGTATCCATGTCAGCGTTTTCTGAGTTCCTCCTAGATATTTCACGTGTTTATTTTCCTGTTTTTTATCTTAGAGCATGAATATATCCAAGTGACAGTTTGTACGAGTGTTATAAATGTTTCCACACAAAATCTTATAGCGACGCGCAGGTTAATTTCCGTGCAGATAGCTACAAAATATGTTACATTTCCTTTCAGTGAGGACCCCTTGAATATCGCAATTACTGTGGAAATAACACACAATGAACCTGCACATTTACAAAGAATACAAAAACTTCGCATTAAATGTAACATTGAAAAGAATCGTATCAGGATTATAAGTTTATCTAAACACTGATTTACCCAATGTTTGTTTGGATATTGTTCTTTATTCGGACTGGGCCGGCACACTGCCCTGAACGAAGCGACCTGAAAGATGTATTGCCCTATCACATTATATTATGGAAACAAATGGAATAAAGTCTACTCTACGGTGTAGGACGTCTTCCAAGTCCGGTACACCAGGTTCTTCTCGCATGACCCATCTACATCTACAATACCGTAACAGCCCAATGTTGGGCCTTAGGCTCTCCTTTGTTAGGAGTTACTTGACCAAGTTAATTTGGTTTATTATTATTATTATTATTATTATTATTATTATTATTACATTAAAGTTATAAATATTCAAACGATTTTGTATTTTATATCTAAAATATTTAATCACCATGAACTTATTTAGGTTTAGGTTGTTTGAGTCTGTTCGTATGAGATCTCAAGATGTGGTTGATTAGTCCATCCTAATTTTAGTCTTCTTCTACCTCAAAGTGCTTCAAGTTGATATTGCAATACTAGGGAATGCGAGATGGGTCCATTCTTTGGACATGTTGCATCCAATTGCTTTGATAAGTCTGAATTTCTTCAACAATATTTCGAACTTTTAATTGACTGCGGTGGACTAGTGGTTATGCTCCTTACCTCTGGGCCCGAGAGTCGGGGGTTCGAACCCGGCCGGGGTCCATGGACTTTTTTAGGATAGAAAAATCCAAGGAGCAAGTCCTCCGGGAGGGACTTTAAGTCGTGGGTCCCGAGTCTGAAGATTTTCAGGCTCGTAAAAGATCTTTAAGCCTGAATCAAAGGCTTTTAAAAAAAATACCGAATTTTCCCCTCCTAGTACTACCTTGGTTTCCTAGATGTCAGTATGAGGCGGAACGCTGACCATGGACCACTCAAAGGACATCTATACGAAAACAAGTGTAACTAAATAGTATGGTTTAAATTCTTCCCTATACGGGAAGAGCGCCTAAATATCTGTTAAGGGAAACACGGGCTTACAAGATTATTATTATTATTATTACTATTATTATTATTATGACATAATTTAGATCTTTATTTATAGGGATAACATTTAAATTGTAATATAACATATAGGTCCACCGCTGTGGTCTCGAGGTATCGTGCTGCCTTGTCACGCAGCGGGCCCGGGTTCGATTCTCGGTCGGAAGAAGCTCCTGGGTGAGATTTTTTTTGGGGTTTTTCCTCACCTTTATGACAAATGTCAGGAAGTTTAGGACTCAACGGTCCTCGAAAAACATCCGGCCATCATCACCACCCTTATCATTACCATCATGATCCTTCGCCGTTGTGGGAAGTTATCACACCCATAATTCTCTAGTAAAGCTGCAAAGCCAAGCATGAAAATGTTATGATTGTAGTGAAAGACCTGCCCTCGGGCCGAATTATTATGCATGGATATCATATAGGTACAACAATAATAAAATTCATATTAAATTCCGTTGAGGTAAATAGTCATAAAGTGAAATGTTAAAATATATAACTTTTGGCAGGTGCTGTCATCCACAACTGTGTTAAAGATTTTCTTGATTTTAAAAATTAGTAATTGTAGGTCTTTCGGAAGTCGACTTCCATCATCAGCAGACGAAATATGTGCTACCAACTGTTGTTATTGTTGTACGACGTTTTGGACGTTGACAGTCTTGATGCGTCGTCGGTAGCAACTTTGGCACCTGCCAGAAAGTATACATTTTAACATGTTACTTTATCATACAGGTAGGAAGTAGTTATTAATAGTATGAATTGATTTGCTATTTATATTATGTCATATCCCTACATATGTCATGAATGGTATGCGGTCAACATACTGACAAAATGAGACATCTACTAGGCAATCTAAAGTAGGCCTATTACTAGGATGATAAAGTTCGGTACATTTCAATTAGAGGCCTCTTTATTCAGGCTTAAGAATATTTTACAAGCCTGAAAATCTACAGACTCGGGATCCACGGCTTTAAGTTCCTCCCGGAGGACTTGCTCCTTCTATTTCCCATCTTAAAAAGTCCATCGACCCCGACCGAGTTTGAACCCGCCACCCTCGCAACCAGAAGCATTGAGCATAACCACTGGTCCACCGCGGGCGATTCTCATGACCCATACCGGTTGGGTTCGCAACCCTCCCTTTGGCCTCTTCTGCCCTTTTGTATTATGACCTACACTAACCAACATCTGTTCATGTTTATAACATCCTTTGAAGTAAATATGTCGAGGAAATATGAATAAACATTTTTGATAAATATGTAAAGATGTTAGTAGCATGAATTTTAATAGACAAGTATCGATATATTTGGTAGAGAAGGTTCATGGGCTACTATTTGCACTAGAATAGCGTTCTCTTGTTATTAGTAAGTTTTTCGATGGTATTATCTCTCTCTCTCTCTCTCTCTCTCTCTGCACGCTAATTAGCTGAATGGTTTCTCATTTCCATTTCTTAACTGAGATAATCCTTCGGGGCTACATTTTTACCAAGCCTGGATAAAAGCATTTCTCTGAATGTACTGGAGACCTGTAAAAAGCTCGCGATCCTATTGGAATTTTGCAGTTTTTCTTGTTAACCCAGATGGCAGTGGAATTCGATACATGGCGACATTCCAACAAATGACACTATTTTACAGCTGTTTTTAGGTCACAGTAATTGGCATTACATTATCTGGATGTGCAGTAATTGTTTCACTTGTCACAACTTGTCTCCACAACACATCCATGTGTTTTTTTTTCCTAAATGTATTTTTAAATTGATCCCCCGTCAATGTATCGGTATTTTTAACATTGTCAGGGGTTTGTGGTTTGGCAAGTTAAATGAAAACAATATATTGATTGAAGGGAGTTTACTAAAATGTGCCCTCTTAATTAAACATATGTCCTATTGAGTCTTTAAGACTCAATTATGTGCATTTGTATGTATTGAAGATATCCACACAAAAAATGACATTTCAAAGTGTAGATCCTGTCGGAAGTAAAATTGTACTTGACATTAAAATATTGGAGCAGGTGAATAATTTTAATATCTAGCATGCAATATCTCATGTGAAGAAGTTAAGGATGTAAATGCAAAAATATCGCCATTTTGTAAGAAGTTTAAAGTTAATAAATTATCTATTCAAGCCATAGATAGACCAAAAATATTGAAGACAAAAAGTGTATACAGTACTGGTTCTTCCAACATTTTTTTATGGTAGCGAAGTATGGACATTGAAACAGAAGGAAAATATATAGAGAGTTAGATCTGCTGAAATGAGATACCTTCGAAGGACATACACTATAGATCATAAAAAATGAAGATATGAAAAGCAGAATTACACACGGAAACTTTAAAAACAAAATCTCTGATTCTGCAACGTGTTCATCAAATGGAGCATCAGAGGATACCCAAACAAATGTCAAGCTATGAACTTGCAGGAAGAAGAAGACCAGGACGTCCACTCAAAATACTTTTGAATGGGTGTTTCTATTGAAGCTGTAAATGGCACCAAATGGCCTAAATTTGTGAATGGACTTTGATGATGATGATGATGATGATGATGATGATGATGATGTATTTGCTCAGACATGAATATGTATGTGTGTTTTGGTGGTAATTTTGTTTAGCGATTGTTGCATGGTTTAAATATATTGAAATCAATTCTGACTTTTACCCCCAATGGGCATCCAAACACGATACACTTCAAGCAACCGTCATGATGGACATGTTGTGCTGGTCCGCTGCAAACGACACCATTTTGTGAAATAATTTGCGAAATGAAGTATCACTTATTAAAAATATTTATCTTCTATCAAGAAACTAGTGTTTTCATATGTAATTATTGGAACCAGCGTCTTTCGAAATTCTATGTGTCTGGCATTGATAATTTCATAGAGTCTTACAATTACCCACTTCAAAGCTGGATGTTACTGCCCCACGTTGTGGTGAGTAATGAAGGGGGTTATTTTCGTTGTAATTTTAACTTGAAGTTTCCAAAACATTGTAGTTTTGATATATCCATCAGTTATTTATTCATTCCCGATGATTCTAGAAATTCTTCAAACATTTCCATCGGCATTGATGTTCTAGGATATTTTTCAAGTTGATAAGAATTATAATAACAGAAGGATAGGATGAGTTGATAAAATGTATACGAACATCCGGTTTGGTTTTAAGTGATGCCAGATTAGCTCTTGAGTTCGCATGGCGATTTCCTTTAAGGGATATTAAGGGGTGTTTATTTTAGTGAGGTATTTTGAAGGTATTTTCACTTGTAGAACATAAAAATTACGTTGGATTAATATTGAATACTTTATTAATTCGTTGACTTTCCCTATTATTCCAACTAAACTAAGTTTTCTCAGCGGGATATTTATCTTTCTTAGCACTAAACAGTACCTTCCTTTTCAATAAGAATATTTATCAATATTTAGATTAATCAATTTATCGTCATTATAGTACGGTATTTAATAAATCAACCCGATTCTGGTGATTTCAATTATTTTTGACCAAGGTGCTTTCCTTCGTGTCCATCTCTGTCAAGTTACACTGATGTAATGGATAATCCGCCATACATAACATTTTAGATATTAACGAAGTCAAATGACCAATTGCTATGTTGGTATTGTTCGGTACCTAATCATGATACTAGATATATTGTACTCGTAATAGGTCACATGAAAGAGTCAATTACTACCTCTACCACTTGATATAAATATTACATCCATTCTTTACAACATGTGACGCGACTTTTTATATTCCTTCACAAACTCCTGTCAAATTTTATTCTTAGGGTTCATTTTTCAAATACTTTCCCACCATTTAATTATAATAATACTAATACTAATAATAATAATAATAATAATAATAATAATAATAATAATAAATACTTACTTACTTACACACTGGCACTATCGAACCCGTAGGTTCATGGCCGCACGGACATAAGCTCTCCATACATCCCTATCCTGAGCTAATGCTTTCAAATCATTCCCTGTATAATCTACTTCCCTCAAATTATAGTTAATGTTATTCTCCCACCTCATTCTTGGTCTACCAACTGGGCGTTTTCCCTCTGGCTTTCCTACAAGAAGCCTCCATGCAAATCTTTCATTCCCCATACGTGCAACATGTCCTGCCCATCGCAGTCTACGAGACTTAACTGTTCTTATAAATACCATGTAGTCTTCTCCATTCACCTGTTTGTTCATCTCTCTTTGGTCCAAAAATGTTCCTTTCTCAAATACTTGTAATCTCTAATAATAATAATAATAATAATAATAATAATAATAATAATAATAATAATAATAATTATTATTATTATTATTATTTTGGGGCACGCCGTAGCGTAGTGGTTAAGGCACTGAGCTACAACCCGGAGGGTCGAGGGTTCAAGTCCCGTTGGGGTCAGGATTTTTAAACTGACCCAAACCCTCTGGCGGCACTATGACCCTGGGGTCGACTCAGCCTCTAACGGAAATGAGTACCAGACGCTTGTTCTGGGGGTAAAGACGGCCGTCACGCAGGGCTGACAACCCGGCTGACATAAAGTGCCGATTGTCTAGAAAAAGTGGGAGCCTTAACCTCCTACTACCCCAAGGGCCTCCGGGCCTGTTGTGGGATCACTTTACTTTACTATTATTATTATTATCATCATTATTATTATCATTATTATTATTATTATTATTATTATTCTGGCAGAGTTAAGGCCATAAGGCCTTCTCTTCCACTCAACCAGCACAAATACAAATAAATATTTGACACGTAGCCTATAGATATACACTATACTAATTATAAAGAGTTAAAAATATATTAAATGTTGCAATGTAAATGTCATACCCAAAAAACATTTTATACTATAATAACAATAATACTTGTGATAATAATAATAATAATAATAATAATAATAATAATAATAATAATAATAGTATAAATATGATAAATTATACGAGAAACACCAATTAACTTATGTACCTTTCACTGGGTAATGATGAAGTCGAGCTTACAGCAAATATAAATTTAGATTTCTTTTAAAAGATGCCAATGTCCGGCAACCCCTTATATCTTGTGGTAGGGAATTCCAGTTGCGAGAAGTGAAAATTGTATATGACATGGTGTGATGTGATGTCCTATGTTGCGGTATATTAAGCAAGAAGCTACGTTGTGATGTGTTTAAATTATGGTTGGAGGATAGATACTGGAAACAAGATGATAAATAATTGGGACCGGAGGTACGTATGATCTTAAATAAGCAAACTATACAGTGTAATTTTCTTCTCTCTTTTAGATGTAGCCATGGCAATTCGTGGAAAAATGGAGAAATGTGATCGTATTTTCGGATATTAGATATGAATCTGATACACATATTATGGACACGCTGCAGTTTGTCCGACAATCCGTCACTTATGTCAGTTAGTAGAAGTTCACAATAATCAAAATGCGGCATAACTGAAGTTTTAATTAAAATTCTTTTAACAGCTGTAGGAAGAAGGTTTTTGAGACGCTTTATGCAATGCATTATGGAGAAGATCTTTTTTAGATGTTTGTTCTATTTGGGTATTCGAATTTAAATTAGAATCTAAGTAAAGTCCCAAGTATTTAACGACGTCGGTATAAGGAATGTGTTCGTTATCTAACATGATAGCCGGCATATTTCTATTGTTTATGGAGTTTAATAGTCTTGGATGTCCGATAATTATTCCTTGCGTTTTGTTTACATTTAGTTTTAGCCCATATTGTCCGTAGCATAAAGATATATGTCTGAGGCCAGTGTTTACGTTGTCAATGTATTCGTTAATTTCGTCAGGCTTAAAGTGTGATAAAAATCTGTAAGTCATCGGCGTAAAGATGATGCTTGCAGTTTTGTAGTTTCTTGGTCACGTCATTAATCTAAATGTAGAAGAAAAGAGGGGCAAGGACGCCGTCTTGAGGTATCCCTCTGCTCACCAAACGCCAGGAAGAAATGCAATTTTTAACAGAAACTGGTGAGGTAAGAACTAAACCAATCAAGGCAGTTTTCCGACAGATGTAGTGTCTTTAGTCTCGCTAGCATTAAGTCTATATCTACTGTGTCAAAGGCTTTGCTGTAGTCGAACAGGACTATTGCGGTGAGTTTGCTTTAATCCATTGAGTCCCTTATGTCCTCTACAATGTCAAGTAGTGCAATACTTGAATGATGCCCCATTCTAAAACCAGACTGATGCTCATCAAGTAAGTCATATGTGGTGAGGTAGTCTGTTAACTGTGAGTGTATTGCATGTTTCAGAGCTTTAGACAAACAGGTGAGAATACTAATTGGTCTATAATAATCGAGTGTTGTGGGAGTGTTTGATTTCGGTGTTGGACAATGTAGAGCCATTTTCCAGAGTCTGGGATAGATCCAGGTCATTATATAGGCATTAAAAATGTGGGATATTGTCGGGAGAATAATGCCAATTATTTTTTTGTAGGAAATGTATTGTTATATTGTCTATTGCTTGTGCTTTAGATTTAATACGTAATTCTGCTCTTTTGATGCCCTCAGGTGAGATGTAGGAGAAAAAGAATTTGTCTCGGGTGGGTGGGGATTATGACACTATATCATCCATTGTCTGTTGTCTGTGTTGTGGGTTGTTGTCAGTAGAGAGGCGGGTGAAATGGCCATTCAACTCATCTACTGGTAGATCAGCTGTTTCTAACTGTAGTTTATTTTGGCAGAAGCCTATTGATTTTGAATTTTTCCACGTGCCACATGACTTGGACGTAGATTGTGTAATAATACTGTGGGCATATTTTAGTTTTGCATTTCTAACACTCTGATTTACTTTATTCCTCAGATGTTTGTATGTCTGTAAATCTGTTAGTTCTTTATTACTCATGTATGTCCTGTATGCTGCGTCTCTCTCAGTCATAAGCAATCGATTATTATCAGACATCCAGGGTGCAGGTGGGGTGTTTATACGTCTATTCTTGATAGGTGCGTGTTTGCCGTATAATTGTAAAATCGTGTCATTATAATTTTCAACTTTCTCGTCTACAGTCCTAAGTGTCCATATGTTGCTCCAAGGTAGTTTTGCAGCGCCATCAATTAATTGAGCATTATTTATATGTTTCAAGTTTCTGTATGTTACAAGTCTAGTTCTACGTTTAGGACAAAGGAGTGAATATTCAGTGTATATTATGTCATGTGCAGAGATGTCTGGAGCTTCTATCTGTCCACTAGTTACAACGTTTTGAGGGTTATTTGTTATATTTAAGTCTAGTAGTGTGTCAGAATAGTTAGTATGATGGGTTGGTTCTGAAGGCAGTATTGTTATATTGCAAGACTGGAACATTGTCTGTAGTTGTATAGTGTTATAAGAATTTGTGGCTAGTAGGTTAGTGTTGAAGTCTCCAAGTACAATTACATGTTCATAAGATGGTATCAGATTATGGAGAACTGTTTCAATGTCATGTAGATGACCGACATTCGGGGGCTTATAAACTACTTCTAATAAACATTTCTGCATTTTTGTTCTAATTTCTAAATAGGCATTCGGCTCGAGACGAGTATTCACTAGGCGAATGGGAAATAATTTTCGGCTCAAGATCGGAGCGTATATAGATCGCCACACCACCTCAAGTTTTCCCTGTTCTGTTATTACAATAATTTTTTCATTTTTCTAACGATTATTACAAATATTTTTCTATGATATTAAACTACATAGGTAGCATGAAGACGTGGGAGTCATTGATTTTAATGCATATTCTAAGCAAATACAAAGTCGTATTCCAGCGCAGCTAACATAGAGTATGTAGTAATTGATTCTACACATATACTTCAGAATTTCAGAACTTTATTTAGTGTTTAATTTTGGGCGTTGCATTTTTTCACAGGTTAGAATTGTTAAATTGCATTAAGTTAGCTTTTAGGTTGGTTTTTCACAGGTTACAGTACTTAAATTGTGTTAGGTTAGCTTTTAGGTTTGTCAAATATCGTGTATATGTTGACTGCATCCCGTGATTCCATAGTGTAAACCGCTTCGCGCTTGTTGGCACATGCGCATGGTGTATGATTCGAATTCAGAAAAAAAAATTGCGTCACATGTTGTAAAGAATCTCCTTTCCATCTATTGAAACAATTAAATATAAATTTATTAACAGTTTAGTGAGTACAGTATTTTTATAAGTTTACTCTACAACGTATTCACGTAGACTTTCACGGCCGGAATTGCTATGATGATCTTGAAGAAGATATTCGGGCTATAGGCCGTTGTCGTGAGGCTTGTAGTTCCCCAATGTTTCGCGAGAGACTGCGTCTGGCATCCTCAAGGGTTGTCTTGAGACTGGCAATTCTGTCCACTGTCTGTCCTATTTATACCGCAGATATAACTTACTAACACATCACGGTGAACGTATAAATAGGACAGAATTGTCAGTCTCAATACAACCCTTGAGGATGCCAGACGCAGTCTCTGGCGAAACGTCGGGGAGCTACAAGCCTCACGATCACGGCCTACAGCCCGAAAATCTTCTTCAAGATCATCATTACTCTACAACGTTTAAATTAAATGTTATAAATAATTATTTAGATTTTAAGGCTGAAATATTATTGAACGCACTACTTTTATGCTAAATCTCCTGCTTTACTCTTGACCTAACAACGTCCCATAAAAATGACTATGATAAGGTTTGTTTTTACAATTAACATAAATAAATATGTTTGTGTGTGTATTGGACTAGTTGGACCATGCCCTGATTGTAACTATATATGTATATACAAATATGCGTACAAAAAATGTTAAGTTAAATTAGTTTAAATAATAATTACATAAAGTCGCAATTTTATATTTTCACAACTAAACTCAGTATATTCTATGAATATAAACCAAAAATCAGCGAAAGCCGACTATGAGAAGTGGAGGTTTCCTGAAATCCTAAACTAAAAATTGACTGTAGCAACCGTGTTAGGTTCTTCGCATAATATAACATACAATCGTATTAACCCCCACATTGGCAATTTATTTTATAAGATATATTAGTTTAATTTATCTCATATTTTTAATAAAATAATGGAAAAATGAATCGTTATGTGTTATTTAAATTGGTGTCAAATTATACAACAATTTGTAAATAGTTATGAGTTATGATTATGCATGATTTGTTTTTACTGGAGTTTCAGAAAGGAATACATATTCCGCTAACCCGTAAAATGGGATCATTAATTTGACTTGAGGATTTAGCTTAGTTTACGCAGTTCCTGCGTAACAAATGTTTCTTCTTATGTATTCGAATTCTTAAAAATGTCTCCCATTTTTCAATGTGGCATTTGGGATATGAGGTAGAGGCCACGCATTTTTATAAACTACTAGCTAATACCTGGCGTGTGCTGATTTGACTAAATTAATTAAATGTGTTTTTATGTTTAGTTGAATAAGTAAAAAGAAAAATAATTACAAATTTATATAGTAATTATTTTTAGACACCCCGTGATGATTATCCGGCCTTGCCCGGGAATATACTTATCCCGATCTTCTTGACATCAATGAGCTGAATGTCAAAAATGGTTATTGTGAGTTATTCGTAAAAGATAGACATATGCTGTCGCGGACTTTTTTGTAGAATTGTTTTTAGATTTGCAGTTCTGTGTACATTAATGTGGTGTATTTGTTTCGGTTCAGGCAACGTAAGTCATTTAAGCATCTAAGAAGTTCCGAAAACAAGTTTTTCACTACAAAGTGTGACTTTCAAGGGTGAAGGAGTTGAGTATTACAACTCTCTTATAGCCTGAAACCTTCCCGGGAAATTCCTGAACATTTTGAAAATAGCCCCATCACAATCGGATGAGTGGTGTAGTAATACATAAAGGACAAACAGACAGACAGAGATGCATTCGTTTTTATATTTATAGACTAGCTAATATACCCAGCGTGCACTGCTTTGCCTAAACAAATTAAATGTGTTGTTATGTTTCGTTTCAATAAGCAAAAAGAAAAATAGTTATAAATTTATATCGTAATTATTTTTAGATTCTCCTTGCTGATTACCCGGCGTTGCCCAGAAATCTACTTATCCCGATCTTCTTGGCATCAATGAACTGAAAGACAAAAATGATTACTGTGAGTTCTAAATGAAGGATGAACATACGCTGTCGCGGATTGTTATGTTGATTTTTTTTGAGATATCGAATTCTGCGTGTATTAAATTGGTGTATTAGTTATGGTGTAGGTAGCGTAAGGCATTTAAGCGTCCAATAAACGAGTGTTTTTGCAGCTCTGATGTTGTTTTTTTAGCAACGGCCCTACAGTACTTAGGGTAATGTGTTAGTTAAGTTAAATGTCCCAGAAAAAGTATCTGAATGATGGTGAAAACCCCATTGAAATCGGTCAAGTACATAAAGGACAGATTCACACTGATATAGCTATTTTATATATAAGTATTCCATACTAATGCCAACGGTAGTTCATTATGAATTTTCAAAGCATTATAACGTAAAATAGAAAAAGAACAATTGTTGACTTTATATGTGAAATATATACTGTGAAACGTCCCTAATTGGACACTTCTCAATATTCGACGCCTCTCAATAATGGACATTTCAAAATTTCCATCAAGACAAACATTGGCTCTAACGGTGGAATCTCTTCCCAATAGCGGGCATTCTTAATAACGGTCACTAAATTGTAACCCTGAACAACAATTAAAACTTCCGAATAACGGACAACGTGAGGAGGGAAACGCTCATACTGTATGTGGAATTATTTGCAACAAAGAACTTTATCGCGTATTTTGAACGTTACTGTATCAATATTTTTTTAACTTGAGTTTCGGGAGCAGCATGTTAATATCTGTGTCTTGTTGATATGTCAATATCATCAATGAACGGAAAGGTAGAGATCATCAATATCTGCGAAAAGGAAAAGCTTAGTGATCGAGATGTGGGCGCGTTGGAAAAACAGAGATCAGTGACATTATAAAAAGAAACATTCCACCGCTGTGGTCTCGAGGTAGCGTGCTGCCTTGTCACGCAGCGGGCTAGGGTTCGATTCCCGGTCAGGTTAGTTTTCTGGGTGAGGTTTTTATCGGGTTTTTTTCTCACCTGTAAGACAAATCTCAGGAAAACTCTAAGGCCCAAACGGTCCCCGAAATCATGTGACCATCGCATTCATCATCATTCATATTCATCTTAGATTAAGCTTAGGATTAGGGACTCTCCTGGCGCACCACTATCATCACCCATCATATCGGGGCAACGTAACCCCACCTTCCAAACGCCCCAACCTCAGATGTGGGTTACAATTATGCCATGCCAGGAGAGAACACCAGGAATGTCGAAAGACAACCTGGGGCATTTGCAAAATAAATAAATAAATAAAAAGAAACAAGAAACTTTGAAATCGTGGACTGGAAATGAAAACCTTGATATTATCGCCTCACTGTGATGGTTGTCCAGCGGCTCGCTTTGTTTCCCCGCAGCTGATATATGTAATTAAATACAAAGATAATTACTACCGCCACTATAATAATTCCGCATGTTAATCATTGTCAAGCGTTGTCGCGTGGTACCCTCTTTTATATAAACGGACAAGCATCATAGTGAGGCGATAATACCAAACGAACGTTTCCCAACACACCTGGATTGAAAGTTGACAGTTTGATTGTTGAATGCTTTTGCCGTGCTCCGAGCATCAAGTTGCCAGTGGACCTCTGATCGCCAAGGAGTTGGAACATCAACGAATTTAAAGCATTAAACTGTATTTAAACACATTAATTCTGTACTGTACCGTTCAGATTTTATAGTATTATAGCCTCACCATGATGGTTATCGGTTTATTTTTTATTTACAACTTTCCTCATTAGAGGATTGCCTCAAGGAAAAAGTGATACGGAATTAATTCTCGAAATTGATGAAATACATTTTGCAAACACATTAAAACATTTCAAATTATAATTGAAGTATACATACTATAAAGTAGCAGTGCCGCGCAACAATCCTTGACAATGATTAACATAAGGAATTATTATAGTGGCGGTAGTCGGCATCTTTATATTTAATTTTATTATTTATAACAGCTGCGGGGAAACAAACTGAGGCGCTGGACAACCATCATAGTGAGGCTACAACACTGTTGCACTCAAATAAAGAACAATGTTCACTAATGTACACATGTACTGTAATTTTCTTTCTACCACACTACTGCATATTGTACTATATTGTATTTTATTAATTTTTTTCTATAGCGGACATTTTTATTCAGAAGTTATTCAGTAGTTTGACTGTAATAAGTTATTTTATAGGGACAATAATACGTGAACGTTATGGTATATCCACTTTAAAGAGTTTATGTAGCATTGTTGCACGCAGAATCACTCGCCACAGCAGCAGAGGGAGCCACGGAGACTGAAGTTACCGAATTCACCTGTGGTTCATTTTGCCCAGTACATGTAACAGCGGGTGTTTATGAATTGTTTAGTTTACTCCGATCACCTCCTCTACCAGCAAAATTCACATTTTAAATTGTAATGAATTCACGTATTTAATTACTGGGGTAAGATTTCTCCCCCCTCGCGTACAATCTTCTTTCCCCCTTACTTTAATCTCTCCCTTTGTAGGTACTTCACGTCTCCTGGTCTTACAAGTACATAACCAGTCGGATGAAGATTTTCTAAACTCTGTCTCACGGACATAGATTTTACCATACAAAAATGGAGCTGAGTTTTGGAAATATTAAGGTTTACCCATATTGTTTTTTTTTTATTCTGACCAGTCTCACGGGCTAGTGGCCACAGCTTCTAACTATTTATCTTGTGGTCCCGCGTTCGTTTCTCTGTCTGAACATACATCTTTTTTTCTTAAAGGGAATAATTTCTGTGCCCCCCATGACCTGGATTTAAGTTACGTTTAGGTTAGAGGACTCTCCTGGCGCTTCAGAGGGAGCATATTAGTTCCCGCACAAACATCTGATTGGACAGTTCTATCTATTGTACCTCTGACGTAACAAATGTCCAGGTAGATTCTATTTTATAGTGTTCTGCCATAGGGTAGGTCCTTTACTGCAATCATAGTATTTTCAGGCTATACTCTCCAGCTTTACTAGGGAATTATAGGTGTGGTAGCTTCTCTTTGCTTCAACACCCTGAGATCATATTGATAATGATGATGATGATCAGATAATATTCGAGGACCGTTTGGGCCTCAAAAAGCTTCGTGAGATGTTTTACAGGTGAGGAAAAACCCAGAAAACCTTACCTAGTAAGCTTGTCCCGACCGGGAATCGAACCCGTGCTCGCTGTGTGACAAGGCAGCACTGTACCTCGAGACCACAGCGGTGGACTACATGTAGATAGCATTGCAAAATGTGTACTCGTAATACAATACTGGTCATTTAGTAACAGATTCGCACATGCTAGTTATGTTCCATTATTATTGTGTACCGAATTGTATCTTTCATTGTTCCACGAAGCAAGCATCCAACGTCAGAGTTCCAAGTTCAGCCTTCCAGGCAATCGTAACCGATAACTTTCCAAACATGTTCGGTAACCATAATGCTCCGTCTAATTGTCATTCATTACCTATCATATCATCGGGGTAATGTAACTCCGCCTTCCAGGTGCCCCAACAAAATAAGTGGGCTTCAGTTCCACCAATGCCATGTAAATATGCGAGAAATGTCATAAAGACAACCTGGTGGCATTGATAAAAAAATTCTTCATCTGTAGATAATATTTAACTAATGGTTAGCAGTTGAAAATCTACATTACTGATATTTTAGATTGTTTTACCCAAGTTTATAATAATCATCTTTAAAAACAAATGTAGTATTTATTTGGGTGGACCACGTTTCGTCACGAAAGCTGTTTCATAGAGGGAATTCCCTTAAATTCTTCCTCAAGCTACCTCATATGTCCCTTCACTCGGCCAGTTGAATATTAATCTGCCAGTTGCAAAGAAACGTATATGTGTTTCTAATGTCACCTAAGGCACTTTAAGTGGTTCAGGTACCGTGCTGCATGGATAGATGGCGTTAATGTTCTCTACAGTGTGATTATAAAGTCCCAGTACATTTTAAAGAAATCGCTTACATATCGCCCCACCTAGGGAGTGCAAGACCTTATAGTTGGTGGTGGGGTTTGAGTACCTCGATGACCCTGAGAGCTATGCCGGCGGTAGCGTAGCTACTGATAGGGTTTCCCATGCCGGACAGGTCAAAGGAGAGAGGTCAGACGAAGAAGCACTCCAGAAGAGGATATCCAATGGCTTCTTAGGCGGATGAAGAGTTTGGAATCTCAACAGCGAAGAAGGCAGAAGAGATTACCTCAGGATAGGGAGCTGCTGCCTTGCAGGATGGGAGTTGGTCCTCCAAAGGCTAGGGGAAGACATCCTCGATTACAAATTACCTGGTCCTCCAGGTTGGGGGTTGGGCAGAGGGCTAGTACCCCGATTTTATAAAACAAAGCTTGCTACGTTTCCCAAGAAATTAGCCGGACGGATTAATAGGCATCGACTTTGGCTACGTAAACGGACGTCGGTATGCGGAACTTGGAATATACAAGGAATAAGTGGAAAACTAGTAGAAATAGTTAAAGAACTAGATACTCTGGATATGGTTATAGTAGTTTTAAATGAGACAAAAAAGAAAAGACAAGGACAAGAAGTGGTTGGGGATTATATACATTTCTGGAGTGGAGTGCCAAAATCAGAGAGAGCAAAATCAGGAGTGGCTATCCTCACAAAGAAGAAATGGAAATCTGGAATAGTTAATTGGAAAGAAATAAGTGACAGGATAATTAAGATAACTATACATATTCATGAAACTACTGTGGAAGTAATAGGGTATATGCCCCCAACAATGATGCTTCAGTTGATGAGAAAAGGGTTTTTTATGAAGATCTGAGATAAGTAATTGATGATTGTGTGAATGGACATGAGCTCCTGCTAATGGGAGATTTTAATGGGCGTGTCGGTAGAAAAATTAATAGTAACATTGTTGGAGCCTGGGGAGAAGATACAGAAAATGATAATGGCAGGAGGTTGATTGAATTCTGTAAGGAGCAGGAATGTGTTATCATGAATACGAAGTTTAAACACAAGGATATACATAAATATACCTGGGTAAACAACTCCAGGAATTTGAAGTCTATTATAGACTACGTAATAGTAAGACAGCAACGATTGATTAAAGTACAAGATGTTAGAGTACGGAGGAAGATAGAATGTGGATCAGATCATTATATTGTTGTATCAAAAATTGCATTCCCAATGAAAACTAAATTAGAACAACTAAAACTCAGAAACATAAAGAAATGACTATTATAGATGACCCCAGATATTTGGTGCATATATTACAGGAAGATAGTGTACGCTATCTATATCAGGAAAGGCTGCACAACAGACTGAAAGTAGTAGAGGAGGATTTGAATGCTGAAGGCCTGTATGATTTTTTAAAACATTGTGTTAATGGAGTAGCTGAGGAAGTGTTGGGAAGGGAGAGGAAAAGTGGAGGAAGGACAGAATGGATGACTATGGAAGCACTGGAAATTATTAATGAAAAAAAGAAATTGTACTATAAGTGGTTGAGCTCTAAGAGTGAAGAAGACCTACAGAAGTATAGAGAATGCAAGAGAAAGGTAAAGAAGGTTATAATAAAATGCAAAGAAGAATCATGGGAAAAAGTATGTGCTGAAATCGATCATTCATTAGGATACAGAAGATCTGCAGAGGCATGGAGAGTTATAAGGAGGATGAGGGCAGTTAATAATCCATCATTAAATCTTGTGAATATGGAACAATGGGAGAAGCACTTTAAATATCTGCTTGTTGAGAAAAGGAAGGGAAACAAATGTGAAAATTTGGAGTATATGGACAATATATCGTCACGTATGGAACCTATTTTAGAGGAAGAAATAAATCAGCCACTGAAAAAAGCAAAGAATTGTAAAGCCAGTGGACCCGGTGGAATAATGACAGAATTATGGAAATATGCCCCCCCCTTATTAAAAAGACTTGTCTGTAAAATGTTTAATCAGATTTTGGAGGGTGATGAAATACCAAAGGATTGGTGCATGTCATATATAACATCTATTCATAAAAAGGGAAATCGTAAAGACCCTGGAAATTACGGAGGAATCAGTGTGATGTCATCCATGAGTAGAATTTTTAGCAGTATCATCACAAACAGACTTGAACACACTATCGAAGGAAGAATGTTGGAAGACCAAGCAGGATTTACCAGAGGGAAATCATGCATGGATCACATTTTTAGTCTGAGACAGATAACAGAAAAATCACATGCTAAGGGCCAGGAAATTCATTTGATATTTGTTGATTTAGAAAAGGCCTATGACTCAGTGCCAACCAACCAACTTTGGGATGCAATGGTTGATGTTGGTATCGATTTACCAACGATTTCACTTGTCCGACGGTTGTACCAGCAGTGTCAGGCTTCGGTTAAAGTGGGTAAGATGATATCCTCTCCATTCAGAACTACTAAAGGCCTGCGACAGGGCTGTAGTATGTCCCCTACTTTGTTCAAAATATACATCCAGCATATATTGGAGCAGTGGAATCGATATTGTGGAGGCATGGGAGTACCAGTCCAAGGTGGCACAATACATTCCTTATTATTTGCAGACGATCAAGTGTTGATAGCTCAGAGTCGTGAGGATGTGAAATACATGATGAGAAAACTTCTTAATGCTTTTGAAATAGGGGGATTATGAGTAAATATGGAAAAAACTGAATATTTTGTAGTAGGAGGAAGCAGACAAGATATATCCCAATCCCAAGGAATTATTAGAGCTGTTAAAAAATTTAAATATTTGGGATCACTTATTGATGAATCAGGGAGTTGTAAAGCTGAAGTAGATAGCAGGTTAGTACAAGCACGAAGATCCATAAAAATGTTGAATGGAGTAGTGTGGAGTAGGACCATGTCAAACCACACGAAGAAGAGGATTTTGAAGTCTGTTGTGGAAAGCATAATGACTTATGGTGCTGAGGGATGGACTTTGGTAGAGGGATAAAAAACTAAGATCTTGGCAGTGGAGATGGATGGGATAAGACTCAGTGCCAGGGTGTCCAGGTTGGAAAGAAGAAGAAATGAAGAAGTGAGGCAGATGATGGATATGGAGGAGACAGTGGTGGAAAGGATCGAAAGACGAGCTCTTCAGTGGTATGGCCATGTCAGGAGAATGGAGGATGATAGGTGGCCCAAAACTCTTTTGGAATGGTCACCTTCTGGTAGAAGGAAACGGGGCAGACCAAGAACAACTTGGAGAGGAGAGATCCATAGATTGATGAACGACCGAGGTCTGGAGGAGGATGAATGGCGTGATCGGCAAGAATGGCGAATGGGAATACAGGGTAACCGCTGAAAAGTGGAGAGGCCCTCAAAAGTAAGTAAAAAAGTAAGTAAGCTTGCATATCGTATTTCTGTTACAGCCATTGGCAAGGTACAAATATGTTCACCATTGAAGAGCGGATAGAGATTGTTGCTGCGCGTTTAAGAGACCAGTCATACGAGGAAGTTAGAGACAGATTACAAAGGAAGTTCAGGAAACCGGCTCCAGCAAGGGTAACATGCAGATTCACGTGAATAAGTTCAATTGCGTACAGGATCAGTGGCGGATGAGCCACGCACAGGACGACCACCAATATCCGCCGAAAACGTGGAGGCTATCCAAAACGCGATTGAGCGTAGTCCACAGGCGTCCACTCGCCGTTTGAGTCGGGAGCTGGGAATACCACCATCATCAGTCAGGAAGGTGCTTCGTTTTACTCTGAAAAAAAAACGAGCATATCATGTACAAGTGGTCCATAAACTGGAAGCCGAATATTACGCAGGACGACAAGCAATGTGTTTTGATCTCTGTGAAGCTGGAGACCGGCATAACTTAATGGATCACTCCTCTACACCGACGAAGCCACGTTTCACGTCTGTGGACGTGTTCATCGACACAATTGTTGTATATGGGCGGACGAGCTGCCCAATGAAACCAATCGAGTTGGAAAGGCATTCACCAAAAGTGAATGTTTGGCTTGGCTTGATTAAACGAAAAGTTTACGGCCCGTGTATATTCGCCGAGCAATCTCGGGAGACATGTATCTTGATATGTTGCAACTTTTCTTACAGCCACAATTACAGCAAGGTGGTATCATTGATGCTGTGGTGTTGCAACAAGATGGAGCACCACCATACTTTGCTCTGGCTGTACGCGGGTATCTCAATGACAGGTTTCCCAACAGGTGGATTGGAAGAGCATCTCCTCGTATCTGGCCACCGCGTTCGCCAGACCTCACACCCCTGGACGTTTTTGCTTGGGGGTTCATCAAACAACAGGTGTACAGAACCAAGGTTCCTAATCTGCAAGTGCTGAATATACGCATACGCCAAGCGAGTAAAATGATTACAGAGGATATGTTGGTGTATGTTTTCCGGTGACGGTGCGTCGTTGGGAAACATGTTTTGAGATTGATGGAGGTCATGTTAAACACTAACTTGATAGTAGAAACTACCTTATAATTGTTGTTGTATTTGGTCTGCGTTATCCACGAAATGTACTGGGACTTTATAATCACACTGTATTTTCAATTTACGCAGCACTATGGCAAACAACTTTACGTGGATGATGTATTATTATGTTGTGTAGAGAGAGGAGTGTAGGATTAGTGGTATGTTTGTGTAGTGTAAAGTATGTAAACTCTCTGAGGGATAACTCGAGACGGCTACCTGCTTCGTTTGCTTGGAGTTGCGGGTAGGATTTGTCATTGTTTTCTGGACATGGAAGGTATTATACGAATGCCATTCTTCGTGTAAAGCAGTCCATGTGCGAAAGAGAGGTTGAGTACCGTTGCTGTTTCTTTCTAAATACTGTCTCAGGTTGTTCCTTTTAGACTATGGTATGAGGGATAATGATGAAAATAAGGGTCAATTGAAACCAGGTGTCGGCACGTAGCTTGCTTCTATTAAAAAATACCAACGTAGCTGGCAGTCTTAACGTCCTCATCTGAGGGACGATTCATTATCAGCAGAACTATATGCCATCTCAACATTTTGTTCTGCGGAGGGATTTGGTGTAGAATCTAGCGATTAAAGATTGTATATCACCACTATCTCTCTAGGGCCCGAAATTAAACATTTTACAATTAAATGAATTAAATTTATAAATTTAAGAATTTAAATTTTCATTCCCGCCGAATATCTAATCCGGGTCCGTTCGTCAATAAGCAGGAATGCTATCACCTGATCCAACAAGGACTGCTATTTTCTTTATAATTTATCATCATCACGATCCGTCACGCATTAGGCCTTTGTAGACCTATTTTGGCCCCCATCTAGCAGGCTTTTAAGATGTCTTTCCTGGTCGACGATGTCCTTTGGGTTTATATTATATCATAATTTTTGGGATTATTGAATTATCCATTTTTTTACATGGTCTAGCCAGTTTAATTTAATTTATATCTGTTGAGTTTTACTTCTGCCGATTCTACTTCTAATTGTTCTAAAATTCCTCCATTCTGTCTAAAAGAGTGTATCCTGCTGTCCTTCTGAGAAATTTTATTTCCGTTGTTTTGATTATTTTCCTCTCTTTTTCTTAATGTCCATATTTCACTTCCATATGAAATGGAGGATAATGCTAAACTATTATATATTTTTATTTTGTGGACTTTTGTGCTAATTTAGCTTCAACTATATTATTTATTATTCCTAAGATATGTGTAAATTTGATTTTCTTGTTCACATCTTTTTCATTTTGATAAGATATTTCACAACCTAAATGAAATTTTGCACTTGTTCCATGAAACTATTGTGTGCCATTTGTTACTGACAAATCATTCCAGATTCACGTGACGTCATTGTTTTAGATAATTATTTTAATTTTATGATTGGCTAATGCAACATAGGTGTATTGTTTTTTTCAAATTTGTTATATCGACAAAACATGGAGACATGAAGGCATCTTTTATTTGGCAAGATGAGAAGACTTGTAATTGTTTAGAGAGCATTGATCATGTTCATTTCATAATGGTAATGTAATATTTGTATCGTTCCGCTGTAATATAAGAAGAAATGTGTGAATTCTCATCATTGTAAAGATAACTTAGAATATATCTTAAAATGGGTCATCTTAATTAAAGTTTATGAGGTTATGAAAACGTTTTATTTAATTTGCATCCACGTGATTGCTGTTATAAAATATTCGTACCTAGAATTATGTTCAAATTCCTCAATTTTAAATTGAGCTACAGAGGGCATTTAAATTGTGATCATCGGGGAACCGTTGAGCATATTTTAAATTCAATAACCGTATTCTTGTAGAAGAAAAGTCGAATATTTTGTTCTCCGTGCACGCATATCTAAAGAATATGTGTTCGTATCCTGCAATGATATCACAATAATTTATGATAAATGACAGCTTGTGTCTAATTATAGATTTGGCGAATTATAAAATTATTTTTAATAAAGGTAAGAGATTCTATTGGAGGTCTTAGAAGTCCCTTTGGGGTAGTACGAAGGTAAGGCTATAATCTTTCTAGGTAAACGGTATTAGATGTCAACCGGATTGGGCACCCTTCGTGCCGGCCCCTTTACGTCCAGAAAATACGTCAAGTACTCATTTCGATTAGAGACTAACCGAGGATTATGATGCCGGCAGAAGGTGTAGGTCAGCTTAAAATATCTCAAGTCATCGGAATACTAACAGAACAATATTTATAATGTCTAAATTAAAGATTTGTAATACACATAAGCATAGTATTTACGTAAACAGAACGTCATATTTGTTGGCCAACGTATAAATAACAACACGAAATATTTAATATAAAATAATGTGGATTTCCGGTCAAAATTCCTAATTCATTCCCCCGAAACCGATTGCCCTGAATTACTCTCCCCTAAACACTTTCCTTTGAATGACAATACATACCAGAAAATCAAAAATGGAAGATCTTAATTAAATTTATTCACATTTAAATTTGTGACCTAGACGTTGAGGGTGGTTCATTCTGCTGTGGTCTTCCACGTTGGCCTATTGGGGATGTTTGAAAACCAATCGCTTTATCCTCTCTGGCTAGGATAACCTAAACTAACTCAGTCTAAATCTATTTTAACACAGACTAAACCTAACACATCCTAAACCTAACCTAAACCATCCTAAACATAACTTAACCCCAACTAAAAGTAACCTAAAGTAGCCTAGGGCTAACCTAACTCAGCTTAATGTAACCTAACCCATCCTAAACCTAACCTAAACCATCCTAAACATAACTTGACCCCAACTAAAAGTAACCTAAAGTAGCCTAGGGCTAACCTAACTCAGCTTAAATGTAACCTAACCCATCCTAAACCTAACCTAAACCATCCTAAACATAACTTAACCCCAACTAAAAGTAACCTAAAGTAGCCTAGGGCTAACCTAACTCAGCTTAAATATAACCTAACCCATCCTAAACCTAACCTAAACCATCCTAAACATAACTTAACCCCAACTAAAAGTAACCTAAAGTAGCCTAGGGCTAACCTAACTCAGCTTAAATGTAACCTAACCCATCTTAAACCTAACCTAAACCATCCTAAACATAACTTAACCCCAGCTAAAAGTAACCTAAAGTAGCCTAGGGCTAACCTAACTCAGCTTAAATATAACCTAACCCATCCTAAACCATCCTAAACATAACTTAACCCCAACTAAAAGTAACCTAAAGTAGCCTAGGGCTAACCTAACTCAGCTTAAATGTAACCTAACCCATCCTAAACCTAACCTAAACCATCCTAAACATAACTTAACCCCAACTAAAAGTAACCTAAAGTAGCCTAGGACTAACCTAACTCAGCTTAAATGTAACCTAACCCATCCTAAACCTAATATAACCTAACCTACACCTAACCTAACCGTTCCTAAACCTAACATAACCCAGACGAAATCTAACTGAACCCTGACTAAAAGCAACCTAAACTAGCCTAAGGCTAACCTAATTCAGTCTGAATCTAACCTAACCCATCCTAAATCTAATCTAACCCAGACTAAACGTAACCTAACCTAGCGTAAATCTTGCCTAACCATCCTGAACAAAACCGAAATCCTCTCCAAACAGATAGTGCCACTTAAGGCCCTGTAACGTGAAAAAATCATAAATGAACGTTGAAGAATTTTAAAGTTATATTTATATAACATGAAAGTTATTTAGAATGAGTTGAAGGAAATAATGTTATACCATGTTGTATCTTATTTTTAACTCTATGGCGCGATGGTTTAGAAGTCCCTTGACCTATCAGCCGGCTGCTGGCCGCGCATACACCTGTTCAATAACAGAGGTGGACGATGATCCATCCAATATAGAGGTGACATGTGGTCATCATTTCGGGGCCTCCCAGCCGTATAGGTAGTTTTCCTAACACGATTCGCAACTTATTGTAATTACGCAAAATTCCTCAAGATGCTTAGTGGGCACCGGTTCCGTGCTGGTCGAAATTCCATGGGAAAATTTCTTCTCCAATGCGGACTCGAACCAGCGCATGTCCCTTAGCTCTACATCAACTCATCACGCCTTAAACCGCTCGGTTACGGCGCGGGACACATCATATATTTAACACACACAAATCCACTCCCAACCAAGTCAGCCCAGACGAGCTCCTAATATCGAAACACTCAACCAACATTTCTGATCAACACATAACAGTTTTGTTGTACCACATACGAGTATTAAAAGACCGTCAAATTACAGAATTGACACATTTAGGTATAGCTGTTTGACTTAGTTTGTTTTTGCATTGAACTCCACAATTACGCGCGTAGTGTAGCAATTTCCCTTAATAACTCGTGTTGGTTTTTTGAAATGCGCATATTTGACGGAATGCGATTTGCAATTTGCTTGTTAATTGACTATTACGTACGCATGATGCTCGTTTTTTGATAAAACGTGTCTGAAACAATATATACATTGTTGTGTAATTGGATCAAATAGCAATTTCTGTGAAGCCAGAACACTCTGTTAATTTACAGAGCTTATATAAACCGTTTTTAAATATTTTTTTTAAACAATCTGCATAATTGAGTCCATCATGCATATTGATCAAAGACAATTACACCTTCTCCCATAAATCCGCAACGGACAAATTAAAATTTTACATATTGCACGAATTACAATGACCACTACGTTATTGGGATATACCGTATTTACTCGCGTAATCTGCGCACTTTTTAATTTACTTTGGCTACTGAAAAATTGGGTAGCGTAATATATGTGAATTTATAAAACTAGAGGTCCTGTTCTGAGTTATCTCAAATACGGTAGGTAAGTAAGCTATAGTAATAAGGAATACATTTATTTTGTCATCCCTTATAATTTTATAGCATAACACTAGAGGTAATCTTGTATTGAACAAGTAATGACCATTCAATACATGTATGTTCAATAATAATAATAATCATCATCATCATCATAGTACATTCACGAATTTAGGCCATTTGTTGACCTGTTTCGGCCTCAAGAGAAACACCATCCAGAAGTCTTTTGAGTGCACGTCCTGGTCTTCTTCTTCCTGCAGGTTGATATCTTAACATTAGTTTGGGTATTCTGTGATCTTCCATTCGATGAACATGTTGTATCCATCTTGACTTATAATCAGAATTTTGTTTTCTAAAGATTCCATGTGTAATTCTTCTAAGATGTCTTCATTTTTTTTGTGATCTAGTAGTGTGTATCCTGCAGTCCTCCGAAGATATCTCATTTCAGCAGATCTAAGTCTCTGTATATCCTTCTGTTTCAACGTCCATACTTCGCTACCATACAAAAGAGTTGGAAGAGCCAGTGTTTTATACACTTTCAGTCTTGAATGCTTTTGGACTAACTGTGGCTTGAAGATAGAATTTATTAACCCTAAAATTCTTAAAAATTTAGATATTTTTGCATTTACATCCTTTTCTTCTTCATATGAGATATTGCATCCTAGATATGTAAAATTATTCACCTGCTCCAAAATTTTATTGTCCAGTACAATTTTACTTCTGACAGGATCTACACCTTGAAATGCCATAATTTTTGTTTTTTCTGTAGATGTCTTTAATCCATATTCTTCTGTAATTTTGTTAAGTTCATACAGACCTTTCTGTAGATTATCTTCGGAATTTGCTATTATTATTTGGTCATCTGCAAACAATAGGGTGTTTAATTTTTTATTTTCTGATATTCTTATTCCAAATTTATATGTTTTGTTCCAGCAACATATTACTTCATTGATATAAATTGCAAAGAGTGTTGGGGATAGGGGGCAGCCTTGTCTCACACCACGATTTATAATTCCTTCTTCAGAAAATCTGTTATTTAATTTAATCTTTATGGTGTTGTCTTTGTAAATATTTTGTATGTTCTGCCGAAGTAAATTTGGTATATTTCTGTCTTCCAATATATTTAAGAGTTTTGATCTCTTGACTGTGTCGAATGCTTTTTCAAAATCTATGAAAGCAAAATGTGTTTCTAAGTTGAATTCTCTTCTTTTTTCAAGCAATAGTTTAACAGAAAATGCTGAATCAATACAAGATCGTCCTTTCCTAAATCCATTTTGACATTCCATAAGGAATTTTTCACTGAAACTTTTCAATTTTCCATTTAAAATGTCTGCATAAATTTTGTAGCATGTGTTTAACAAACTGATTCCCCTATAGTTGTCCATTTTTCTCTTGTCTCCTTTCTTGAACAGGGGTATAACAATGCTTGTCTTCCATTCTTGTGGTATATCTGCATTTTTGAATACATTATTAAAGAAGGACAACAGTCTTTCATGGAACTGTTTGCCTGCATATTTGTACAATTCAGAATTCAAGCCATCTGTGCCAGTTGCCTTCCCATTTTTTAATTTCTTTAAACTATTGTTCAATTCTTCCAATGATATTATGGAATCTGTCTCATTATTATTTCGGAAAATTGTATCTTCATAGCTATTGTCAGTCCAAAGACTTTTATAATAATTGAAAAAATCTTCTTTTGTTACTCCGCAATTAATTTTGGTAGATTCTTTAATATCTTTATTCAAATGTTTTAATATTTTGAAGGCATTAGGTTGGAGCTTATGCAAATCTGATTCTAAATGTGTAACAAAATTTAACCATGTTTTCCTATGTCTCTTTCTTATTTCCCTCTTAACAATAGCTCTACAGCGTTTGAATTCTATTTCATTTTCTACTTTCTTTGTGTTCAAATATTTTTTATAAGCTGCATTTTTTTCTTCAATCAATTGTTTTATTTGATCATCCCAGATTTTTAGAGTTCTATTTCTTCTTTGTTGTATATTTACTTTTCCTAAAGTTTCATAACTGCATTTTGAATTATCATTTTAATGTTTTTCCATTCTTCTTCGACATCATTACTTTCTGGAGTTGTAGCCATATATTGCTGAATTCTTCTCGAATATAACCATTTAATGCTGTCATCATAAAATAATTTTACCTTGTACTTTTGTTCTATGCTCTGTTGTTGTTTCTTCTTTTTTAACCATCTTGGTGGAAATCTTATTCTTGCTTCTACTAGGTAGTGATCTGAACCAATATCATATCCTCTGTAGGCTCTGACATCGAGAAACAATTTAAAAATCTTATTATTTGCAATGAAATAATCAATGATTGATTTTGAGTCCTGACGATGCCAGGTATATTTATGTATGTTTCTATGATTGTAAAAGGTATTCGTTATTTTCAGTTCATTGTAGATAGCAAAATCTGTTAATCTTGTCCCATTCCTATTGCTGGTTGGTTCGCCAAATGTTCCAATATTATTGTTTGACTTGAGCATTGCCCACTCTGGCATTTAAATCTCCTATTATGAGAATGTAATCATTTCTATTAATTTTGCTATAAATTTCTTGTAATATTTTATAAAATTCTTCATTGTCTTCTTCACGGCCTTCCTCTGGTGCATATACACCAAGAACTGTCAAATTACCTCTATTTATTTTCAGTCGAAGCTCTAATATTCTTTCATTCCAGTAAGTGTAGTGTTGAATTTTATTTCTTATGGTTTTATTAATCCAAATCATTACTCCAGCTTGTCCATGGGTTTTCCTGTCGACACCGCTATATATTTGTACATAATTTTGTGTTTCTTTCGTTCCTTTAAGTTTCTTCTTAGTCTCTGTAGTTACTGCAATATCAATGTTTCTATTTTTAAATATACTGTCTAGTTCCTCTTCTTTTTCATGGATGCTTCGGACATTCCAGGTTGCATATCTTACAATATCATTGTGCCGTTTTCTTTTAACCATATTTCTTTGCTGTGGGTCGTCATATTTCAATTCCTTCTGGCTTTTTTCGTGTTGAGACTTGAAAGTAGTTTTGAAGTTCCTTAGGACAGGTTACTGGCCCGACGCTAAGTAGTCCAGTGGTAGGGCTGCTACCTTTTAGTCTCTGGACAGACATTAGGATACCGCATTTACTCAGTACCTGATGGAACGGTTATACCGCCGTGACTCGGTCCTCAGAGCCTCGTTTGTGAAAACAGGTTGTACCACGAGAAGGTGAGGATGAGAATTGGGTAGGAGAGGTTATACACACGTCACTACCCCTTACAACCCTAATAATAATAATAATAATAATAATAATAATAATAATAATAATTAAATAAATCGCCCTTAGATATAGTCGCTTTACAGGAAGATAGGTGACCAGGAGAAAATAGTCAGGAATCAGGAAGCTTTGAATTCTACTACGGGGGTGCAGAAAGACCTGTATTTGGAACAGATTTTTTAGTCAGAAGGAGGATTCTATCCGCTATCCGAGATATTAAGTTTGCTAGTGATAGGATATCATACATAATTCCAAAGGGTAAACGACATGATTTTATAATTGTAAATGTACATGCCCCCATAGACGATAAAGATCACAAGATCAAGGATGAGTTCTATGAAGAATTAGAATGCTTATTTGATAGCCTTTCACGATATCATATGAAAATTGTCTTAGGATATTTTAATGCAAAAGTGGGGCGGGAAGATATATTCAAACAACAATAGGCAAATTCAGTCTTCATGAAGACAGTAACGACAATGGGGTAAGATTAGTCACATTTGCCACATCAAAGAATCTCATTGTTAAGAGCACAACATTTCAGCATAAGGATATTCATAAATACACCTGGACGTCTCCAAATGGAGAAACTCAGAACCAGATAGATCATGTATTAGTGGACAAACGCTGGCACAGTAGCATCATCGATGTTACATCAGTTAGAGGGACAGACTGCAATTCGGATCATCATCTGGTCAGGGTGAAAATCAGACAACGGCTATCGCTTATGAGAGGAACAAACACTAAAGATGATTCTGTAAAATTTGAATTAAAAAACTTGAAAAATGATGAAATGAGGAAAGAATACCAAATCAAAATTGCTAATAGATTTGAAGTACTGGAATCTTCAGATGACAATGTGGCAAACGAAGAAGAAACTGATATAAATAAAGAATGGGAGGCTATAAGAGATACTATTAAATTATCAGCATCAGAAAGCATTGGTTGTTTAAAAAAGAGGCAAAACAAGAAATGGTTTGATGAGGAATGTGCCGACATTGTATAGAAAAGAAAGCTAGCAAAAATGAAATGGTTACATGAGCTAAATGAGGTAAATTTAGAACAAGTGGGTAGTATTAGACGGGAAACCACCAAGTTACTAAATAGTAAAAAGAGGGAATATTTGAGAGAGAAGATCAATGATCTTGAAATGAACGCAAAAACTAGTAACATTAGAGAATTATATCAGGGAATTAGTATAGAGAAGAAAGGGTTTCAGGCTAGAACAAACATAATTCGGAATGAAAATGGGGATATGATTGCAGATTCCAGGAGTATATTAAATAGATGGAAAAGTTACTTTAAACAGCTATTAAATGTACATACAGAACAGGACATTGAGGAGGATAATTTACAGACTGCAGAAATGCTAGTCGCAGAACCAAGTACATTAGAGGTTGAAATGGCGATTGAAAAATTGAAGATGTATAAAGCATCAGGTTCAGATGAGATCCCAGCAGAACTGATAAAATCAGGGGGAGAAAAATTGATGGACAAGATACGCTGGTTGCTTAGTATGATTTGGGAAAAAGAAGCTCTTCCAGATGAATGGAAAGAATCAATTATCGTACCAATTTATAAGAAAGGAGATAAAACTGATTGCAACAACTACAGGGGCATCTCATTACTTTCAACTTCGTACAAAATTCTAACAAATATATTAGTCAGCAGACTTACTCCCTATATTGATGACATTTTAGGAGATCATCAATGTACATTTAGAAGAAACAGGTCTACAACAGATCAGATTTTTAGTATAAGACAGATGTTAGAAAAGAAATGGAAATATAATGGTACTGTACATCAACTATATGTAGACTTCAAAAAAGCATATGATTCAATTAAGAGGGAGAAGTTATATAGTATCCTGCTGGAGTTCGGAATTCCTAAAAAGTTAGTTAGACTTATACGAATGTGCCTAAATGGCACAAAGAGTATGGTGCGCGTAGGCAAACAGTTTTCGGACACTTTTGAAATCCAGAATGGGTTGAAGCAAGGAGATGCACTATCTCCTCTACTATTTAATTTTGTACTAGAGCATGCCATTAAATCTTTAGAGAATGAGTAAGGCTTACAACTCAATGGTATTAATAAGCTGTTAGTTTATGCTGATGATGTAGTATTATTGGCCGATAGCGAGGAGATACTAAAGGACAACACGCACACACTATTGAGTAACACTAAGAAATTAGGACTGGAAGTAAATATCAATAAAACTAAATATATGGCCACACGTAGAAATTAATTATATAATGGAAATGGACAGCTAATGACAAATGAGGGAAATTTTGAGGAAGTGGCTGAATTCAAATACCTAGGAACAATAATCACAAATAGGAATGAGATGCACAAAGAAATTAAACATAGGCTCAATTCTGGAAATGCGTGCTATTATGCATTGTAGAGACTCTTGATGTCCCAACTCCTTTCAAAAAACGTTAAACTGAAAATGTATAAAACTATTATTCTACCAGTTATATTATATGGGTGCGAAACATGGACTCTTACTTTAAGGGAGGAAAGGAGATTACAAGTATTTGAGAATAAAGTACTTAGGAAAATTTTTGGACCAAAGAGAGATGAACAGACAGGTGAATGGAGAAGACTACATAACAATGAACTACATGGTCTTTACAGGAAGCCAGATATAATAAGAACAGTTAAGTCTCGTAGACTGCGATGGGCAGGACATGTTACACGTATGGGGAATGAAAGACTTGCATGGAAGCTTCTTGTAGGAAAGCCAGAGGGAAAACGCCCAGTTGGTAGACCAAGAATGAGGTGGGAGAATAACATTAACTATGATTTGAGGGAAGTAGATTATACAGGGAATGATTGGAAAGCATTAGCTCAGGATAGGGATGTATGGAGAGGTTATGTCCGCGTGGCCATGAACCTACGGGTTCGATAGTGCCAGTGAGTAAGTAAGTAAGTAAGTAATAATAATAATAATAATAATAATAATAATAATAATAATAATAATAATAATAATAATAATAATATTATTATTATTATTATTATTATTATTATAATTATATTATTATTATACAAATTAAATAATTCAAATATTGTAATAATTATTTAGCGTGTCTTTTTATTTCCTCCAATAACGCACGTTGAATTTGTGAACTCCGATTCTCTTTGCTCTCCACGATTACTCAAATGTTCCGCAAAACTTATCATAAGTAGTAGTAGTAGTAGTAATATCACGAGTGATTTCCAAATTGATCTAGAGAATTTGGTAATCAAGAGTGGCATTTGTTAGGATTATCTAACGAATAAAATTAAGCTGTTTACTCACAAATCATTGTTTAACTATAGTTATTTTAAAATATTTATATATTTAATGTAAACGGCGATGTTTGAAAACAAATCAGAAATGTGAGGTTATGTTCATTCACTGCTGCTTGATCATATTATTTATTGCCAAATAAGATCGCAATATTATAAGAGTGCACCCAAGTGGACAAATAATGAAACACATCAAACTATATATCATAATCAACATTACGGGCTATTCATTCATTTTTTTAGTAAACAACTCAGTAAAATCAAGAAATCTTTTCATTATTTCCTATATTCAATGTATTTGTTGGAGAAAAATAATGCTTTGACCTATTCAGAACATTAAAAAGGAGGAGCTTTCTTTATCACAAAAACAGGAGATGATAAAGAGAAATCGATAATGAGCGATGTGAAACACGACTGTAATTGGTTGTAAAACAACGTTCATTGAAACGTGATTGGTCATTGACTAGCATTTGTGGCATGAGTTAAATAGTCACTTTCAATTTATATGATGCTGTGTAATTGTTTTTTTCTTTCCCATCTTGTGATAAAGTATAAATACAAGTGCACGTTAGAAGTGTTGAAAGTCAATTCAAATACCGGTATTTGCCTTTCTGAAACTTGTCTCTACTAGGGGCAAGCATTATTAAAGTAGCGGGACTTTGTAAAGCAAGTAGTTCAGCTGCTGGTAAATTACCTACGTTTGAACGTAAGAATTGCCAATGAAGTTCAGGGAAGGAAATCCCTACTACACCGAAAACAAAGGTACCAAAAATGTATGTGCAAAATACACAGAGCAAAAATAAATTTCAAAATAATCCCTTAAAAATTAGGGTGCGCAAAATACGCGGAGTACAAATTACTCGAGTAAATACGATAAGCACTGTATAAAAGTAGAATTCGTACGTATAGAATTAATTACGAAACACCATTGACGTCACTATTGAAAAGTTCTTTTTCCTGTTCTCTTAGTTTTACGTCCATTACCTTACATCCAGAATTAAGAGTCCCTCTATCTCTTTTTTGCTGTTCCAGTTGTTCTCCCATCCTCTGGTAACTGACCTCTTCCTATGCGTACAGTTCTATCTGTTGTCATGCGGCTTATATGTTGATTCCATATTTAATAGTTAAAAATAAAATTGGTTGCTGATATCTTAGTCGTTCTCAACTAGCCTCTGTAGTAATGAAAACCTTGTACCGGATATGTACTCATGTTTTCCTTAATGGGTTTCTAAGAAGCCAAATATCTAAAACAAAAAATGGGGAGTTTCTATGGGGGTCCTAAATTAAGATTATTTTGTCAATTGTAATTTTATTTTCTCCATTAATTGGTTCGTAGGGATCAAAATAGCATTTATTCTAAAGAAACAAAAAACGGATTACTTAGGCATTTAAGGGGGGTTTTATGCAAGGTTTTATATCATATCTTCGATCTGAACTAAGTGTTTGCCCTTTAATTGATGCTTCCATAAAAAGACTGAAATTGGAAATAAAAAAATAATGATTCTGTGAATGTATCGAATATGATACCACCCATCACAGTGAGTTGGAGTTATTGCTGAAGCGAGGAAAATTAAACGCCCAAGATATTATACATGATACCTAGAGACTGAATAGGCTAGGCAAAATCTTATAAAATAACCGACAATAAATTAAAGAACATAATTTCAAACAAAATAGAGGAAACAGGCATATATAAAAATAAACGTGTTTTTAAAATAAAATGTAGCAGTTGTGAAATATTTTATATTCACAAAACAAAAACAAAAAATTTAAAACAATTTTAACAAACATTTGAAGGATTTTAAATATAAAACGTGTAAATCAAACTTTACCAAACACGTTACCAGTTCAATACAATAAGCAATGTATAATCGATCCTTCATGGAGAGAATAGCAACTCGAGAAATAATAGTATTGAAGAAATTGAAATATTAAAATAAGAACACAAACCTACTCAATGAGAACACGTCCTGTGACCTGAGTCCTCTATATGAAATTATCACCAGCAACAGTTAGTACTGTTTTATAAGCTGAGAATGTAACGTGCTGTCACCCTATTCGGGGTGGGTATCGGCCTCAGGTGACTTTTTTCTTAATAAACATAACACATTTTTACATAAAATTTTCAAACTCATTTTATCAGCTTCACGATATTCCACTGATTCTTTTTACATAAATTGCTACAATGATATTCCTGAATTTACAATTTAATTATAACATAAATTCTTCCCAGTCACTAACAGTTTCATTTAACACACTTTTTTTTTTCTGAGTTCACTCAACTGTCTCATCGTTAATACACGACTCACACCTGACCTTCGCAATAGTTTTTATGCGAGATGGGAAAGTTCTAGACGTTTAGCTAACATTTTTCCTGATTGGAAGTTTCGAGAATCGAATTTTCCTGAAATGGAGCGGTAGATGTGTGGACAACTTTCCACAGCTCGTCAATCCTTTCCCACCATACAATGCTAGACCCCTACTCTCGCCACCGCCGCGAGCTTCAAAATCTGTTGCAACAATAGGTTCTTCCGAAAGCCCTTCAAAGTATTTTACAACTAACTAACTCACTGTCACTATCGAACCCGTAGGTTCATGGCAGCGCGGACATGAGCTATCCATATACCCCTATCCCGAGCCAATGTTTTCCAATCATCCCCTGTATAATCTACTTCCCTCAAATCATAGTTAATGTTTTCTCCCACCTCATTCTTGGTCTACCAACTGGGCGTTTTCCCTCTGGTTTTCCTAGGTCTTTCATTCCCCATTCGTGCCATATGTCCTGCCCATCGCAGTCTACGAGACTAAACTGTTCTCATTATATCTCGCTTCCTATAAAGACCGTGTAATTCACTATTGTGCAGGTCTTCTCAACTCACCTGTCTGTTCATCTCTCTTTGGTCCAAAAATTTTCCCAAGAACTTTATTCTCAAATACTGGTAATCTCCTTTCCTCGCTTAAAGAAAGAGCCCATGTTTGGCATCCATATAATATAACTGGTAGAATAACAGTTTTATATATTTTCAGTTTAACGTTTTTTGAAAGGAGTTAGTATTTTACAGCATTTTACCTCTTTGAGGACGGACTGAAAGCTGACATACTATTTTTGTTTTTGAACCTTTGTATAAGTAGAATTTCGCAAACTATGTACCGTGGCAGATCCTTTGAAGCATGTCCATCACGCAGGACCTTCATAAACAATACATTCTTCAACAAGTCAAATTTATCGTCCAATTTTGTTGTTTTATGGAATATATCTTCGTTTTGTTAATAACTTGTATAATGTATGCGATGAAATATATTCTACACTCATGTACAGTCTATTGGTTCGACATACATCAAGTATTCACACGCGTGAGTCATACCGCCATTTATTTTGCCTGGTTTACATTGCCTCGAGGAGGAGCTAACAACATCCCTTCAGTCCTACACTGCCCTAAGTTGACACACAGGCTAAGAGTCATGAGGAAGTTCATGTACCCTATCACATCACCATAGCAACATATTTTAAACATCATGGTTTTTTTTATCTAAAATGAGAAAGCTGATATGAAATTAATTAATGGCAAGGTGGGAGAAGGGTTAAATTCGGAAAACAGGAGAACACGATACTTAAACATATTCGCCCTACACGTTTAGTCTTTACAAATTACATGTAGGCCTACAAATCATGTACTTATGGTCTGGTGGTCTGTCGAAGTGTTTTGTAAATAGAAAACAGACCATATTAACTTCATCTATCCGTCCAGTGTGGAATCCGATGCAGCAAAAAAAAAAAAAAAAAAAAAAAGAGGTGGGCGCTACTGTGCCGGGGCGCACGACCCTTGTTTTAACATGTGTCAGTCGCTTGTAGCGTATTGGTTTGAAATAAAAACGAGACATTATACTACGTACTAAATACTTTGTATACCGTTTTGAAGCGTTCATCCGCTGTACGTTAATGATCCTGCATCGCATCATTTCAACTGATGTAGATATCCATCAGCTCAGAGACTTCTTCACTCATTATGTCCATTTGTTTAGGTACAGCAGTTATAGATGAACGCGCAGTGTAAGCTTTGTGACTATCCCTAAATAGCCTCGCTCGATTGGCACCGGACATTGGGGTACTGTTGACCGACAGAAAGAATGCAAGTGGAAGGAATATGCAAATACATGGAACATCCAGTATTGTACTAACTGACCCGACATCATCAAGACGGCGATCAAATTCCGATTCTCAACTCAATTCCATACACCAGGCAAGCCACAGTTACTAACTGTGTGGTATTATGGTGATGGGAAAAGACCACTTACTTCTCTCGGTTCCATTCTCTTTACCGAACAACATTACCTGTGCGTGTTCGTAGTCACATCTACCTCTATCTAACAATATGAGTAACCTGCCGGCACTTGCGCGGACTAAGGCCGACATATTGAATTTTTACATTTTTTTATACTTTTACTTTACATTTTTACATAGAAATATGGTTCAAAATACACGTATTATTACTTAAATCGATAGATCTACACGAATGTGTACACAGACATCCGAAATATCTAGCTATCATGACTGAGTCGTAACTTACACTGAATGGAAAGGAGCGAGAGCGCCGGTTCTGGTGAAACAGCGCTCTGCGCTCTCGCCGCCACCCAGCTCCCCCGAGCGCAAATTCAAGATCTTATCAGCCAGCTGACCATATATGCTGAAAAAAAAGACATCGGATTTAACTTATGTGAAACTACAGTATTAGAGTGTTACTAACGCAAGACGATGCATATGTTTTTGTTATGTTACAATTTTTTGTTCTGGTACCCATACGTTCCGATGTGAATTTAAACAAGTTTCACGTTAAAATAACATAGGAACACTCACACACACACACACACCAGTTTTTGTTAAACGTTATGTAAATACATTAGGAAGTAACATTGTGATAATAAATACGTTTTGTTTGCCTTCATCTTACCTCATATTTAGTTGTTTCTTGTAAGACAGGTTTCAAAGCATCTTAACCAAGCGAAGATGAAGTAAAAATGCTTTGGAACATGTCTTAAACAAACAACCAAATGTGAGGTAAGATGAAGGCAGACCAAACTTATTTATTTGTTAAACGTTTTTCAATAGACCGCATTCTGTAAAAGGAACCAAGCCACAAGATAACTGAACTACAAATTGTAATTAAAGTTAAATATCGATAAAAAAATTCACATATAATAAATAAGAAATTATTGTATTTTCACGGGTTCTTTACAAGTATACAAAATTTCAAGTCGATCCAATTATTTTAAGTGGGTGAAAAACGCGTTGAAAGATTCAGTTACATAGATAGATAGATAGATAGATAGATAGATAGATAGATAGATAGATAGATAGATAGATAGATGGATAGATGGATAGATGGATGGATGGATGGATGGATGGATGGATGGATGGATGGATGGATGGATGGATGGATGGATGGATGGATGGATGGATGGATGGATGGATGGATGGATGGATGGATGGATGGATGGATAGATAGATAGATAGATAGATAGATAGATAGATAGATAGATAGATAGATAGATAGATAGATAGATAGATAGATAGATAGATAGATAGATAGATAGATAGATAGATAGATAGATAGATAGATAGATAGATAGATAGATAGATAGATAGATAGATAGATAGATAGATAGATAGATACAGGTCAAGCTAATATAAAGCGTGTAAAAATAAACATTTACTTAATACTTTATCTAACAGAAAATAAAATAGCTTCTATTTTATGAGAAACATGGAAACTCAAACATTTTTTTTTTTTGCGCGATAGTGCGTTTTGTCGTACTTACAGCAATGACGATAATGATTCAAAGTTCAACTTTCTACACTTCGGGGTTGCCAACCTAAATAACAAATCACTGCATTATAAATGAACTGAACTTTATTTGAAACAATATAAAACAATAAATACGTTCTTGCTGACATCTTATCACTATTTTCGTCTCATGGCCTCTTCTTGTTTCAACTAATAAACATTGCCCACACTGTTAACGTTAGTCAATTTCTTATAATGAACGCAAATATTTCCAACAAAGATGTTATTATTTTACTATTATTTATTATTTTGTAAACACCATCGCGCAAAAAATAATGTACCCTCGACAAGAAAAATGAGTCATCTCTTGAACGCACATTTCTTCTAAGTCATACTCGGCACAGTGCTGGGTTCAAACTAGGAAACTAGTCATAATTGTGCAGTCCCTGAGCTACTGTGTTCTGTGGCATAAACTGAAGGCTCTCCTACGTGTCCTGGTAGGTCAGCGGTAAAGCATGCGGTCTCTGTTTCTGTTAGTGAAGATCGCAGGTTCGCGTCTTCAATTTGGCAATTTTTTTCGTCTTATTTGTATTAAAACGTTTTATGAATTAAATACATTTTATTTCGACATTTGATTTAATCTATACTTTTTAAGTTCATAATTTTTTTTATACCGTTGAGGTTATAACAATGTTAAATTATATATTTTTATACACTTTATATTAACTTGACCTGTATCTGTCTATGTAACGGACCTGTATCTATGTAACGGAATCTTTGAACACGATTTTCACCCACTTAAAAACATTAGATCGACTTAAAACTTTGTATACTTGTAAAGGTCTCATGACAATACAATAATTTCATTTTTTTTCAGATCCTGGCCAGAATAATTAGAAAATAAAAAATAAAATAACCGGTGTAATAGGTTGCGGACGTGTCGACTTCTTAGTCAATCGTTGTAATAGCTCAGTTGGTAGAGCGGTGGACTGTAGTGGTATATAATTTCAGTAATCCATAGGTCGCTGGTTCAAATCAAGGCCGGAGGATTTTTTTAGAATAGTATTAAGCAATTAAATTTTCATGGGATTCCAGTTTATGACAATCAGTTAAACTAAAAATTTAAAAAATAAATAATAGTTTAAAAAACTGAAACAACACGCTTTATTAGAAAACCATACTAAAAAAATTAAAAATAAATAATAGTTTAAAAAACTAAAACAACACGCTTTATTAGAAAACCGAACTAAAAAATGAAAAATATTTTTTTTAATTTCCAACACGCTTGGGATAAAACTAAAGTGGTCAACAAAAAAATCATCTCCAACCCATCTAAAATAAAACTAGAGTTATCTATAAAAAAATAATTTTGCCATCAAAAGCGTGGGGTGCTTTTTATGGGTTTTACGTTTTCTTCTTAGAGTCTTTAATTTTACCAATATCTGTTTATTATCAAATATATTAATTGATATAGGACACCCCACGCTTTTGATGGTAAAATTATTTTTTTTGTAGATAACTCTAGTTTTATTCTAGATATGTTGGAGATGATTTTTTGTTGACAACTTTAATTTTATCCCAAGCGTGTTGGAAATTAAAACTATTTTTCATTTTTAGTTCGGAACTATTATTTATTTTTACCTTGTATACTACCGTCTTCCTCAACTATTTAAAATTTTCGTTGATCTCACTTTAGGCCTTTCGATGCATGCTTCATCTTCTGGAATTGTTGTATTAGTATTGAATTAACTGTATATCTAATAGAGGGTTTTGCACATTAGGCATATTTTCGTTGAGAATGTTTGTATTTTTGGTCTTCTTGATAATTTCGATTTCTTCTAAAATGTTAATTTTGTGTCTGTTGTTTTCCCTGTGTATAATTGACATTGTATTATCGATATTGTTGAAACTGTGGCCGCTTTCTGAAATGTGTTTAGCTAAATTTGATTTGATTGTTAAAGGAGAAGGCAAATCAAATTTCTCTGTTCACCTGATTTGAATCCAATCGAAAATGTGTGAGCTAAGATGAAAATAGAGATGAACTCTAATTCACCTGCAGATGCACGAAATATGAAAGATCGCTTATGGCACAAATTCAAGACGCCTGGGATTCTCTAGACGATTGTCCACGTGCCTGTAGAAATTTGATTGCATCAATGCCCCGAGGATTAAGGACGGTAATAGATGCTGAAGGTTCATACACCCGATATTAATTTTGTTAAAGTTTTCATTTTAGAAGATATTATTTTCTTTCTTCATTTAATAATTAGAAGGTTTTCTTTTATGTGTTTTGTGTGTGCATTAAATCCATAAAATTCAAATATAAAATTAAATATGAAACTATATTACAGGCGAAATGCTATCCTAACATACAGTAAACAAAAAAAAAAGTAGAACGGGAATCGAACCCGTGAGGTTACGAACGCAGATGTTGTGTGTTGAAACTCTCGACCACGGGAATATACAAAGGCAAGCTCTCTCTTTTATGTTACTTGAATGTGCACTGCGTTAACTAGCAAACAACACAGTACAATTACTGAATACGTGTTAATGTGAATAAGGCTTCTGCGAGTGCTCACAAAGTTCCCCGATAGGTTGATAGAATCAAGAGATGACTATTTTTTTTGTCTAAAGGGTGTACAATGCACGTTTGTGCAGTATTTTACAGAATCGAGGAAAATCACTTCCCAACCTCGCATCGTGATATATTATTTTCTAATTCTGACATTTTACACATTGATGTCATTTGGCTCTTTTACGTTTAAAGAGAAATGTGGTATATTCTGTCAGCGTTTTCGTACTTGGTTCATAGATGGCATATGGATATGGTGATGGATTGGATGTTTTTTGCAGGACATGGAGCGATACTAGATTACCTATAATATATAGGCTTTTACACGTCTAAAAATATCACTGCTCTCACGGTGCAATTCTTGTTTGTAAACGTGTCCTTTTATGTGAGATTGATGTATTAGTTAATTCATTTTAAATCAATAATTTAGATAAATAGTTTAACCTACAACTTTCCCATGGTGGTGGATGCACGATTTATTGAAAAAATACCTCTATGGATATGATTATCACCCACATATTTAATAAAGTTGGGTGATGAACTCAATTATCGGAACAGCGGCTAGCGGAGATGCCATTGAACCATCCTCTTTCAACGGAACTTGGATATAATTATATTTCCATCTCCGTCAATCATTCTTCGGCCTCATGTGGCAACAGCGTTCTATAACAGCGATATTATTTTCTGTTTATGAAAAACCCTATAGTACCTCAAACATATAAGATTTGATGGTTGGTTCCTTTTTGCAGAATGTGGTCCAATTTCAAGTTGTCATAAACATCACAGAATATGTGAGATGAACTCTGTCTGAAGTTTGTGTTTTCCGCTCAGATAAAATAGCAAAGACAGATCAACTGATGTCCATAAAAGTAAATTGAAAACAAATGTTACAAATCATATATTGTTTCTGTTGCTTAACATCCAGAGATAAGGTTGACAAAAGAAAATACCCAATTCCTTAGATCGCTGACAAATTTCCTTTAATAGAAATACGATTCTCTTCAGTTGTGTTTTGATTTATCTGAAATAAATACAGAAGCAATATCTTCATCTAAAAGAATCAAAGAAAATCACATATTTATTTCAGTTGTAAGAATAACAACGTAATTAAATTATAGAAACTACGAACAGTTTGATTTTCGATTACTTTTTAGGGGACTTACTTATGAAGAGGCGTAAAAGTGTCATGGTAAAAAAAATATTTCATAAAACAAAGGCAGGAGGCGAAACGATTACAGTGGTGTAGCCATGTCAGTTAAATGCCAGAGCAAAGATTGCCTAACATTGTTATCGAATGGATGCTAATAGAAAGGATGAAGAGAGGAACACCGTAGAAAAGTTGTATAGAAGAGGTACAAGCGGCTATGGTTATCAGTGGATTTGAGGAAGATCAATGGATGGACAGAGAGGAATTCCATTTGGTTTCCGGAAGACAGCGGCAGCTGCCATGAAACTGGATAATGATAATGATGATAATAAAAAAATATATCTTATTATTATTATTATTATTATTATTATTATTATTATAATTATTATTCCGAGCTAAGTTTCATTTGTAATATAAAGAAATCAGATGTATGACTGCATTTTCTTTGGTCGAATGAGGTTATACCTTTGCGCGTGTAACAAAATGCAGTTCGCTCTCTAACACTCTTAATACAGAAAATAAAAATAATAAAAATATATATTATACTAGCACATGTTTATATAAGTTATGTGAAAACATCTTAAATATATAATTACAATTTCAATACATTAAACAAGTACTATTTAATTCTTATGTATGCGCAGAAATTTAATTGGTTTCAAAATGGCCGTTTCTGGGGATGTGGTGAAAATAACAGCTAAATTTACAGGCGAATCAGCATGGAGCATATATTCTGCTTGTAAAGAAATTGTATTGGTGAATAAAGGATATCTATCGACACCATGGAAAAAACGTAAATGTCTGATTAGGTAGGTCCATATATAATTTTAGTCATAAATAAATAAGAAATGGATGAAGTTCCTAATTATTGGTACCATCTTATCTTGTATTCAGTCTTACTTAGTTACTTACTCACTGGCACCATCGAACCCGTAGGTTCATGGCCGCGCGGACATAAGCTCTCCATACATCCCTATCCCGAGCCAATGCTTTCCAATCATTCCCTGTATAATCTACTTCCCTCAAATCATAGTTAATGTTGTTCTCCCACCTCATTCTTGGTCTACCAACTGGGCGTTTTACCTCTGGCTTTCCTACAAGAAGTTTCCATGCACGTCTTTCATTCCCCATACGCGCAACATGTCCTGCCCATCGCAGTCTACGAGACTTAACTGTTCTTATTATATCCGGCTTCCTATAAAGACCATGTAGTCATTATTATTATGTACTCTTCTCCATTCACCTGTCTGTTCATCTCTCTTTGGTCCAAAAATTTTCCTAAGAACTTTATTCTCAAATACTCGTAATCTCCTTTCCTCCCTTAAAGTAAGAGTCCATGTTTCGCACCCGTATAATATAACTGGTAGAATAATAGTTTTATATATTTTCAGCTTAACGTTTTTTGAAAGGAGTTGGGACATCAAGAATCTCTGCAATGCATAATAGCACGCATTTCCAGAATTAAGCCTATGTTTAATTTCTTTGTGCATCTCATTCCTATTTGTGATTATTGTTCCTAGGTATTTGAATTCAGCCACTTCCTCAAAATTTCCCTCATTTGTCATTAGCTGTCCATTTCCATTATATACTGAATTTCTACGTGTGACCATATATTTAGTTTTACTGATATTTACTTCCAGTCCTAATTTCTTAGTGTTACTCAATAGTGTGTGAGTGTTGTCCTTTAGAATCTCCATGCTATCGGCCAATAATACTATATCATCAGCATAAACTAACAGCTTATTAATACCATTCAGTTGTAAGCCTTCCTCATTCTCTAAAGATTTAATGGCAAGCTCTAGTACAAAATTAAATAGTAGAGGAGATAGTGCATCTCCTTGCTTCAACCCATTCTGGATTTCAAAAGTGTCTGAAAACTGTTTGCCTACACGCACCCTACTCTTTGAGCCATTTAGACACATTCGTATAAGTCTAACTAACTTTTTAGGAATTCCGAACTCCAGCAGGATACTATATAACTTCTCCCTCTTAATTGAATCATATGCTTTTTTGAAGTCTACATATAGTTGATGTACAGTACCATTATATTCCCATTTCTTTTCTAAAATCTGTCTTATACTAAAAATCTGATCTGTTGTAGACCTGTTTCTTCTAAATGCACATTGATGATCTCCTAGAATGTCATCAATATAGGGAGTAAGTCTGCTTACTAATATATTTGTTAGAATTTTGTACGAAGTTGAAAGTAATGAGATGCCCCTGTAGTTGTTGCAATCAGTTTTATCTCCTTTCTTATAAATTGGTACGATAATTGATTCCTTCCATTCATCTGGAAGAGCTTCTTTTTCCCAAATCATACTAAGCAACCAGCGTATCTTGTCCATAATTTTTTTTTTCAGTCTTATTACATGTAAAATACGATGTTGCCTAAGAACAATGTTTCAACTATTGACAGTTCCATACACAATTTAATCAAATGGCGAGTAAAAAATAGCACCCCGGTTCCTCCAATATACGGAGTCGGCGGAGTAATACATTACGCAAGTTTGTTTGCAGTACAACTTGAATTTAGTATAATTGCCGATCTGCAGAGGAATTCGCCTAGATTATGCAGTTCCTGCATGACGCCTTTTTCCCTTTTGTTCTTGTTTCTTTTTTTACTTTTGTCCCTTTCTTGTTTTATTTCCAATTTGTTGAGAAACTTGTACATATTCTTATAAAAGACTGAATCCATTAGAATAATAGTTAACAAACTATATATATATACTGTATCCGATATAAGTTCCAGTTGGATTGTATTAAGCAGGGAGCGGGGTTTGAGTAAGTAAACAGACGCTTCATATTACCTGTCTCATGGAGTATGTACTGCGCAGGACACGTTCCTCTACAACAGAGTGTTTTGTAGCGACCGTTTAATTTATTCGCTGCATACAGAGTAGTAACGAACTGTGGAAATATGCCTAAAGTAAAAAAGAGTAATACCTCAAAATCATCATGATCACAATTAGCATTGTTTGTAGAGAAATCTGGCGAAGAACACTTCAGCACAAATTCCGAAACCATCAAATGTAAGGTAAGTATGTCACATAGAGCTCAAAGGAAGTTTCAAACTTTGTGTTAAACAACACTGTAATTCAAGAAAACACAAAGAAAATGTTGCATTATTAGAAAAAAACAAAAGGGAAAATGTAGCTTCAACTCCGCAGACCCAAACTACAGATCAGGATTTCTCGAAGATTTGTGCCATGCATTAATAAGAGTCGACATTACTTTAAAATAAGTACATCATTCTTGTTTCGTAGCTTTCGTAAACAAATACTAACAGAAAAATGCCTTCAGAAATACAATTACGAAATATATATCTACCAACAGCCTATAAAAATGCCTAAATAATATAAGAGATGACGTAGCAGATAAAACGATTTTTGTGTCTATAGACGAAACAAAAGGTGCCGCTCATAGGTCAATCGCTAATGTTCTTGTAGGTACCCTAACGCCTGATGGTCCAGCTAAAACATTTGTCTGAACATCCGAAATAGATGAATGAGGTTAACAACTCCACAATTACTCGCTTGTTTAATGATTCGTTGTCCCTCCTGTGACTTGCCGGTATTAAGAAAGAAAATATTTTGCTATATGTCACGGATGGAGCTGCGTATACGAGAATATGAGAAAAACAGCTACTACAATACAGCTATCATATCCAACATGAATACATTGAACATCTCTAACACATGGTCTCCACCGAGTTGCGGAAGAAATTAGAGTCTGTTTTCCGGATGTTGATACTCGTATATTTATAAAAAACAAGAAAAAGATATTTCTCCAGGCATCATCAAGAATTAAAATATATAAAGAAATGCCACCTATGAACCCTTGCCTACACAGCCAATTGTAACTCGGTGGGGAACATGGCTATGCCACGTATTACGACAAAAATTTTAAGCATAATTAGTGTCTTTGACGACACAAAACATCTCGCTATACGTGCAGTGAAGCAAATAATTTCACCAGCTTTGTTTGAAGACCTTTCTTATATTCCAAATAATTTCAGTAAAATTGCAACTACAATACAAAATTTACATTAATCTAAACTAACAATACCAGAAGTTCTCGAGACAATAGAAAAAGATTCAGAAACACTGAGTGAAGTACAAGTGAGAACTGTTAAAGAAAGAGTAGCAAATAAACTTAAAAGTGTTTTAAAGAAGAATACTGGGTACTCAGAAATGTGCAAAATGAGGGACGTGTTACCCAGTCAGGAAATCTCTAACAACCCTGATACTTTGAATTTTTTATTTGCTCTATTACTTCGTGCGACGTGGAACGTAGTTTTTTAAAATATAAAAACTGTCTACGTGCTAATCGCATGATATTTACTTTCTGTGCACTTCGGAAGTGTATTATTGTACATTGCAATAACTGTAATCATGATGTATAAGAAAATATGTCTGTACATTAAAACCTTTGTTCAAAATGAAGTAGTTTTATTGCACACTACAAATAACTAAACATAAGATTGTTTCCTTCCTTCTATAATTCCTTACCATTATAGAGTTAGTAACATTCTTGTGCATACAGCTGAGCTTTTGTGATATAAAGTAAATGTTCTATCTTACGAAATGTGATTTATTTCTGATTATCATTTCAGAGTATCATAACAGCCTAACACACCTATACTTAATCAAATAAATTATCTTTTGCAACTTCTTATTATATTATAAATCTAATTAAAACTAAAACCAACGAAATTAAACATTCACTTGTTTGCAACATTTCTGTTCATATACTTAAAACACAAAACCAAAATAAAGAACAATGTCTTCACTTAATACTTACTAGAGTACTCCTTAGCTTTAATCACTGCTTGGCGTCGTCGTTGCATTGAATTAACAATTTTTTATTGTTTCAGGTGTGAATTTATTCCATTCTCCTCTAATGAAACGCTTTACCTCTTCTTTTGAAATTCCTTTCCTTTTACGGACATTTTTATTCAACTCGGCCCAAAGATTCTTTATTGGATTTAGATCAGCTGACTGTGGAGATGTTCTCAGCTGCTTCGGAAAGTTCCAGATCAACCAAAGCCTGTTAATGTCTGCAGTATGTTTACTGTCATTGTCTTGTTGGAATATGTAATTTTCTCTCCGTCCCATTTTTATGGTGCTCTGTTTTACATTTCCCTCCAATATCCTGTTGTAATACCACTTATCCATTATTCCGTCAATGATGTGCAGATTTCAACCCTGCTGGAAGACAGATCATAACTGAACCTCCTCCATGTTTACAGTCGGAAGAGTATTCACCTTATCATCAGCAGTGTTGGATTTCCTCCAAACCGTTATCATACTATCTGATCCGAACATATTTAATTTGATTTATTACACGTTCCCAAAACTCCTGTGATTTGTTTACATGCTCTTTTGCAAAGAGTAATCTTGCAACACAATTTTGTCTATTATATATGACCTTTTTCGCTGCCTGCGGCCATTATAATTATACGACCACAGCATACGACGAACAGTCTGATTGTACATTTGCTTTTCGGACACTTTTTCACCATGAGCCTATGTTCCGGGACATTAATCCGAGGATGTGCTCTATCATGTCTGAGTGTAAAACGTTGTTCTCTTTCGTTTATTATTTTTTCTCTACGTTTACGCTGAAAATTTTCTATGGTACCTTCATACGTGAATTTGTTAACTATATACTGTATAGTTGCATGTGATTTGCCCATTATATTGCCTGTTTCTCTCAGTGATTTGCCTCTTAAATCAAGGTTTACAATAGTTTTCTTTAAGTCTGGACTTAACTGCATTCTCTTCCCCATTGTGTACATAAATGAAGCAAGTATGTTAATGCTATAAAACAACCCTCTATACTCGTTCACGTCAGTAGATAGCGACATTAGTTTAGAAACACACAAAGGACAGAGACAACATTCTTTTGAGTGTACGGACAAGACTGTTGCGTTTCAGTCCCATCCACGTTGTTATGTTAAAGTAATGATTTGGTTTTCAAATTAATTTAAAGGTGCTACAATATAAAATTAATTGCCATACATATCCCTAACACAGCTAATACTATTACGCGGGCTTGTATCAGTTTAAAACTTGAATAGGCCTAAAATTAACAAAAATATAACCTGTGTGAACAAGATTGTTGCTAACTGTATAACTCTTTTTGAAGCACGGTGAAAGCCTTCCACCAAACATCATTTTCTTTATACTGAACACTGCATGGTCACAGGTGCGTCCTCCCTCCTCATATTCGGTGCATTCTTAACTTCATTGCAAACTTACTAGAACCCCGCTTCCTGGTTATAAGGTATTATTTCGCCAACTTCGTCCATTTGGGGGAATCGTGATACTACGTTTACCCGCCATATGACTGAATTGTGGACGAAACTGTCATCGATAGAAACATTGTTCTCAACCAACATTGTGTTATACGGGAAATAAGACTGGATACAAGGTAAGATGATACCAATAATTAGTAACTTCCATTTCTTATTTATTAATCACAAAAATTATTAATGGGCCTACCTAATCAGACGCTTTTTCCATATATCAATATACCGTATGGTCCAAAAGTCAGTTGACAAATGGAAAGTGTCTTAATAAAATTAATGTGTTATTTTAGGTATTTTTTTATTTGGGAAGCAATGGTAGCAATGAAACAATAAAATAAAAAGTACTTAATTATTATAACAGTGAATAATAATAATAATAATAATAACAATAATAATAATAATAATAGAATTACAACAATGTGCTATTTTAGGTATTTTTTTCTGTAAACAATGGTAACTATGAAAGAATAAAATAACAATGTTATAATTATTGCAATAATAATAATAATAATAGTAATAATAATAATAATAATAATAATAATAATAATAATAATAATGAATTTGTAATTGTGTTTCTGACGGATGTACTGTATCAGAAAGCAACTCTCTAAGAAAGACAGTTCACATTAGATAAAACATCGAAGTCAATCATGCTTACTCCAGAACAAAAAGTTGAATTGTATTGATTTGTTGTGATAACAATCGAACTTTGAGAAAGGCTGCAGATGAGTTTTCATAGGCGGCATCCTGAAATACCAAAAGTATCATTTCAAACTGCGAGTAAACCTTTAAATAAATTTATGAGGACCTTTTCTGTGCTAGAGCAAAGCGAAGTGGCAGACCAAAGACGACTACCGATGAAGGAAATACAATTAACGTACTTGCAAAGGGTTATTGCAAGCCCTAAAAGATCAATTTGTTATGTGTCAAGGCAGAGTGAAGTGAGCAAGGAATCTGTTGGTGAATTTTAAAAGCACCATATTTTCGTCCGTATAAAATTATACATCGGCCGCGGTGGACTAGTGGTTATGCTCCTTGCCTCTGGTCCCGAGGGTCGCGGGTTCAAACCCGGCCGGGGTCGATGGATTTTTTTAGGATGGAAAAATCCAAGGAGCTAGTCCTCTGGGAGGGACTTTAAGCTGTGGGTCCCAAGTCTGAAGATTTTCAGGCTCGTAAAAGATCCTTAAGCCTGAATGAAAAGGCCTCTAAGCAAAATTTACTACCTTGGTTTCCTAGATGCTCAGTATGAGACGGAACGCCGACCACGGACCACTCAAAATGACATCTATACGAAAACAAGTGTAACTAAATTAGTATGGTTCAAATTCTTCCCTATAGGGGGAGAGCGCCTAAATCTCTGTAAAGGGAAAACATGGGCTTACAATTACAATTACAAAATAAAATCATACATTAAACACTTTTGAATTTCATGTTAAAGCACCGTTGAGGTTATGTAATAAGATGTTAATTATATATTTTTTTACCTGGTAAGTCACTAAATTGAGAACGACTGACTTACCAGGTAATATATATATATATATATATATATATATATATTATAATTAAATGTTTAACATCTAGGACCTAAAGCGTCACTGATATAAGGTAAAAATATTCTCTTTAATTTGCTTACTTGATATAGTCAGCTGCTAGATGGCGGTGAAGACCGAGTTCTCGCGACAACTAGTAATAATGGAGAGTATAATATATATATAAGAAAAATAAGTGTTTGAATTGGATTCGCCTGGTAGTGTAATGGATATCACGCTGAGGTACAGACTCAGAGATCCGGGTTCGAATCCCGTCCAGGCATTTATTTTTCTTATCATTCCATATATATATATATATATATATATATATATATATATATATATATAATTAACATCCTAAAATGATACATGTTCACACAATGATCCTCTACACACACGTCATGTTTTGCAATTGGATCACAATCAAATGAGCAATGACAATGATTTCATTAAACGAGTTATTTTCAGTGATGAGTGTTTATTTTATTTGCTCGGTATTGGTCTAGGCAAAATCCTGTATGGATACGTAAGGCGAATGACCCAGGTTCCCCCAGAGTAATGGTGTGGTGTGGTCTTGTTGGTAATACGGTTGTGGGCCCACATTTCTTTTAAGGCAATGTGAACCAACTGTGTTACAGTGAACTACTCGACTCTACTTTACTTGACTTTATAGATGACCGTACATTGAACAGATGACAGACATTGAACAGATGGCAGCAGTTGTGGTTTTAACAAGTTGGAGCTACTGCTCATTATGCTGTAATTGTTCGAAACAATTAGAATAGGAAATTTCGATATCAGTGGATTGGACGGGGTGGCTCAAGGTCTTGACCTGCACGGTCACCTGAATTTCGTGACCGAGTGAGACATTGTCTCCAGGTGGATGGACATCACTTTGAACATCTTCGCTAGCTCTGAAATGAAACCCATGAACATGACAATTCAATGAGTGTGGTTATTTTTAACATTTTAACATCAGCCAAACTTCTCCCATTTGTCAATCGACTTTTGGGCCACACGGTATATTATTTATTTGCCTATTCGTTAGTTCTACGAGCAGAATATATGCACCATGCTGACTTAGCTGCAAATCCAACTGTTATTTTTACCACATTCTCAAAGGCTAATGTAGAATATTTTTCACTAAACAATTTGAAAACATTCATGATAATTTGTTTCTCTCTTTACAAATGTTTTCCTTTTTGATGATTCAGAAGAGGTGTAGCCATTTGAAACAATTCAAATTCGTAACAATGTAATATTTATTTATTAATTTATGAATAATATATTTTAAGATTCTCCCATATAACTTATATACACATGTGCTAGAATATATACACATATATTATTTTAATTTTATTTATTTCGAGTGTTAGGAAAGCGAACTACATACACGCTTCAAGGCAAACAGTTATTCAGCCAATGAAAATAGAGTCCATCAAACTGGTTTGTTCACATTACAACTATAACATATTTCAGAAGAGGTAAAATAATGAGTTTTGATGAGGAACTCTCTTGTCTGCTCATTACCCAGGAAAAAATAAAGAGGTATAAATTCCAGCTGATTTATTTTATATTGTTAACTAGAATTTAAACTGATTCGGGAAACATTCACTGAACTGTTAGATAAAATTTACGTATTACATACATTTCGAAGTTTTAAATTATAATGTTTTGAATTTTGTAGCCGTAACTGAACTAGAAATAATATTACAAATGTCAAACGATGAATGAAATTGTTTAATTAACTACGATGCGATATTATTTGCTTGTAACAATAGTGACGTATATCTGAATTTCCATTTAAAGGGAAGCTCTGCCACATCAATCATTTTTTGATATTGACAAGTGAATGTGATCAAACTTCCGCGTGTAATCATCTTCCAGTTAATGTTCTCTTCATTAAAGACACATTTTTCATTTCAACAGTTCCCGGATATTATAAATTTGTCAGCTGTCTATGGCATGTGCTCCTATATTGTTGAGGTATTCAGATTTTTCTTTCTTACCTCACAAGGGAACTTTCAACCATTGCATCCCGAAACCTACATTCAAATTTCTCTTAGAGAAGTGTTTAGATTTACCAAGGACGGGTAAAAAAAAGTCTATTGCCACCAGGTATTTTATGACATTTCTGGCTTTCTCCCTTGGCATTAGCTGAATTGTAATCCATTTCTTAGGTGGGTGCATCTGGATGGCGAAGTTACTTTACTACGATGATATGATGGGTGTTAAGCGATAATGAAGCACCGGGAGAGCTCTTAACCTAAATTCCAGAGCATGGTTAATCACATGAATGATACCCTTTAAGGAAAATTACTTGTTGTCTGACCGGGAATCGAACCCGGGACGTCATGAAATGTAGTCAGAAACGCTGACAACTAGCCCACGACGCTGGTCGGAGTAAGATATATATATATACTGTTTTTAACTGCAATGCACTAAAATCCAGAACCAGATTTCTCACTTAAAACTACAAGGAAGTAATAAACTCATGACTTGGTGGATTGAATAACCCTCACAAACTGCTATCAGCTGTGTCCCGCCTCACTCCACTCTGTTCTATTCAAGCAGGTATGTCCATCTTGGATCGCACAGTGGGTTACCATTGCTGGATTCTGGTTTCGTTTTCTGTGCCCTTGCAGTTAAAATCGGTATATAATTTTTAACACGGCCTTAGTACATCACAACGCTTCTCTGGGAGAAATTTGATGATGGTAGGTTTCGGCATGTAATGGTTGACAGTTCCCTTGTTAGTTTAAGTTCTTCTTTTGTAGGTACTTTTACATACTCCACGCCACACGGGCCTTACAGTGGCACGACCTGTCGAGAGAGGATTTTAAACTGTAGAACACAAAACAAAAATTGTTGCCTGGATGAGCGATCAGCTCAGTGTCAGGGCCATCTCCTAAATCATTCCAACCCATTCCGCCGATTCCATACCCTCGAATTTAATAACCCCAAAAACCGAACTCTCATAGGACAAAACCCCCAATCCAAATTCCGGAATCTGATCTAAAACCCCGAAAGAATAAACTCCCGAAACAAATTGCCGAAAAATATAATTTAGCATGAATGGGTTATAGTAATATACAGCATCTTCTCGGTGGTGATAAATTAAGTTACACATATTATCACTATTTAGAATTGTAACTGTTTTGTTTTTATTTTATTCAGTTTTGATAATAATAGCTTGGCCATCGAAACGCATTCACGACTTTAACTTCTTTGGTGATTAGGTTTTAAGTGATAATATGTGTAAAATAACGGATTATGTAGGTTACGTATAGGCTGGGTTAGGTTAGGTTATCCCTGCAAGAAATTATAAAATATTGGTGTTCGAAAATCCCCAATACAAAGAAGACCACACCAGACTGAACTAGCTTCGACGTGTAGGTTACAACTTTGTACTGTAACAATGTTAAATAAAGTTAACCAAATCTTCCTTTTTTATTTTTTAATTAATTTTATTTTCTGGTAGCTATTTGTCGTTCGGGGGAAAACGTTTCGGGGAAAGGAAATTCAGGGATATTTTTAAGTTTTGCTGGTATCTGCATTGAGTTATAACATCAAAATAAAAAAAAATCGTGCTATAATGTAAAATAAAAAAAGTCATGGCACGACAGGCCTAGAAGGTCCTTGGCCTATCAGCCAGCTCCTGGTCTCACATCTACATGTGTTAATCATAGAGCTAGATGATCATCCAGCCAGCATAGGGATGACATGTGGTCTGCGTGTCGAGTCCCCCAGCTGTTATAGCTGCTTTTCTCAACCTACTTATTGTAGTTACCCAAATGCCTCACGATGCTGGGTGGGCACCGACCCCATATTGGACGAAATTCCATGAAAAAATTTCTTCTCCCATGGAGACTCGAACCAGCTCTGCATCAAGGCACCTTGCCTTAACCACTCGGCTACGACGCTATTCTCATTAAGATTATTTTTGGTTATAGAAGCCTTAAGATGGCATTGCAAGCGATGTCCCGATGCCTCTTATGTTAGAATATTTTATGAAATATCAAAGAAAAACTGATAGTTTATAAGTCCGTATTCATTTATGTATATATATATATTTAATTCATGTTAATTACTAAGATTGGATGGAGGAAAAACTCAATGATGAGGAAAATTCTTAAAAAGATGATGATTAATGTATGCACTGGAAGCATGAGTGTAGAAGTTGGAACATCACTAACCTATAAAGGTAAAGGTTTCGGGTTCATATCCCGGTTCAGGCGTTATTTTTCTTTTCATGTCATAGTATATATATATATATATATATATATATATATATACAGTGTGTATAAAAAAGGATGACGCAAACTTACATGACTGAAAGTACACGATAATAGAAGCAACAATGTCCCAGTAAACATGGGTCCGCAAACGAGCCGCTTGCGAGATAATACGAATGTGTGGTTACAAGCGGCCACTGACGCCATTGTTTGTAACATCGTACGATTTACCCCTTGTGCACTTGAAGCCGTCCTATGTTCTTTGTTTACAAAACTGAACATTGTCGAGAGGTGGAGTTGTAATCAAACCATACACGCAGAACGTACAGGACGGATACAGTACACAGTCTCAAAAGGTATCAGTCTTGTCTGAGGAGTGCCACTTGTGCTGTGTTGTAGTTACAATGGAACCTTATGCATTTCATGTACGGTACGGCTAATGCCAATGCACGGGAGGCTGCACGCTTGTACCAAGAAACATATCCTGATCGAAGACACACCGAAAGTCGTATATTTACAAGGGTTCATCAGCGCCTGAGAGAAAATGGGGGTTTTGCACATGGCAGAGCAGTAGGTAGGCCTGATCGCATTACGCCTGAGGTTGAGGATATGGTGTTGGAAGCAGTACAGCTCTCTCCAGGAACCTCGACGAGAACAATTGCCACACAAGCGCCTGTACTAAGCTACAGTAGTGTATGGAGAATTTTACAGAGCAATTTACTGTACCCTTACCACCTCCAACGAGTTCAATGTCTCAATGAAGCTGACTTTGTTCCTAGAGTGATGTTTTGTCAGTGGATGCAACAACAAACTGTAGTCAACCCTCGTTTCGCATGTAACATTTTATTTACAGATGAAGCAGGATTCACACGCGATGGAGTTTTTAATTATCATAATACATATTTTTGGTGTGAAATAAACCTACATGCTGTTCATGAGTCACCACATCAGCACCGTTTCTCACTGAATGTCTGGTTAGGGGTACTAGGTGATCATCTCATTGGGCCACACATTCTTCCACGAAAACTTAATGGACGGAGGTACCTTAGGTTTCTGCGGCGTCATCTTTCAGGATTGCTTTAGGATATTCCCCTTCAGCAACGTCGGAGTTTGTGGTACATGTATGATGGAGCTCCGGCACATTTTGCTGCTGCTGTGAGACGGCATCTAACGCGCAAATACGGCCAAAGATGGATAGGTCAAGGCGGATCTGTACCTTGACCTCCAAGATCACCTGATCTAAATCCTTTGGATTTTTGTGTCAGGGGTAACCTCAAAAGCGAAGTGTACAGTACACCCGTTAACACGGTTGAAAAACTGGAGCAGAGAATTGTACATACTTGTCAAGAATTCAGAAATGATCCAGGGGTTTTCAAAAGAATTTTACATTAATTGCACAGACGATCCAGATGCAAGGAATACACTTCGAACACCTCCTTTAACAGGTAACCCATAAGCGAAGTGAACTGTGAAATGTGAACTAAATGAGATGAAACATTAATAGTAAAGTCTAAATTCAAATTAATTTGTACTAACAAGGACGATGTTTACAATGAAGTCAGTGGCGGCTTGTAACCATACATTCGTAATTATCTCGCAAACGGCTCGTGTGCGGACCCATGTTTACTGGGACATTGTTGCTACTATTATCGTGTACTTTCATCCATGTAAGTTTGCGCCATCCTTTTTTATACACCCTGTATATACATACATATGTGTATTTATATATATTCATTCATCCATGGTAACTCTGTCCGAGGTCAGGTCTTTCACTGCAATCATAACATTTTCATGCTGTGCTTTGCAGCTTTACTAGGGAATTATAGGTGTGGTAGCTTCCCGTTGCTTTCCACACCGGTGAAGGATGATGATGATAATGATGGCCGGATGATTTTCGGGGACCGTTGGGCCCTAATCTTACTGACATTATATATATATATATATAGATGTTATGATTAATTTTTTTATGACATTGAGCATTGCAAACTCAATCTTATCCAATAATTTATTTTTCTTATCATGTCATATTAAGCTTTTATTGCTCATTGTAAAAAAAATATATATACGAGTAACATCTAAATAAAGAAGCGTCACTGCTATAAAGTAAAAATATTCTCTTTAATTTGCTTACTGTTTAGGAGTTACTAGAAGGCAGCGGAGACAGGGTTTCCGCTACTTCTCGCAATAATAGAGTATATATCTTATATATAAAAATAATGTTTGTTTGTTTGTATGTTTGTTTGTTTATTTGTTTGTTCGTACTTTATGCGCGGCCATACCGTTGGGCCGATTGAGATGGGGTTTTTTGCATAATCTTCAGGAGATTCCCGGGATGAACATAGGCTATAAGAGAGTTGTGATACTCAACTCCTACACACTGAAAAATAGCCCTTTGTAGTGGGAAACGTGAAAAAAGTAGCTTTTGGACTCTTAAATGGCTTACGCTGCCTAAACCATAAGAAATACTCAAAATTAATGTACATAGAATTCAATATCTCAAAATGCCCAACAACAAAGTCCGCGACAGCATATGTTTATCTCTTACGGATAACGCACAATTACCATTTTTATCTTTCATTGATACCATTCGGGTCAACCTTTCATCTTTATTATTGATACCAAGAGTCCCGCGCCGTAGCCGAGTGGTTAAGGCAAATAGTCTTGGCACATAACTACGGGACTTCCGCTGGTTCGAGTCTCCATGGGAGGAAGTTTTTTTCGTGGAATTTCGGCCAGTATGGGACTGGTACACAATGGGACAGAAATGAAATCTAGCTGGAAAAATACTATTTTCACTCACCCTTATCAATTTATCTTTTTTTTTCACTCTGATATAATTGTTATATGTCGGTTGTTAACTTATCTGCAAAAAAAGTAAAGTGATCCAACAACAAGCCCGGAGGCCCTTGGGGTAGTAGGGGGTTAAGGCTCCTACTTTTTCTAGACAATCGGCACTTTATGTCAGCCGGATTTTCAGCCCTGCGTGACGGTCGCCTTTACCCCCAGAAAGCGTCTGATACTCATTTACATTAGAGTCTGAGTCGACCCCAGGGTCATAGTGCCGCCAGAGGGTTTGGGTCAGTTTAAAAATCCTGACCCCAACGGGACTTGAACCCTGACCCTCCGGCTTGTAGCTCAGTGCCTTAACCACTACGCTACGGCGTGCCCCCACTTATCTGCAAAGGAGGGTACAATTCTAATGTGAAAAAAGTAGCTCTTTGGACGCTTAAATGGCTTATGATGCCTAAACCATAAGAAATAAACAAAATTAATGTACATAGAATTGAATATCTCAAAGAGCTCTACAAAAAAGTCCGCGACAGCATATGTTTATCTCTTACGGATAACGCACAATAATCATTTTTATATTTGATTGGTACCAAGAGTCCCGCGCCGTAGCCGAGTGGTTAAGGCAAGAAGTCTAGGCGCAGAACTACGGGAATTACGCTGGTTTGAGTCTCCATGGAGGAAGAAGTTTTTCTCGTGAAATTTCGGGCAGTATGGGACCGGTGCACAGTGGGCCAGAAATGAAATCTATCTGGAGAAAAACTATTCTCACTCACCCTCAATAAATTATTTTTTTTACTGTAATATAATTGTTTTATGACGGTTCTTAACTTCTCTGCAAAGGAGGGTACAATTCTAATGTTTATGAAGACAATATAAACATCGGAATTTGCCGATGGTTAAGAACTCATCTGGTCTATTCTATCCCAGTTTTGTTATTAGCGATGTGTATTCAAGTTCAGTGAGCTATTCTTCTTATTCTATATGGATACTTCACCTCAAGGTTTGTCATTTTATTGATATATTTAATGTGTTTCTATATAACCAGATTTTATGTTAAATGTGGAATCATACCTTCCATACAAAAAAAAATACACAATCATCTTATTTTAAATTGAGCTACAAAGAAAAAAAGTTCTGAACAGTAGTAAAAATTTTAGTTATAATATAGGGTGATTTGTGGACTTATCCCGCACAATAAAATGTGTGCAAATTATTGCATTTTTTTTAAATAGCTTTCTGATTACAGGAGGTAGCCAGCAACTGAAGCCTACCCTTACGCGCAGAGAATAATTGATTTAATATGGGAAAAAATGTTAGATACAGGCAATAAGTTATCTTTTAGCAAACAAATTAGGGGTAGTGGATGTTAGCAGAATGTTTTAAATGATATTAAATATCAATATTTTTTGAAAAGCGATTTTCTCAAACGCACGAAGTTGTGCGCGAGAAAAAAAATCCTAATGAAATATTCTGATTGGCTAGGAGTGGACGTTAACTTTCCCGTTATTAATAATTAATTTAGAACAATAACAGTCGTTGGAAAATTCTGTTCCATCTGTTTATGGAATTGGAAGACCCAAAATAACTTTCGAAGAGGCTGGAATAAAATAAATGTTCACTTAAGTAGAATTATCTCGCGATGAACTTGCTCTTGCAACAGAAATATCACTTTGGTCATATGGTAACCGGGATACTGCTGATGTTTTAAAGACATTACTCAAAAAACCACAAAAAATAGCTTAAAAATAATAATAAACATTACAAATCACCCCGCTCAACTCCCCCATCATCTATGTCGGACGAAGCATTGCCTTTTTTGACAATAAAATATCAATATTAATATAAAATTATAGAATATTCACCTGAAAGGTCCGTCTCCACAACTTAATTAATCATTTAACTGTAGCGCTTTCGGGACTTGTCCCATCATCGGCAGGATTCAAAACTGGTGTTTCACTGAAGATCTGGTAGAGGGGGTTGCATGTATTGGGTTCGTTTTCATTTATCAGGCTGTCGTTGTTGTGAGCTGCTTTCATGATTTCCATCTCTTCGGGTACGTTTATCTTCGCTGGATTATTTTCTCTGTGCATTACTGTTAGGGTGTTTTCAATATTTAACATGCGATGTCCTTCATGGATAACGTGTTTTGCATAGCTTGATTTCCCTTCTGCGTGAATGAAGTCTCGAAAATGTTCTTTGAATATGATGTTAAAACTCCTGTTTGTCCTTCCTATATAAAATTTGTTGCAGTCCTTACATGTCAGTTTGTAAACTCCTTTGCTGTTGAAAATGTTATTTTCTTCAATGGTATTGTTTATTATGTTGTTTAATTTGTTATTGGTTCAGTATGCTATTTTTACGTTTTTATCGGCTTTCTTTAGAGCATTCGCTAATTTTGTCGTTTCTTTTCCTGTGTATGTAAGTGTTATCCATGTTTTCTTGTTGTTGTCAGATTCTTTTTCTAGTTTAGTTATGTTGGTTATGTTGTTCTTCCTTTTTTGTTTTTTTACGAGCTTATCTATGAATTCTTCATTATAGCCATTGGTTTTTGCCATATACTTAATGTAGTTGAGATCTTGGATATAATTGTCTTTGCTTAATGGGAGTTTCAACATTCTACTGACTAAGCTATTAAATGTACTAATTTTATGTTGAAAAGGGTGTGTAGAATTTTTGTTTATGGCCAGAGCATTGTTTGTGGGTTTCCGGTAGATACCGATTTCTAGTTTATTGTTGTGTAGATTTTTGGTTATAGAAAAATCTAAGTAGTTTATGCTGTTATTAACTTCTATTTCTTCGGTGAAAGTGATTTTTTCATGCATGTTGTTTAAGTCTTGTAGTATTTCTTTTTCTTTTCTGTTTTCATTTTCATATATTACTAGTACATCATCGACATATCGTGTTATTAGTTTTATGTTGAATTTGTGTATTAGTTCCTCAAAGTGTTTATTTTCCAGTTCTTGTAGGAAGATTTCTGCCATTATTCCAGATGTAGGACTCCCCATCGGGATCCCGTCTTCTTGAATATATAGTTCATTGTTAAATTGGAAGTAATTTTGCTTTATTGTTGTTGTTATTAGTTTGTTTAACTGATTGTTATAGTTATCTTCAAGTTTACTGTCTGTTAGTTTTTGTTTTATTATGTTTGCTGTTTCGTTTATCGGGATATTAGTGTAGAGGTTTTTTTATGTCGAATGACGTCATTTTAGTATTCCTATTGATTTCTAAATAAATTGATTTCAAAATATCAATATGTTCATATATATCGACTTGAGATTAGGTGTCAATAAAGAGAGGTTGTGATATTTTATCCACCCTATAATGCTTCTAGGGAAGCAAATATTTATGCTATCTTTCCCAACACTGACATTTCAGCAGAAATAAGACCTTTCTTTTGTTTTTATTCCAGCCTCTTCGAAAGATATTTTGTGTCTTACAATTCCATAAGCAGATGGAACAGGATTTTCCAACGACTATCAGTGTTCTAAATTCTTAATAATGGGAAAGTTTACATTTACTTTTAGTCATTCAGAATATTTCAGTAGAAATCTAACTTTTTTTTCTCTCTCTCACACAACTTCCTATGTTTTAGAAAATCGCTTTTAAAAACAATGTTTTCAATTTTTTAAAAACATTCTCCGAACATCCCCTAAGTTTAATATATTAATAGAGGAACAGTTATTGCCTCTATAGATAATTTTTCTTCATATATTAAATCAAACAATTCTCTGTGCGCGAAGATCGGCCTCAGCTGCCGGCCACCTCCTCTAATAAAAAAGCTAATTACAAAAAAGACGCAATAATTTGCACACATGTTATTGTGCGGGAATTGAAGTCCATAAATCACTCTATATTATAACTAAAATTTTACCACTGTTCAGAAATGTTTTTTTTTCGTAGCTCAATTTGAAATAAAACGATTCTGTAATTTTTTTTTGTGTGTTTCGAAAGTACGATTCCACGTGTATTTAATACAATATCTGGTTGTATAGAAACATGTTAAATATATCAATGAAAAGTACAAACCTTGAGGTAAAGTATTCATATAGAATAAGAATAACTCACAGAACTTTAATGCAAAACGTATTTATTTCTACAGCTCGGTACACAACTGGGATGCGGACCAGATGAGTTCTTAACTATCTGCAACTTCCGATGTTTTTATCGTCTACATACATTTTAGAATTCTACCCTCCTTTGTAGATAAGTGAAGAACAGTCATCTGGCAATAATTTTAGAGTGAAGAAAGATGAATTGGCGAAAGTTAGTAAAATACTTTTTTCCAGCTAGATTTGGTATCTGGCCCACTGTGCGGTGCCCACCCAGCATTGTGAGGCATTTGGGTAGCTGCAATAAGTATCGACTCCAGGTTGAGAATACCAGCTATAACGGATGGAGGATCCGACATGGTGATCACATGTCACCCTACACTGACTAGATGATCGTCTAGCTCTGTGATTAACACATGTGGATGTGAAGCCAACAGCCGGCTGGTCAGCCAAAAGCCTTTTAGGCCTGTCGCGCTTTGAGTTTTTTTTATACCAAGAAGATCGGGATAAGTAGATTCCCGGGCAAGCATGCTCCGCCATACCGTTCATCCGATTGAGATGGAGCTTTTTGAAAAATGTTCAGGAGATTCCGGGAATGAACACAGGCTATAAAAGAGTTGTAATACTCAACCACTTCACCCCTAAAATCTCCCTTTGTAGTGAAAAACGTGAAATAAAGTCCATATTTTGACACATAAATGGCTTACGCTGCCTAAACCATAACAAATACACAAATTGATGTACACAGAATTGAACGTGTAAAAAAACTCTACAAAAAAGTAGAGCATAACAGCGCACGACTGGTGTCAAAAACACATTAACATTTATTTAGAAGTAGCAGCGCACGCCGGGTATTAACTAGTATATAATAAAAATAAATGTTTATACTAGATTTGCTTGGTAGCGTAACTGGTAGCACACTGGGGTATCAATCAAGAAGTCCGGGTTCAAATCCCGTCCAAGCATTTATTTTTCTTATAATGTCGTAAATATATAACCTCAAAAGTTAAATGCCGAAAAATATAAGCATAATGTGCCCCAGAATTGAAACTTGGATGGCAACTAAAATCAACTGCCTATGATTACAAGCTACTGAAATTAAATTTCTGAGAGCAGTGCCAGGTTATACATTCATATATTAGAAAAGAAATGACAAAATAAGACAATATTAGGCTATTCTATGCCATCCTGCAACCAGTGTAAATTCGATCGGGGAACAAGTGACTTTTAGCGTTGTGATGGTCAGTGCGATAATACGTGTTCCCGCTAGTGTCAATTGCCAACACGTTTATTCACATATAAGGGGATTCTGTGTCAGCAGTGTACCTACAATGGTGGGCAAGTTAGTGTGAGAAAATTGACAAGTTAGTGTTAGTTTGGGCAAGCTAGGGTGAGTTTGGGCAAATTAGTGTTAGGTTGGGCACATTAGTGTTAGTATGAGCAAGTTAGTGTTAGTTTGTGCAAGTTAGTTTTAATTTGGGAAAGTTAGTGTTAGTTTAGGTAAGTTAGTGTTAGCTTGGGCAAGTTAGTGTTAGTTTGAGCAAGTTAGTGTGAGAAAATGGGCAAGTTAGTGTTAGTTTGGGCATGATCGTGTTAGTCTGGGCAAGTTAGTGTTAGTTTTGGCAAGTTAGGGTGAGAATATGGGCACGTTAGTGTTAGTTTGGGCATGTTAGTGTTAGTTTAGGTAAGTTAGTGTTAGTTTGGGCAAGTTAGTGTTAGTTTAGGCAAGTTAGTGTTAGTTTGAGCAAGTTAATGTGAGAAAATGGGCACGTTAGTGTTAGTTTGGGCATGTTCGTGTTAGTCTGGGCTAGTTAGTGTTAGTTTTGGCAAGTTAGGGTGAGAATATGGGCACGTTAGTGTTAGTTTGGGCATGTTAGTGTTAGTTTAGGTAAGTTAGTGTTAGTTTGGGCAAGTTAGTGTTAGTTTAGGCAAGTTAGTGTTAGTTTGAGCAAGTTAATGTGAGAAAATGGGCACGTTAGTGTTAGTTTGGGCATGTTCGTGTTAGTCTGGGCTAGTTAGTGTTAGTTTTGGCAAGTTAGGGTGAGAATATGGGCACGTTAGTGTTAGTTTGGGCATGTTAGTGTTAATTTGGGCAAGTTAGTGTTAGTTTAGGTAAGTTAGTGTTAGCTTGGGCAAGTTAGTGTTAGTTTGAGCAAGTTAGTGTGAGAAAATGGGCAAGTTAGTGTTAGTTTGGGCATGTTCGTGTTATTCTGGGCAAGTTAGTGTTAGTTTTGGCAAGTTAGGGTGAGAATATGGGCACGTTAGTGTTAGTTTGGGCATGTTAGTGTTAGTTTAGGTAAGTTAGTGTTAGTTTAGGCAAGTTAGTGTTAGTTTAGGTAAGTTAGTGTTAGTTTGAGCAAGTTAGTGTGAGAAAATGGGCAAGTTAGTGTTAGTTTGGGCATGTTCGTGTTAGTCTGGGCAAGTTAGTGTTAGTTTTGGCAAGTTAGGGTGAGAATATGGGCACGTTAGTGTTAGTTTGGGCATGTTAGTGTTAATTTGGGCAAGTTAGTGTTAGTTTAGGTAAGTTAGTGTTAGCTTGGGCAAGATAGTGTTAGTTTGGGCATGTTCGTGTTAGTCTGGGCAAGTTAGTGTTAGTTTTGGCAAGTCAGGGTGAGAATATGGGCACGTTAGTGTTAGTTTGGGCATGTTAGTGTTAATTTGGGCATGTTAGTGTTAGTTTAGGTAAGTTAGTGTTAGCTTGGGCAAGTTAGTGTTAGTTTGGGCATGTTCGTGTTAGTCTGGGCAAGTTAATGTTAGTTTTGGCAAGTCAGGGTGATAATATGGGCACGTTAGTGTTAGTTTGGGCATGTTAGTGTTAATTTGGGCATGTTAGTGTTAGTTTAGGTAAGTTAGTGTTAGCTTGGGCAAGTTAGTGTTAGTTTGGGCATGTTCGTGTTAGTCTGGGCAAGTTAGTGTTAGTTTTGGCAAGTTAGGGTGAGAATATGGGCACGTTAGTGTTAGTTTGGGCATGTTAGTGTTAGTTTAGGTAAGTTAGTGTTAGTTTGAGCAAGTTAGTGTTAGTTTAGGTAAGTTAGTGTTAGTTTGAGCAAGTTAGTGTGAGAAGATGGGCAAGTTAGTGTTAGTTTGGGCATGTTCGTGTTAGTCTTAGCAAGTTAGTGTTAGTTTTGGCAAGTTAGGGTGAGAATATGGGCACGTTAGTGTTAGTTTGGGCATGTTAGTGTTAATTTGGGCAAGTTAGTGTTAGTTTAGGTAAGTTAGTGTTAGCTTGGGCAAGTTAGTGTTAGTTTGAGCAAGTTAGTGTGAGAAAATGGGCAATTTAGTGTTAGTTTGGGCATGTTCGTGTTAGTCTGGGCAAGTTAGTGTTAGTTTTAGCAAGTTAGGGTGAGAATATAGGCACGTTAGTGTTAGTTTGGGCATGTTAGTGTTAGTTTGGGCAGGTTAGTGTTATTTTGGGCAAGTTAGTTTAGTTTGGGCAAGTTAATATTAGTTTGGGCAAGATGTTGTTAGTTTCGGCACGTTAGTGTTAGTTTGGGCAAGTTAATGTTGGTTTGGGCAAGTTAGTGTTAGTTTGGGGAAGTTGGTGTTAGTTTGGGCACGTTAGTGTTAGTTTGGGTAAGTTAATGTTAGTTTGGGCAAGTTAGTGTTAGTTTGGGGAAGTTGGTGTTAGTTTGGGCACGTTAGTGTTAGTTTGGGCAAGTTAATGTTAGTTTGGCAAGTTAGTGTTAGTTTGGGGAAGTTGGTGTTAGTTTGGGCACGTTAGTGTTAGTTTGGGCAAGCTGATGTTAGTTTGCACAAGTTAGGGTAAGAAAATGGGCGAATTAGTGTACGCAAGTTTAGTTTAGAGTCCACATGTTTGTTAGCAGGTTTGTATGATAAGTTGGCTGCATTGTCTGAGCAATGACTATTACACATTTTACATTGTAAATATGGTTATTTTAGGTTACTTTGAGCTCAACGTCTCACTTTATTTTCAGACATTTTTCACATTTTTTTTGTAGAAAATTCATCATGTGTATTTTTCTCAGGTATATATTCTCAAACTGCAACAATAAATTATGTGTTTTCCGTTTTTTTTATTTGAATTTATATTAGTGGCATGGTAGCATAGAGTCCCCAAAACTAAATGTATTTAACTTAAATGAAAAATATATTTGAATATAGGATGAATTAAACAGAGTATTAAACCCACTACTAATGGGAAATAAAGCAAAACAGACATTATTATATATTGCGAAAGGACGGAGGAATCGAGGATGACCATTGACAAGATTGATGGATCAAAACATAAAGTACTTCTCAGGGCCGGATCAGGCATAAATATCTAACTCCTGAACTAGAAGAAAAATAAGAATATACCTTAGATCATTTTTACCAGTCAGCCTTCAGCTGTATATTTACAGGAAGGTTGTAATATTGCTAGTAGTAGTAATATTGATGAGAATGCTTGATGGATACATTAGCGTAAAGTAAGACGCAGTTGGTATTCTATCTGTCCTATGAGCCTGGATAAGCTACAAGCTTTGATCATCACATAATTACTTAAGTGCTGGGACCTGGATGTTCTCATTAACTAATTAAAATATCACGGCTCCCCTTAATAAATCAAGCTGACTTCATAACAAAAAATAAATTGAGGAGAATATATTTAATTCAGAATCCTGTGGGATGAAGCGTGAAGAAGTAGAGAATTTTAAATATTTAGTCACATTAATAACTTGTGACTATAATAGTTCATAAAAAATTAGATCGGCAGCTAATAAATGTTATTTCGCAGACAATAGTATATTACGATGCGAGGTTGGGTAGTGGTTTTACAGAAGCGAGGATATGATGAAAATACCTAGCGATAGTGAGGTTTTTAATATCCGAGATTCTGTAGAATATTTCACAAACGCGTCGCTGTACGTTATTTTTTGCACGATGATGTTTTCAAAATAATAAATAATAGTAAAATAATAAGATCTTTATTGGAAATATTTGCGTTCATTATAGACAGCTGACTATCGTTAACAGTGTGGGCAATGTTTATTAGTTAAGACTACAGCAGGCCGTGACTCCAATCAGCCATAAAATGGCGGTAAGTACGAATTTATTTTTTATATTGTTTTAAATAAAGCTCAATTCATTTGAAATGCAGTGATTTGTTTCGTATAATGTATATTATCACTACCGTTTGGATATATTTTGTATATTCTTTGTATACATAAAGGGCAGTGGTTTTACTTCCCGCACGAAATTGTAATATGTAATATTACACTATAGTTATTTACGTTGGCAACCCCGAAATTTACAAATTTGAACTTTCAGTCATGGTTGCTATTGCTGTAAGTACGACAGAACGCACGTTCGCTCAAATATATATATATATATATATATATATGTGTGTGTGTGTGTGTGTGTGTTACACGACATGTGGCACGAGTGAGAAATGAAAGAGGTGCATGGAACCTTTTTGTAAGAAAACCAGAGGGAAAACGCCCAGTTGGTAGATCAAGTATGAGGTGGGAGAATAATATTAACCATGATTTGAGGGAAGTAGTACAGGGGATGATTGAAAAACGTTAGCTAAGGATAGGGATGTATGGAGATCTTATGCCTACGCGACCATGAACCTAAGTTCAATAGTACCAGTAAATTAGTAACTATATATATATATACATACATACACACACAGAGTGTAACAGGACCTCACCGACAAAATCACAGGGATTATAGGCCATGCAGAGAGGATCATATTCTCGACATGCCCCCAAAGAAAAAACCAAGAGGCGTTAAATCAGGCGAACGCGCTGGCCACGCAACAGGTCCTCATCGTCCAATCCACCGGTCCCCACAATCGACGGTCAGTTGTGCTCGTGCATCGACACTAAAGTGTGCTGGGGCTCCCTCATTCTGGAACCAGAGATTGCGGCGCACAGCAAGCTGTACACTACCAAGCAGGCCAGGAAGGGTGATTTACAGGAACTATAAATAAGCTGCCTCAGTTAACCTCGATGGCAGGTCCCAGCAATGAGTACCAACAATTCCAGCCCAAATGTTGACGGAAACCCGTTGCTGGTGATTACGAACAGCAATTGCATGCGGTTTAGTGATTGGTTCCAGTGTGTGGCGCGCACACGTTGATACAGGCACATAACTCTTCAACGACATATTTGGGACTATATGTCATCATCATCATAGTACATTCACGAATTTAGGTCATTTGTTGACCTGTTTCGGCCTCAAGAGAAACACCATCCAAACGTCTTTTGAGTGGACGTCCTGGTCTTCTTCTTCCTGCAGGTTGATAACAGTTGTTTGGGTATTCTGTGATCTTCCATTCGATGAACATGTTGCATCCATCTTGACTTATAAGAAGAAATTTTGTTTTCTAAAGATTCCATGTGTAATTCTTCTAAGATGTCTTCATTTTTTTGTGATCTAGTAGTGTGTATCCTGCAGTCCTCCGAAGATATCTCATTTCAGCAGATCTAAGTCTCTGTAGGCTATATCCTTCTGTTTCAACGTCCATACTTCGCTAGACTATATGTTCCTTCATAAAAAAGTATCTTTTCTGCATGGTGTATCTTCCCTACCATTTTGTCGGTGAGTTCTCTTACACTCTGTGTATATATATATATATACGACGAATGCAAGGAGAAAGATTATCCAGGAAAACATTGGAATGGTGTCCATCTGGAAGAAGGAGGAGAAGAAGACCTCGAAACTCGTGGATGCAGGAAGTAAGAACTGGAATGAGAGCAAGAGGACTGGAGGACATGGATTGGATGGAGAAAGACGAGTGGAGAAGAAAAATAAAACTTTAGGCACAGAAACATGTGTAAACATTAAAATTCTGTATATAAATAAATAAATAAATATATATATATATATATACATCACTATCAGCCAAATTTGGCTACGTCTGTATAAAACAGTAATAAGATAAATAGCTTTGTATGGATCTGAATCTTCGACCTTGAAATGGAAAATTTGTTAAGGTCATGGGAGAGGAAGGTTTTACGTTAAATATATGCGACAATGTAACATGGAGAATTGCGAGTAGAATAAATGATGAGTTAGAAAATAAATATAATTCGCCAAATATTGTAACAGTTATTATAGCAGGGCATGTGATAAGGGTGCCATATAATAGGAATTAAATTTAGAAAGATATTTCAAACAAACCTAGAAGGAAGGGGACAAATAGGAAGGTGCATATTAAGTTAGATGGATGACATTGAAGTTAACTTCTGAAAATTATGAGTAAAACGATGGAGGCAAAAGGCATAGAAAAAACAATGTGGGCATCGATTGTTAAAGGAGGCTATGCTCAAACTTCAAGGTCCGTTACAGCAAAGAAGAAGTAGAAAAAATATATAGGCATATTAATAAACTCTGCAGTAGTACAAGTCCACTCCTTGCTATTTGCCTAAGCTCTTAATAAAATCTCTCAATTTATACAAATTTGGTCAGGAAAATAAACGAAAGATCCACCACTGTTGTCTACTGGTAAGGTTGTTGCTTCAGACGTAGAGAATCCAGGTTCAATCCCCGGTCGAGACAAGTTTCCTTGTAAAATGTTAAAATCTTAATATCCATACCTGACGTATCAGTCTTTCTAAAAACTAAAACGAACTTCAGATTAAAAACTTCGTCAAACATTAAATAATATAGGTCTTTCAGAAAATATGTTCCATCATCAGCATGTAAATTCGTACTGAATGTTTTCGTAGATTTTATGGAGAGAGTTCAGGTCATTGGGGCGTTTTCTTTTTCAATAAATTTGTGCTCTTGGCTTATTTTAAAATATCGATGTTTTCAAGGATGTTGATTTTTTAGTTATTATTGCCTTTGTGCAAGATTAGCATAGTGTTATCGATTACTTTGAACTGATGACCTGTTTCTGTTATATGCTTAACAAAGCTTCATTTTCACTCAATGTTAATAAAATCCCTGGAATTTTCATTAAATCTTGTGTTTTCTAGATGACGAATTTCTCGAGCTTTTCCTCAACTGTAAGACAACAATATCAGGAAACTTTAAGGCCCAAATGTTAATCATCTGGTTATGATAATCATCATTATCACATTCACCACATTAGTGTATTTATGTGAGTGAATGTGTGTTCCGTCTTAAATGTTTGTGTTGTTTCGGAGCAGGCCTTTGTGCGATCAAAAAAAAAAGAAAAAAAAAAGAAAAGAAAAATAAAGCTTGTGACCAAGAAATAAATACATAACCCCTATTTGGACAGCCCGCGCTACTAAATGGTCTGTGGCGTACCTATAAGATGAGAAATCAAACTAGGATGGTGAAACAGAAGAATAGAAGTAAGATGTACATCGAATCCACTCCCAGCTGTTTATCCAGTCGCTTAAAAAACTCTAATTTACATTTTTTTTCAGAAGAAAATACCTAGTTCCACTGCTATGACTTAATGATAAGTTCGTTGCTTCAGACTTAGCGGATCCCATCTCGATTCTCGTTCGATACAAGTTTCCTGGGTCGTGGTTTTTCGGTTTTTTCCCTCACCTGTGAAACAAATGACCCGATAGCCAACTAGCCATCTCAATCATAACTGAATGGTACTATCGAACCCTTACGCGTGGGCGTAAGCTTTCCATACTTCTCTATCCTGAGATAATGTTTTCAAATCATCCCTTGTATAATTTACGTCTTTCAATTCATGGTTAATATAATTTTCCCACCTAATTTTTGGGCTACCTCCTGGACGCTTTCCCTCTGGTTTTCCTAAAGGAGTTTCCATGCCCCATTTCATTCATTCCAATCGTAGCATATGTCCTGTCCATCACAGTTAGCGATACTTAATTGTTCTTATTATAGGCTGGTTTACTACAACGATTATGTAACTCACTGTTATATAGTCTTTTCCATTCACCTGTATGTTCATCTCTCTTGGAATAAGTTTCAATTTTTTTTAAGAATTTTATTCTCAAATACCGGTAAACCTTTCTCCTCCCTTAAAGTAAGAGTCCATGTTTCACATCCATGTAATATAACTGGGAGAATAACAGTTTTACATACTTTCAATTTAACGTTACTTGAGAGAAGTTGGGACGACAAGAGTCCCTACAATACGTAATTGCATGTATTTCTAGAATTGAGCTAATGTTTAATTCTTTGTGCACTTCATTCCTGTTTGTAATTATTGCTTTTAGGTATTTGAATTCAGCCACTTATTCAAAACTTCCCTCATTTGTCATTATCTGTCGATTTCAATTGTATAATGTATTACTAATTGCAAACATATATTTAGTTATATTGACGTTTACTTTTTTTACTCAATAGACTGTTCGTATTGGCCCTTAGTATCTCCTAGCTATCGCCTAACAATACTACATCATCAGCATGAACTAACAGCTTATTAATACCATTGAGTTGTAGGCTTTCAATAATAAAACAGAAGTTTATTAAATTATTAAATAAAAATTTGCCTACATATTATATTGTGTAATGAGGCGTTCAGTAAGTGTTTTTGGGTAGTACAGTCCTTGATCCAAGAGGGAAGGGAATTCCAAATACTTACAACAAAGAAGGCTGATTAGTGAAGTGTTTGATGTAGGGGTGCAGCTAAACTATTATACAGACTCATATTTAAAAAAATAAAAGCTTTCATAGCACAATTTGTTTTTCAAAACTCAAAATCAGATCCCAAATCCTCAAGGGAAAAAAATGAACAAATAAATTGTGTTATAATAGCAAGAAGAGACACTTAAAAATTTAGAAATACTTTCATAACAAATTTTGTTGAATCTTGAATCTGTCGAGATATTTTAGTACTTTTTATATATGTAAGAAGTTAGTTTATAAAAAATGCTAAAGCAGAAGCTCTGAAGCAGTGAAGGCTTGTTCATTTAGGTTAATACACGGTTTGTTAACTTGCTTTTAGCTGCTATTATAACACCGTGGACTTCACTTTTCTTAACATTCGTTTTATCTCGACACTATAGTGTAAAAATCTTGCACGATTCATTATATTTAAGTTCTGTAAGTTAACATTAAACACAGGGTGTTAAGAGTTTAAATGCAAAACTTATAACAGCAAATATTAAATATTACTCTTTAATTTAGGAAATATATACCACGTATCAGTCAACTTTAAACTTTTACGTATTTACGATTTAGCTGACAGAGTGATTAAATTGATATATAAGTGGTTTAGGACGACTGAGATATCAGCTGCATTCTTTAAAATGTTAAACGTTTACAAAGTAATCTCATAATTGGTTCATTGTAAATTGAAAAAGTGTTGAATGTACATAAATTCAAATAAAAACAAAAAAAATCCGTCACGCAGGAATTGCGTAAATTAAGCGAATTCCGGAGCAAATGGAATTTATGGACCCATTTACTAGTTTAATAATATAATTGTTTGTAAAATTGGAAAACTTTCCTTCTAAATATTACATTAAACCAAATGATTACATGGTATATGTACCGTACAATTGTTCACATGTTAATGTTGGAAATTTTTACATTATGAGGTTTTCAATTAATAAAAATGAATTGATTTTTATTAACTGAATTATTATTTACAATATATTTTAATTTACTGTAGATTAACGAATAAAATATAAAATACAAAGGCTATACGCAAGAGAAAAATTACTATTAAAAATATACAATAAATTCACTTCGAGAAAAAATAATTATTTAACAACATGTTTCTTGTGACCTCTAAAAATATAATTTGTTCCAGTTCTTTTTAGCCACTTTATATGGTCCGTATAATTTATTTTTCCCATTTTAGCTTTGAATTATTTTGTCCTCAATTTCCGTTGATTTAAACATTTAAAGATGTCGGACTGCAGTCAAAATAAATAATGCATAACCGTAAATTATTACTTAGTAGAACAAGCAAAAGCTTGGAGGACATTAAATAATTTTTTCCCGCCTTTACTATTTTTCAATAAAATACATATCAAACTACGCCCTTAAAATTTAGTATTTTTCCTTGCGTACCTTATATCAGTAAAAATGTGTATATAAATAATTATTTTTTAAATATGCTCTTTAACATCTTGATCGCCTAACGTCAATTAATTTTATTTCTTTGTACTTTTTATTTATGTTTAAATATTTATCCAATAATGAATATGATGAAATGATTCCTGGAAAATTAAATTACAATCCAGAATTTGCCTCGTCGGGTTGGCCGGAAAGAGGATTTGAACTCGGAGTTTTCCAATTACGAGTCTCAATCGAAACCGCTTGAGTCAAATTTCTCGATTTCTTTAACTACTCGTAGAATATTATACACACACTCTATTGTGTAACACCATGAAATTCGGGCTGGAAGTAAACATCAATAAAATTAAATAATTGTTCACACATAGAAGCACATTACTACAATGCAAATGGCAGTTAATGGCAAATGACTGAAATTTTGAAGGTTCAATTCAAATACCTAGAAACAATAATTACAAATAGTAATGAGATGCACAAAGAAATTATAAATAGGCTAAATTCTGGAAATGCGTGTTATTGTGTATTACAACTTCTCACAAAAAACGTACTGAAAACACATAAACCTGTTATTCTCCCATTTGTATTATATGCATGTGAAACATGGACTCTTACTTCAAGGGAGTAGTAAAGATTAGGAGGATTTGGAAATAAAATCCTTGGAACATTTTTGAACCAAGAAGAGATGGACAGATAGGCGAATGGAAAAAAAAAAAACATAACAAAGAGCTACATGATCTTTATGGGGAGCCAGATGCAGTGAGTACAATGTCTCGTAGACTGAGACAGGCAGGACATATGCCAGTACTGGGTAAAGAAAAAAAAAGTGAACTCGTTGTAGGAAGAAAACATAAGGAAATCGCCTAGTAGGCAGGCAAAGAATGGGGTGGAGAATACCATGAACATGGTTTGAGGGAGGTGAATTATAAAGGGGATGATTGGAAAACATTAACTCAGGATAGGGATGTATATAGGGCTTATGCCCATGCTCTTCTGAAGCTATAGCTTTGATAGTACCAGTGCCGGTATTCAATAACCAAGCTCTCTAGGCCATGCCATCTCCGTATTCCGTAAGCTGAGGCTCTCATCTTCAAATTGTTCACGGAATTTTTAAAATTAAATAACTCGTTAGCACATGATGTTGAATAGAGTGAGCCAGTTAGAGTAGGTTATGCATGACCCACAGGAGAGACGGGCTGAGAGTTGCTCTGGTTCTTGAATACCGGCCTTAGTTGGTTCTGTCATGAGTCTGTTTAGGCTGTGTCTTTTGTAATGAGTTCAAGAACTAATGAATGGTTTCGAAGTCACATGCGTTTTATTTACATCTATTCTTTGGTTCAAAGGAATACAGATCCAACGATTCGGACATATTTGTTCATGTCTGTGACACAGAAATATGTAATCGGTAGGCATATAGGCGGATTCACAACTTTCGTTATCCTTTTAACGCTTCTTTTAATTATTTGACGGATCGTTACTGAATGTTTCCGTTTCACCAAGCTTCGTTAGATGAAAACAAAAATTTTATGAACGCTTTATATTAACGTGAGAGTTTTGCTTAATTGAAACTTTGATGGACTCGTTTATCTATTTACGCAAAATGGCGGTTTTGATGCAGAGCTACTGTATTCGCACAATTTGTAAAATTGAGAACGGTTGGGGAACGTAAGTGGAATAATCAAGTATCTGACAGAAAATTTCTAGAAAGGTACGCCTTATCGAAAGTAGTGGTATTCAAACGTTTAGAAGAAATTTAAGTTAGTGTAGAATACCACGCTGACAGAAATGTCTACAAAAATTAACTTTTTATTCGTAGAAAAATGTAGCCCCTTTGCTTTTCATTTGTATTTGTGATTTTCTTTACGATAAAATTACACCAAATATGAATTTCGGTAAAATAGAGAAAAGTATAGAAGTAGGACTTTATTAGACAAAAAGTAAGATATTTACAATATTATTTACAAATATTGGTCGCACGGGCAGTAAGCCGTACGTGCTGTTAACAGTCCGTTACAATAAAGTAATAGTTGGTACTAGTGTAAAGAAAAATAAACAACAAAAACAGCAATAACATTACAATTACATAAAGAAAACACGATAATATTACAATTAAGTAATAACACAATAGCATTATACACTAGAAAAACATTAACATTACAATTACATAAAGAAATAAAGTGATTTGAATGCGCATGTCGGAACTTGAGATGTCACAGTTAGAGCAACATCAAGTTCTTTCGGCAAGACCGCTACCGAAACGTTTCAAATGATGCAGTAAGTTTACGGTGAGTACGCATTGAGTCGCAGTGTTGTGTTTAGGTGGCACCGATGTTTTTGCAAGGAAGAGACAGTTTGGAAGATAATGTGCGTACTGGTCGGTCACAAATATTTCGAACTAAACGCAAGATCGAAGAAGTAGTAATGTTGATGTGTGCTAACCGCTTCCAATCAGAAGACGATCTGGCAGCAGCGGTAAGGGTCAGGCAAGTTAATTGCTACAAAATTCTGTCTCATGACCCGAATATATCTCATGTTACCCAGCACAGAGTGCCACGAATCCTGTATCAAGACCAACGTGATGACCGCATGACAATTCGTGGCGACTTCATCAGTAGTGCTGACGATGATCCGACGTTTCTCAACCGGATAAAACTGGAGACGAAACATGGTGTTTCCTTTTCGATCCGCAACTGAAACGACAATCCGCCACCTAGAAAACGCCATTATCGCCACGGCAGAAAAAACCGGGACAAGAGAGGTCAAAAGGCAAAGTGATGCTTGAACTGTATTTTGATACAAATGGAATTGTTTACATTTAATTCATATCAGAAAGTAGAACTAAACAAAATCCGCTACAAAGAGATCCTAGGCCGTTTACGCGATTCAGTTGGTGATAAGCGACCTCAGCTTTGGCGAACAAAGAATTGACTGTTGCTACACGACAACGCCCACGTACATCGTTCTGTCCTTGTCCAAGAGGAACTTGCAATACAATCCGTACTCATCTGATCTCGCGCCATGCTATTTTTTCTCTTTCCTCTCATGAAAATAATCCTACATCGGCGTATATTTCATTCTTCCGAAGATGTTATGACTGCCACAAGGGAAGCCATACGGGACCTTCCTGCCAGCATCTTTCAGCGGTGCTTCCAGCAGTTATACCAATGTTGGCAATCGTTGCTAACGGCCAACGGCGACTATTTTGAGGGGGGATGTGGTTTTGTTTAAGTGTACGCCGAGTTATCTGCATCTTGTGAGACATCCAGATTCTTGTGTGTGCCTACCCTCCAGGCTTAAAACTGTAAATACCACGTGATATATCCCTGGGTTGTAGCATTTATGTTTTAATAAAAAAAAGTTTTTATTACAAGTTAATCTCTAGACGTACAACAAATTTACTTAATATGAAAATTATATTAAGAAAGATTGTTAAATGTGTACTAAATAAATGCATGTTGCTTTTAATGAAACAATATTTTATGAAACGTAAAATTCTTAAAAATGCATTCAAAGAAATACACGGGTTTTAACGCTTGGTTTGATAAATTTTAACAAAGATTGGTGAAACCGGGCATCAGAATCTTAATTGTTTGACGATGAACTATATTTCGCTGTTTTATTGAAGGCACTTGAAATGCGCAATTCTAGCGGAATAACTGCATAAGTTATGTAAATGTCATTCCTAGAAAACATGGTATTTCTGGAGAGTCTTGTGTTTTATATTTTACAGCCAGACAGAGAGAGGGAGCCTCAGTTTATAATCCTCTCATTTCTGCCAAGAGAGGAATTATTTAAATGCAGTGGAGACGGCTTCAACAAAGATTTAAAGGCAGGGCGAGCTAGCAACGAGTGCTACACAATTCAGAAAATGAAACAAAACATTTTATTTACTTGCATGGTTTCCATATTCCAAATGTGTTAAACGATAATTCAATATTTGACCGTTCTAAAACCGGTATTATGGATTGAACAGTGGATGAGATAATAACATGTTTTTAATCATTATTTTAGCCCTTATACTTACATAATACTTAATACAGACTTTCCACTTTACACGAGTTCGCCCTTAATTCCTGATTTCCAGGGATTCCTAATTTCTCATTGTCCTTCTTCCATACCCCTCTTCATCATGTCATCATATATTCCCTCATGCCATGTTCTTCTACTTCTCGCATTCCCCCAAACTGTTTAGGCCACTGGTCTTCCGACATCTGTTGTACATGTCCATACCACTGTAAAACTCTCTTTATTATACTTTCAATAACAGTTTCTTGTGCATCCATTTCTTGTCTGATATATGTATTTCTAACATGTTGTAGCGTGGATATTCTCATACTTCTCCGTAATCCATTCATTTCTGTCGCCAAGATTCTTTTCTTCATCCTTTCATTTATTGTCCAGCTTTCAGATCCATATGTAAGTATAGTTTGTATTATTGTCTGTATAATCTCTTTTTGTTCGTTTTTCTGGTCAAATGTCTGTTCCATAACAGACCATTCAGGGATCTAATCGCCTTCCTTGCACAAGTTTCTCTGTTAACCCTTTATGATTCTGTGGGATAATACTTTCCCACCATATATTCCGAGAATGCACTTAGGGATAGGTATTTCCCACTTATGCTAAAGCATACAGTTCTTAAAGCCTACAATAGATGTCATATCAATGCACAAGTTGAATTCATTCTCTCCTGTGCATTGACCTCTAAATATGTAAGTGGGAAATTATTATCCCACTGATCATTTAGCGCGCGCAGTTTTGTCATTTCTTCGAGCGGGATCCAACTTAACAACTGATTTCTTGGAGAAGAAAGACAAGATAATTTATTTGATGGTAAGATAATATCCCTCTAACATGAATCTAATTATATAAGAATACAATTGTAGTAATATGTGAGTATAAAGTGTCAATATTCCGATTTAGGGTCTTTCCACTTTTAAGCGGTTGCCCTTTTACCAGCCGGCTGCTGGCCCTTCACATCCACATGTCTCAATCACAGAGGTAGATGATCAACAGCCAGTGTAGAGGTGACATGTGGTTAGCATGTCGAGTCCCCCAGCCGTTATAGCTGGTTCCTCAACGTGGAGCCGCTACTTATTGTAGCTACCCAATTGCCTCACGATGCTGGGTGGGCACCGGTCCCATACTGGCCGAAATACCATGAGAAAATTTCTTCCCCCATGGAGACTCGAACCAGCGCAAGTCCCGTAGCTCTGCGCCAAGGCTTCCTACCTTAACCGCTCGGCTAAGGCGCGGGACATGAAATATAATTGTCGATAAAATCGTTTCGCTGTATTTTAATTTTCGTGATTTTATTCGTTAAATATTGATTTGTCACACAATATTGCAATTTAAATCAGTACCCTAATGTGTAGTAATGGTAAATTAATTAATACATTTTATATATTAATAATGGCAAATATATTATAGAGAAGCAAATTCAGATTGATAGTGTCTTTTACATCATCTACTGGCCATGCTGGGCATAGATGGAAACAGAACAATTTTCTTGGGGATAATAAAACCAAATAATGAAAAACCTTATATTACGTGTTATGAGAAGACATACACCCAAGAATTGGGGGTCAGTGCCCCATATTTCATCCCTATTACTCTCCTTTTAACACTGTGCAGAAGAGGGTAAAAACTATATTAAATTATATTGTCAATTGAGACGTCTTACCATTGTTAATTTTTATATTACGTTACCTTACAATTCCGAACAAATAGGAAATACTTGTCCAAGGGACATCCTAAAATCAGATAAAGATTTATCTAAACGAGGTTCCTATTTTGTTCAGTGGAATGATATAAGCATTACGAAATGGATGGACCACGGGAAGAAGTCAATGTCAATAGTAATATGCACAATGCCGCAAGCAGAACCAAAGTTTTGCGAAAAAACAAAGAAGTAGGCCTACGTGAAGAAGTTATTTGTCCCCAGGCACTTGCTGATTACAATAAATATATGGGCGGGGTTGATTGATTCGATCAACTCATGGCAACTTACGCAATGGGGTAGACGTCGAGAAGGTGGTGGACGAATTTTTTTATTATTTCCTTGATTGCGCAATTGTGAATTCATTTATATTGTACAAGAAGTCATGAAGAAAAAAAAACAAAAGCCCGTCTCCCATCTATTATTTAGATTTCTTCTAGTCGACGAATTAATTGGAAATTTTACAAGCAGAATGCGCTATGGTCATGCAGCAGCAAAGGGACTTGAAAAGAAGAGAAACGATCCTAATGGTCTCCCAACTATTGAAACTACAGTTCGCCTGTTTGATGTTGGATCACATTTACCAAAGGTGATAACAAACTACCGGCGATGTGCTCATTGCAGCACAAAAATAAAGGAGAAAAGAAGTAATATGGTTTGCGAAATAATGTAATGCTGCATTATGCAAATCCTTCCACAATTCTAGTTGATGAGTTTATTATCAATCTATAGTTGTATAATTATAATTTTATGTTATATAATATTTATGTATTATTTTTTTAACATTCAGAAAAACTAATTTGTATTTCGAAGTATCATAGCCATAATATGATTGTATTAATTATTTATTGTACCCTAATTATCCTATCCTGAAATCATTTTCTTATAATCTGGCATTTAAATTTTACTGTATATAGTTTTTATGAAACAATACGGATCGATAAATACTAAATTTATGCATGTAATGTAAGGATTTTTAACATTCAGTGAATACAATAAATATTTTTATTGAATAATATTCTTCTTCTTCTTCTTCTTCTTCCTTTCATGTGATAGACCTAGTGGTCTGTTACGGTCTCAATCCAACGTTTGAAGGGTCTGCCCAAAGATCTCTTTCCTGGTGGCTGGTAATTTAAGATCTGACGTGGTATTCTTGTTCTGCTCATTCTTCGTACGTGAGATTTCCAGTTGTTTCTGTATTTTTGTACATATTCCATGACTGATTCTGTTTGTAATTCTTTGAGAATGTCAGAATTCCTTTTATGGTCTGTCCTTGAATAGCCCGCAGTAGGTCTCATAAATTTCATTTCTGCCGCAGTTAGTAATAATATTATTAAAAATACAAATGTGTACGTACAAATATCATTCAACATTATATTTTATTGTATAATTAATGATTTTCAGTTAATGAAATGATTATTTAAAAACACGTGTGATATTTTGTCTAAGTGGGAAAATAATATCCCAATGCCATTTCAGTAATAACTGTTGTACTAAACAACCATTGGGATAATAATTTCCCACCATGGTTTTCACAATAACTGAGCAAAATAATGTATAATTTGTATATATTCTTGTTTCTTAGTTTCATTGTGATACAAAAAGGTAAAAAAATAATTTTCTGAAATGCCCCAGTTTCGTGCCCTATAAAGGGTTAATAATATACTTTCCGATCCGCCCTCGTTTCTCTCACAAGTACCAGATTTATCAATTATAGATCCAAGAAATTTAAATTTTTCAACACATTTAATTATCATACTATTTATTTGTAGGTCTTCTGAATTTCCTCCGATTACCATATATTGTTTTAATATTATTTGTCTTCAGTCCACCTACCACAAATGCATCTACCAACTTTCTAATCATATATTCTCTGTCTTGTTTATCTTGTCCTATTATAATCTGGTCATCGGCGAATAATAAATTGTGCAGTAATCGGCCATTAATATTAATTCCCATTTTCCTACATGACTTATTCCATTTCATTAATACATCTTCTAAAAATATCTTGAACAATGTTGGTGACATCCCGCATCCTTGCCTTAATCCTTTTATTATATCAAATTCTGAGTATATACTATTTCCAACCTTAGTACTTGTTTTACAATCATACATTCTTTTTATAAAATGTGTAAGAGATTTAGGTATTCCACACTTCTCAATTGCCACCCAAATCTTTTTTATGTGTACAGAGTCATATGCCTTTTCTAGATCCATAAATGTCATAGGAACTTGTATTCCTTTAGCCAACATCTTTTCTGTAATCTGCCTAATCACAAATATATTATCAAGGAATGATTTATCCGCTGTAAAACCTGTTTGTTCTGATATTTTATTTTGAATTAGTTCCTCCAGTCTAATTTTTATAATTGTACTTAACATTCTACTAATTGCTGCCATAACACTGATCCCTGTATAATTTGCTGGATCTCTTTTTTTCCCCCTTTATTTTTATATATTACACTAATATACGATAACTTCCACTCATCTGGAATAGGATCTCCTTCTATCACTTGGTTAAAAAGTCTAGTTAAAATTCTTATAATTCTTGAACCACCATATTTAATTAGTTCCATGGTTATTCCTCCTGAACCAGCCGCTTTTCCATTTCTTGCTGTTCTCAAACACGTTTCTTACCTCCTCTTCTGTTACAGGTTCTATTAGTCACCCTTTCCATTATCCAGTGTAGCATAGTCTATAAATTCTTTTTTAACTTTTATAAGATTCATGATGTGTTCCGTTGAGGTGTTATTCAAAATTAAAATATAAAATTATGGAATATTCACCTGAAAGGTCCGTCTCCTCAACTTAATTAATTATTTAATTGTAGCGCTTTCGAGACTTGTCCCATCATCGGCGGGATTCAAAACTCGTGTTTCACTGAAGATCTGGTAGAGGGGGTGACATGTATTGGGTTCGTTTTCGTTTATCAGATTGTCGTTGTTGTGAGCTGCTTTCATGATTTCCATCTCTGAAAGAAGCTCACATCAACGACAGTCTGATAAACGAAAACGAACACATGTAACGATAAACGTACTGGAAGAGATGGAAATCATGAAAGCAGCTCACAACAACGACAATCTGATAAACGAAAACGAACCCAATTCATGTAACTCCCTCTACAAGATCTTCAGTGAAACACCAGTTTTGAATCCTGCCGATGATGGGACAAGTCCCGAAAGCGCTACAGTTAAATAATTAAGTTGAGGAGACGGACCTTTCAGGTGAATATTCCATAATTTTACATTTTAATTCTTTTTTTAGTTTCTGTTAAAATCATTTTAGAATATTCCTAAAAAGTTTTCATTGGTACTAAATTAAAACTCTTTGTCATATTATCATTTTGCATGTTTTTAATTGTCCTCCAGGCTTGGGCTGACTTTGTATAGCCTACTGTATACTCCACGTACCTTATTCCACATTTTTTTTTTGTTTCCTGACTTCTGCTTTAACCTTTCTTTTAAGTATACTATAACTTTGATAGTCTTCAACTTTGTTCGAACTTAAATATCTTTAAAATATATATACAGTCAATATGCCCATTTTAAAACATTAATTGGTGAAATGGGCATATTGACTGTATATATATTTTAATATTTTATCACCAAGAAGATCACTTGTGTATTAAATAAAAAATTAAATATCTTTGATATACATTTTTCTTTTCTGTTATGATATCAAATATTTCCTTATTCACCCAATGGTTTTTATAGTGTTTTCGTTGAGGCCTTAGATATATAGATTTTTAATACTCTCATCTTGTAGTAAATGCAGATTATATCTACATTTTTCTAATTCATTTTCCATTTCTATAGTTTGATCTTTATTTACCTTTTTCCTGTTTATAGGGCATAATATCCTGGTTGATAGCATATAATGATCCGTTCCACACTCGCGTCCTCGATTCACTCTAACATCTTGAACTATAATATTTCTGCGTTTCCTCACTTTTGCATATTCAATTATCGATCCACGTATTGTTGTTCCCACGTATGTATGTCCCGATGTTTAAACATCGAATTCATAATAATTAGGTCATTCACTTTACATTCTTATTTTAAACGTTGTCCATTTTCATTCTCAATATCTCCTCCATATGGACCAACTATGTTACCTATCCCCTTTCCAACTCTGCTATTCAAATTTACCATAATTATGAATTCCTTCTTTTGAGAAATATTTTCTACCAATCCAGTAAATATTTCAAAATATTGTTCCTTTATTACTTGTGATGCATCGTTTGTAGGGGCATATGTACCTATTATTGCTAATTCTTTCCCATACATTGTTATTTCCATAAATATCAATTTGTCATATATTTCTTCTGCTTGTTTTGTTGAGGATTTCCATTTTTTCTTAATTTTGATACTCTTCCTTTAGCTCCCTCCTATTTTTCCACCCCGGCTATTCCGTACTTCCCGTTGCCCACTCCTCGGGACGTGGACCACTGAGTTTGGATTTTGAGGGGAATTTTTTTAGCCTCTATTTAAGAATTAAGATATACAGTGGAAACCAGTTTATAAATAAATACTTGAAATTTGGTCGTCGCATACCTATATACCCCCCTCTACTATAATAGATAAAAAATGAAATAATAAACACAACTAGACATTATACGATATGTATAAATCTCCACTAGCAGTTTCATTGTTTTTCCATTCCATTAACCTCACATCTTAGAGGAATGTTTTTTATGGCACACGCCACCCGGGCCTTAGAGTGATAAGACCTGTCGGGAGAGGGATTTTAAACTATGGATCACGCACATACATGGAGTGATCAGCTCAGTGTCAGGGTCTCTTCCCATACAACACAGCATTAAAATGAAACACATCATTCATACTAAACATTGTGAATATGATTATGATGGTCAGATGACGTTCGGGAACTGTTTGGTGTCTTTCAGGTGAGGAGAAACATCCAAAAGAACTTGTCCCGACCGGGGTTCGAACTGGAGCCCGGTGAGTACAAGGAGCGACGCTACACCGAGGCCTCAGCGGTGGACAGTTTCATTGTTGCACATGTTATGTTTTTAATGCAGTATGTGATTAATTTTAACCTTGAAAAAATGTATTATTTTTTCTTATGAAAACTATTGATGAAAATATGGCTTTTGAATGACTATTTTGTTAAATTAGCAACAGAAGCTTCACAATATAGCGATAAAATGGTCTGAAAGTTCCGTACTTCCGTTTGAAATATATTCTAAGAAAAGAGACACCACCGATTTATTCTACATAAATTCCAATGCATCATTTGTGATAAAAGAATATTTGATGAATACTGGTATTTAAAGGGGGCGCGCCGTAGCGTAGTGGTCAAGTACTGCGCTACAAACCAAACCCGAAGGTCGAAGGTTCGAGTCCCGGTGGAGTCAGGATTTTTAAACTGTCCCAAACCCTCTGGCGGCACTATGGTCCTGGGGTCGACTGAGCCTCTAACGGAAATAAGCACCGGGCGCTTGTTCTGGGGGCAAATATGGCCATCACGCAGCTGACATAAAGTGTCTAGAAAAAGTGGGAGCCTTAACCGTCGACTATCCCAAGGGCCTCCTGAGGCCTGTAGTGGGATCACTTTACAATTTACTGGTATTTAAAATTGACAAAAATAACTCTGGACATTGAGTTAATTTGTTATACAGCGGGTAATTTTCTTACCATGTATAAAATTAAATAAACGAAGAATTCTTCACAATGGAAGCCATGATGAACTTGACCTGCAAAGGCACAAATCAAGATATTCACCACTTCGTGACCTTTCTGTTGGTTCACTGATACCGTCACAGAATATGTAGAAATAACTATTTCCATGAGCCAGACAAGTGTGCGTGTGTTTTGTGTGACAATATCTGTGATAGATACGTTATCCCAATTGCAGAAATAGAAAAAAATATCAGTGATTTACATTTGCAGAAATGAGTGACCAATCAATATTTACACAACACATAAGCATTATTGTAAATTAAATACTGTAGGCATACTGCATAATATGTTCGGTTCTCAGGAGGTTAAGCTAACGTTTTTAAATGTCTCGGACCTAAGTGAAAACAAACCATGCATAATATTAAATAACTTTACTTATTGTATATTCTGGCATAATTGGACCAGTTTAAATAATTTGTTGTAAGATTTCGGTCCATATTTTAATTTTTCCCGGTCTGTTCAATTGCTATAGGGATACGGTCTCCTCGGTTGTGGTCGCTGTGATTAACAAATTTCTGCGAAGCCAAAGTAGACATAAACATATCTAGGGCGTCGGCACGTAATTTAGTATAACTCTTTTCACTGTTGCTTCTTGAATTCTTCACTATGCCAAGTAGACTAGTACAACTACACTTTAACTCGAAATAATACAGTTTAATGGTATCTTGAAATCATGAAGCAACCTGCTTCTAGAAAGTGCAAGACTCAACTTGTAGAACGTAGTAATTTGTCGACAACTCGTCGAGCATCTGTGTAGAGCTTCAAAGTTGAAAGTAACAGTATAGCCTGCTCTAATTAAGTAGGTCGGTCTACTCGCGGGTGGAGTAGAACCCAACTCGACCATGCAGCTTATAGCTTAAACATGGCACAGACGTAAAAAACTGTCCCTATGAGAGCTTGAGTGAAAATAGAGAAAACTCAACCTTACTACTTGAAGATTGAGAAGCAATTATACTGTAGAGAGTCTATGTAGAACTTGTAGAACGTTGTAGAACTTCTCTTCAAGTATAAATAGCCTGCCCACTAGGGGTAACAGGACGGTCTGCTCGCGGGTGGAGCTAAATTTAAACTCTACCATGCAGCTTTAAACTTAAACATGGTGTAACGAGAGCTCGACCTTACTCAATGAGGTCCGAAGTAGTAACTTGTGCTCGACCATGCAACTTTTAATATAAACATGTTGTAGCGAGAGCTCGACCTTACTCCTTGAATGTCGAGTAGTAACTTGTGCTCGACCATGCAGCTTTTAACTTAAACATGGTGTAGCGGGAGTTCGACCTTACTCCTAGAAGGTCGAGTGGTAACTTGTGCTCGACCATGCAGCTTTTAATTTAAACATGGTGTACGGGAGTTCGACCTTACTCCTTGGAGGTCGACTAGTAACTTATGCTCGACCATGTGGCTTTTAACTTAAACATGGTGTAGCGAGAGTTCGACCTTACTCCTTGTGAAGGCGGGTATTAACTTTCACTCGACCATGCAGCTTTTAACTTAAACATGGTGTAGCGAGAGCTCCACCTTACTCCTTGAAGGTCGACTAGTAACTTATGCTCTACCATGCGACTTTTAACTTAAACATGGTGTAACGAGAGTTCGCCCTTACTCCTTGAAGGCGGGTATTAACTTTCACTCGACCATGCAGCTTTTAAATTAAACATGGTGTAGCGAGAGCTCGACCTTACTCCTTGAAGGTCGACTAGTAACTTATGCTCGACCATGCAGCTTTTAACTTAAACATGGTGTAGCGAGAGCTCGACCTTACTCCTTGAAGGTCGACTAGTAACTTATGCTCGACCATGCGGCTTTTAACTTAAACATGGTGTAGCGAGAGTTCGACCTTACTCCTTGAAGGTCGACTAGTATCTTATGCTCGACCATGCAGCTTTTAACTTAAACATGGTGTAGCGAGAGCTCGACGTTTCTCCTTGAAGGTCGACTATTAACTTATGCTCGACCATGCAGCTTTTAACTTAAACATGGTGTAGCGAGAGCTCGACCTTACTCCTTGAAGGTCGACTAGTATCTTATGCTCGACCATGCAGCTTTTAACTTAAACATGGTTTAGCGAGAGCTCGACCTTACTCCTTGAAGGTCGACTAGTAACTTATGCTCGACCATGCGGCTTTTAACTTAAACATGGTGTAGCGAGAGTTCGACCTTACTCCTTGAAGGTCGACTAGTATCTTATGCTCGACCATGCAGCTTTTAACTTAAACATGGTGTAGCGAGAGCTCGACGTTTCTCCTTGAAGGTCGACTATTAACTTATGCTCGACCATGCAGCTTTTAACTTAAACATGGTGTAGCGAGAGCTCGACCTTACTCCTTGAAGGTCGACTAGTATCTTATGCTCGACCATGCAGCTTTTAACTTAAACATGGTTTAGCGAGAGCTCGACCTTACTCCTTGAAGGTCGACTAGTAACTTATGCTCGACCATGCGGCTTTTAACTTAAACATGGTTTAGCGAGAGCTCGACCTTACTCCTTGAAGGTCGACTAGTAACTTATGCTCGACCATGCAGCTTTTAACTTAAACATGGTTTAGCGAGAGCTCGACCTTACTCCTTGAAGGTCGACTATTAACTTATGCTCGACCATGCGGCTTTTAACTTAAACGTGGTGTAGCGAGAGCTCGACCTTACTCCTTGAAGGTCGACTAGTATCTTATGCTCGACCATGCAGCTTTTAACTTAAACATGGTTTAGCGAGAGCTCGACCTTACTCCTTGAAGGTCGACTAGTAACTTATGCTCGACCATGCGGCTTTTAACTTAAACATGGTGTAGCGAGAGTTCGACTTTACTCCTTGAAGGCGGGTATTAACTTTCACTCGACCATGCAGCTTTTAACTTAAACATGGTGTATCGAGAGCTCGACCTTACTCCTTGAAGGTCGACTAGTAACTTATGCTACGTCCCTGGAGGCAGAACAGGGGATTGGTCGGTGGATCTGCGACAGCAGTCCTCCCGGCTAGGCCCATGGAGCTCGTGACCAACTGTGAGGTCGTCAGGATTGAGCGACCTGATGTACTATGTAGCTCAGCAATTCCCAGATCTGCAAACTCAAACACTCTCTCCCTAGGGTGTTGGTTTAAGGACCGTGAACTTGAACGTGGACGTGAACATAGAATAAGGAGGTCTAGAACTAGGACTTGGGAGTATGGTCAGGACGACCGAGGTATCCCAAGGGGTGGACGGATGGGCCTAGTAACTTATGCTCGACCATGCGGCTTTTAACTTAAACATGGTGTAACGAAAGTTCGACCTTACTCCTTGAAGGCGGGTACTAACTTTCACTCGACCATGCAGCTTTTAACTTAAACATGGTGTAGCGAGAGCTCGACCTTACTCCTTGAAGGTCGACTAGTAACTTATGCTCGACCATGCGGCTTTTGAACTTAAACATGGTGTAACGAGAGTTCGACCTTACTCCTTGAAAGTCGAGTAGTAACTTGTACTCGACCATGCAGCTTTTAACTTAAACATGGTGTAACGAGAGTTCGACCTTACTCCTTGAAAGTCGACTAGTAACAAATGCTCGACCATGCAGCTTTTAACTTAAACATGGTGTAGCGAGAGCTCGACCTTACACCTTGAATGTCGAGTAGTAACTTGTGCTCGACCATGCAGCTTTTAACTTAAACATGGTGTAGCGGGAGTTCGACCTTACTTCTTGAAGGTCGAGTAGTAACTTGTGCTCGACCATGCAGCTTTTAATTTAAACATGGTGTAACGGGAGTTCGACCTTACTCCTTGAAGGTCGATTAGTAACTTATGCTCGACCATGCGGCTTTTAATTTAAACATGGTGTAACGAGAGTTCGACCTTACTCCTTGAAGGCGGGTATTAACTTTCACTCGACCATGCAGCTTTTAACTTAAACATGGTGTAGCGAGAGCTCGACCTTACTCCTTGAAGGTCGACTAGTAACTTATTGCTCGACCATGCAGCTTTTAACTTACACATGGTGTAGCGGGAGCTCGACCTTACTCCTTGAAGGCGGGTATTATCTTTGACTCGACCATGCAGCTTTTAACTTAAACATGGTGTAACGAATGTTCGACCTTATTCATTGAAGGTCGAGTAGTAACTTGTACTCGACCATGCAGCTTTTAACTTAAACATGGTGTAACGAGAGTTCTACCTTACTCCTTGAAGGTCGACTAGTAACTTATGCTCGACCATGCGGCTTTTAACTTAAGCATGGTGTAATTAGAGTTCGACCTTACTCCTTGAAGGCGGGTATTAACTTTCACTCGACCATGCAGCTTTTAACTTAAACATGGTGTAGCGAGAGCTCGACCTTACTCCTTGAAGGTCGAGTAGTAACTTGTACTCGACCATGCAGCTTTTAACTTAAACATGGTGTAACTAGAGTTCGACCTTACTCCTTGAAGGCGGGTATTAACTTTCACTCGACCATGACGCTTTTAACTTAAACATGGTGTAGCGAGAGCTCGACCTTACTCCTTGAAGGTCGAGTAGTAACTTGTATTCGACCATGCAGCTTTTAATTTAAACATGGTGAGAGAGCTAGCTCGACCTTACTCCTTGAAGGCGGGTTTTAATTTTGACTCCACCATGCAGCTTTTAACTTAAACATGGTGTAACGAGAGCTCGACCTTACTCCTTGAAGGTCGAGTAGTAACTTGTGCGATGTACTATGTAGCTCAGCAATTCCCAGATTGCAAACTCCAACACTCTCTCCCTGGGGTGTTGGTTTAAAGACGTGAACTTGAACGTGGACGTGAAAATAGGATAGGGAGGACTAGAACTAGGACTTGTGAGTATGGTCATGACGACCGAGGTATCCCAAGGGGTGGACGGATGGGCCTAGTAACTTGTGCTCGACCATGCAGCTTTTAACTTAAACTTGGTGAAAGAGCTAGCTCGACCTTACACCTTGAAGGCGGGTATTAACTTTGACTCGACCATGCAGCTTTTAACTTAAACATGGTGTATCGAGAGCTCGACCTTACTCATTGAAGGTCGAGTAGTAACTTGTGCTCGACCATGCAGCTTTTAACTTAACATGGTTTAACGAGATCTCGACCTTACTCCTAGAAGGCGGGTATTAACTTTGACTCGACCATGCAACTTTTAAATTAAACATGGTGTAACGAGAGTTCAGAGTTCGACCTTACTACTTGAAGGTCGAGTAGTAACTTGTACTCGACCATGCAGCTTTTAACTTAAACATGGTGAGAGAGCTGGCTCGACCTTACTCCTTGAATGCGGGTATTAATTTTGACTCGACCATGCAGCTTTTAACTTAAACATGATGTAACGAGAGCTCGACCTTACTCCTTGAAGGTCGAGTAGTAACTTGTGCTCGACCATGCAGCTTTTAACTGAAATATCGTGTAGCGAGAACTCGACCTTACACTTTGAAGGTCGAGTAATAACTTGTGCTCGACCGTACAGCTTTTAACTTAAACATGGTGTCACGAGAGCTCGACCTTACTCCTTGAAGCTCGAGTAGTAACTTGTGCTCGACCGTGCAGCTTTTAATTTAACATGGTGTAACGAGAGCTCGACCTTATTCCTTGAAGGCTGGTATTAACTTTGACTCGACCATGCAGCTTTTAACTGAAACATGTTGTAACGAGAGCACGACCTTACTCTTTGAAGGTCGAGTAGTAACCTGTGCTCGGCCGTGCAGCTTTTAACTTAAACATGGTGTAACGAGAGCTCTTGACCTTATTCATTGAAGGTCAAGTAGTAACTTGTGCTCGACATGCAGCTTTTAACTTAAACATGGTGTAACGAGAGATCGACCTTACTCCTTGAAGGTCGAGTAGTAACTTGTGCTCGACCATGCAGCTTTTAACTTAAACGTGGTGAGAGTGCTAGCTCGACCTTACTCCTTGAAGGCGGGTATTAATTTTGACTCGACCATGCAGCTTTTAACTTAAACATGGTGTAACGAGAGCTCGACCTTATTCCTTGAAGGCGGGTATTAACTTTAGGCTCGACCATGCAGCTTTTAACTTAAACATGGTGTAACGAGAGCACGACCTTACTCCTTGAAGGTCGAGTAGTAACTTGTGCTCGGCCGTGCAACTTTCAACTTAAACATGGTGTAACGAGAGCTCTCGACCTTACTCCTAGAAGGTCGAGTAGTAACTTGTGCTCGACCGTGCAGCTTTTAACTTAAACATGGTGTTACGAGAGATCGACCTTACTCCTTGAAGGTCGTGTAGTAACTTGTGCTCGACCATGCAGCTTTTAACTTGGTGAGAGCTAGCTCGACCTTACTCCTTGAAGTCGGGTATGAACTTTGACTCGACCATGCAGCTTTTAACTTAAACATGATGTAACGAGAGTTCGACCTTACTCCTTGAAGGTCGTGTAGTAACTTGTACTCGACCATGCAGCTTTTAATTTAAACATGGTGAGAGCTAGCTCGACCTTACTCCTTGAAGTCGGGTATGAACTTTGACTCGACCATGCAGCTTTTAACTTAAACATGGTGTAACGAGAGATCGACCTTACTCCTTGAAGGTCGTGTAGTAACTTGTACTCGACCATGCAGCTTTTAACTTAAACATGGTGAGAGCTAGCTCGACCTTACTCCTTGAAGTCGGGTATGAACTTTGACTCGACCATGCAGCTTTTAACTTAAACATGGTGTAACGAGAGTTCGACCTTAATTCCTTGAAGGCGGGTATTAACTTTGACTCGACCATGCAGCTTTTAACTTAAACATGGTGTAACGAGAGCTCGACCTTACTCCTAGAAGGTCGAGTAGTAGAGTAGTAACTTGTGCTCGACCATGCAGCTTTTAACTTAAACATGGTGAGTGAGCTAGCTCGACCTTACTCCTTGAAGGCGGGTATTAACTTTGACTCGACCATGCAGCTTTTAACGTAAACATGGTGTAACGAGAGAGGTCCTAGAAGGTCGAGTAATAACTTATGCTCGACCGTGCAGCTTATATCTTAAACATGGTGTAACGAGAGCTCGAACTTACTCCTAGATGGTCGAGTAGTAACTTGTGCTCGACCATGCAGCTTTTATCTCAAACATGGTGAGAGAGCTAGCTCGACCTTAATCCTTGAAGGCGGGTATTAACTTTGACTCGACCGTGCAGCTTTTAACCTAAAAATGTCAGGACGATAGTCTCTAGCAGAGAGAAGACTCAACCTTATTCCTTGAAGGTTGAGAGGTAACTTAAGCGCTACCTTACTCCTAGAAGGCTGAGCGGTAACTTAACTGTAGAAAAACTACATGCTAAACAAGAAACCAGCTATCAGACCGAGTGCATTCATTAGCAAACAAACAATATGATCGGTCTGACGCAAACATAAACAAGTGAAAACAAGATAAACAGAGATAAGGCGAAGACGCCGTATAAAATATGTTCGCAAACAAAAGTTATCCAAACATTAAATCTGAGATTTAACATTTCTACTTATTCTATTTCCATCAGTTTATTAAAAATGTTGAATAAATCAAACAAATGAATCTTATAGGACACATTGTCAATTTAAGGATAAAAAATTGTATTACAATAAAGATACATTGCTAAGAAGCAAACATGGCGGTCTGTACAGTGAATTTTAAATTTCGAGTTTGAGGTGAACCTCCTTGTAATGGTCAGTTTTTGCTTGTTTTTCTAAAACATGCTCCTCATTCCATTTAAATGGCATATACTGAGTTCCGTTGCGTCCGTTAGAGCGATTTAAATTAGCGTCCGATTATGTTATTTAGCAAAAGTTTCATGTCGATAAAACAAATATAAATTGTGTCCGCTAGAGTGGTAACATATATATATATACATCATCCGGTCATCATCATCATCCTTATCATTATCATCATCATCCTTCACCGGTGTGGAAAGTAACGGGAAGCTACCACACCCTAGTAACGTTGCAAATCATAGCATGAAAATGCTATGATTGCAGTGAAAGACCTGCCCTCGGGCAGAATTACTATGGATGAATATATATATATATATATATATATGTGTGTGTGTGTGTGTGTATCCCGCTACTGCTCGTGTAAATTGAGAATACTATAATTATATACTAGCTGGCCCGGATCGCCTTTAAATATTTTTACGTTAATTTTCCGATGTTTTAATAGTTATCTGCTATTCGGGACGGAAAGAAATCCAACAAATCAAAGATAAAAAAAAATCGGTCCAGCCGTTCTTGAGTTATAAATAGTGTAACTAATCCGACTTTGTTTTTTATATATATAGAAGTCCCGGCCACGTGTTGCTGTGGCTAAAGTTTACGTTAAATTATGTTGTAGTAAACTAAGTGAGAAATCTAAATCAGAAAGTTTTTGTTTTACACAATTTTTTAGTTCTGGTACGTTAACTACACCCGGTATAAATATGGGTGGTGGTTTATGTGGAAGTGGTTTTGTTGATTGAGATGAATTTATGTTGTCTGCATTCTCAGTATCATAAGGATTACATACATTTACTGATGGAATATTTTGAGGAGGCTAGCTGATTTCATTATACTTTCGTTTTTTTCTACGAACTTGTTGACAGTTTGGATTCTCATCATCATCATCATCATTTTGTGATATATTATAATCATCTTGTTTTTCATTTAATTGAGACTTACTTACAATTCTGTTATTCCGTTCCTAAGAACCTTCATATGTTTTTAAATTGACATTCTTCTTAAATGTAACATTTATGTCACATAGGCCTATACCAATTTGCGGAAATTCACTTGATATCTTATCATTCATGGTCTCTAGAACTGATTCGCCATATTGTTCAGTGTCCCTTCTCGGTCCAGTTAATTTTAAATTAAGTTGCTGTCTTTGAGCCAGATTACTTAAAACTAATACTTACACACGAAATTAGTTTTATTATCAATATATCGAAAATAAAATAAACACAAACACACTTCAATTATGAAATAATCAATATTTGTAATTCAATTGAAATTCGCGGTTGCAACAAATAGCACAGCCACCTGGTTAAATAATAAACCAATTACCTTACACCGCCACCTGTTAGAATCGTGTGATATATTATAGTCATCTTGTTTTTCATTTAATTGAGACATCGAGATTGTTTCTGTAATATTAGGCATATTATTATAACTAACAGACTTACTTACAGTTCTGTTATTCCGTTCATTAGTACCTACATATGTTTTTAAATTGACATTCTTCTTAAATGTAAGATTTATGTCACATAGGCCTATACCAATTTGCGGAAATTCACTTGATATCTTATCATTCATGGTCTCTAGAACTGATTCGCCATATTGTTCAATGTCCCTTCTCGGTCCAGTTAAATTTAAATTAAGTTGCTGTCTTTCAGCCAGATTACTTAAAACTAATGCTTATACGCGAAATTAATATTATTATCAATATATTGAAAATAAAATAAACACTGAACACACTTAAATTATGAAATAATCAATATTTGTAATTCAATTGAAATTCGCGGTTGCAACAAAAAGCACAGTCACCTGGTTAAATAATAAACCAATTACCTTACACCGTCATCTGTTAGAATCGTATGGAACTCACATATAATTATAACTCTTTGTTAAATAATAGACAAATAATTTGCAATACAAATAATGCGACTATAAATTTAGTTATAAACTACCGTAGGTCTCATGTTGAATCAAACAGCACACAGTGTGCAAAATTTTTATTAAAATCGGTTCAGTAGTTTAGGATCCCATCGTGTTTGTGTTAAGATTCCTGAGAAGCTCAGATGGTGAGGGCGCTAAACGTACACAGTTTAGAAACTCAGGTTCAAATTCCTTTCTCAGGCATTTATTTTTCTTTTCATGCCATATATACTTTATATATATATATATATATATATATATATATATATATATATTTATTTATTTACGTAGTCATTTTCCGTATCTACTAAATAGGGTCGGTCAAGAATTGTATTTTTTTTTTCCGAAAATATTTTCATGGAACGTCCTCAATAGCTTCATTCCTTCTGAATTCGTTAAAAATAATTTTTGAACAAAATGTATCGGCCCTTTCATCCCCATATATGAATTGCTATGATAACTAACTAACTGGCACTATCGAACCCCTAGGTCCATGGCCGCGCAGACATAAGCTCTCCATACATCCCTATCCTGAGCTAATGTTTTCCAATCATTCCCTGTATAATATATTTCCTTCAAATCATAGTTAATTTTATTCTCCCACCTCATTCTTGGTCTACCAACTGGGCATTTTCCCTCTGGTTTTCCTACTAGAAGCCTCCATGCACGTCTTTCGTTCCCCACATGTGCCACGTGTCCTACCCATCGCAGTCTACGAGAGTTAACTGTACTTATTATATCTGTCTTCCTACAAAGACCATGACGTTCACTGTTATATATATTCTTCTCCATTCACTTGTCTGTTCATCTCTCTTTGGTCCAAAAATTTTCCTAAGAACTTTATTCTCAAATACTCGTCATTTCCTTTCCTCTTAAAGTAAGAGTCCATGTTTCGCAACCATATAACACAGGGTGTCCCATTCAAACCTCCCACATATTAATTAATCATAACTATGTATGCGGAATTATGAAACATATTAAACGAAACAAAAACTAAATAATTTCCATTGCCACACATTGACACACACTAAAATACCTCTATATGTGCACTATTAGTGGTATGAACAATATGAAGTCTGTATTCGATTTCGTGCCAAGATCTGTCCAACATGTCCATTGTTACTGTAGCAATTGTGTCAAGGATACAGTTCGTAACTCATGAAGATCCTGTACTGGAGTCGCAAACACACGGTCTTTTACATAACCCCAGAGAAAGAATTCCAGTGGAGTGATTTTGTTTTATGTCATTATTGTCCAACATGCGACAGATGGATTAACTGCAACAATGACAACAAAAATACTTTGAGTTTCTCTTTATTTTAATACCAATCTCATTTCATAATTCCGCATATTGTGAGAGTTATGGTTAATTAAAATGTGGGAGATTTGAATGGGACACGGTGTATAACTGGTAGAAAAATGGTTTTATATATTTTCATTTTTACGTTTTTTGAAAGGAGTTGGGAAGAATTGCTACGTTAATGAGCGGAATTGTTAAAGAGCGTCATTAAACAAACGAGTTCTACAATTTAAGATTTAAAGCGAGAGAAATGAAGCCGTGCCCTGAACACAAAGCATCGTAACGTTGGGAATTGATCGCTTGAATTTAACTGACCGACATTAATGCATTCTCTACCGCAATGTTACCGTTATCAGCTGTGACTAACGTCAAACGGTCTGGTTGACCCAACTTAGGAAACCGACGTAACCATCTGACATTTCCAACTAGCCCTTAATCACGTGCATAACTACATTTCAGTTATTTCAACCTTTCTCCCTCGATCTTTATTACAAATAAATAAATATACACAATAGAAAACAATTTACAAGTTATCGTATTTGCCTAATGTATTTTAGCTAGTGGAATTTACTGAATTTTGTTTTCTAAAAATACATAGGACACACAGAGTTTTTCTAAAGGTTGCGCACACATTTCGGGAGCTTATAGAGGGGTCGAAATAAACAACTTTTGATTAGTAACTTATAGTCTGAAAAGTAATCCTGGGTCAGTACAGGTCTGAGAAAGTCAGGAACTACAATGCGAATCTAAGCTTATTTTCAGAGAGGCACTGGGTTTGGTACACTAATGTATGTTGCCATACCGTTCAGTGGAGTACAGAACTTGTGTGCTCTTCTCTTTACGTCTGATAGTGATTCGTGCGATCTTTAGGTTGTTTTCTTTTCAGTACGGCATCTGCAGTGTATTATTAAGGTCTACTACAGCAGTGTTAGTGATATTTGTGAAATAAAATGCACGTTGTCCGAACTTCAGACACGGATTTAATGTATGATAGAGCGAATGTAATGCGTGCGAAGCTCATCGCCTGTACAGCGCACAATATCCGAACAGACGTCAACCATAGCATTAGACGTTTCAAAACATTCACCATAGACTCGAGTGAACAGGTTCCTTAGGTTCGTTACATCACTGAGGCCGGCCACATACGACTCGAACATTCGCTACGGTAGAAGAAGTACTTGCTCACGTGGAAGAACATAAATCTACCAGCACGCGTGCCATCGCTCATACCATGTGGATTTCTCAAAGTAGTGCTTGGAGTATCCTGCATGGCAACCAGCTGCACCCGTATCATCCACAGAAAGTTCAGAGTGTCAGTGTGGATGATTTACCACGACGACTTCAATTTTGTGAATGGATTCTTGACTATTGTGAGAATGAGCCCAATTTTTAACCAACGTGTTGTTCACAAATGAAGGACAGTTCACCAATGATGGATTCTTTAATAATCGTAACAGCCATATTTGGGCGAGGCATAATTCCCATGCTGCATTCCAACGCCACCTCCACCATAGGTCTACAGTGAATGTTATTATTGGTGACCACATAATCGGACCGTACATCCTCCCACCAGCCACCTCCACCATAGGTCTACAGTGAATGTTATTATTGGTGACCACATAATCGGACCGTACATCCTCCCACCAGCCACCTTCACCATAGGTCTACAGTGAATGTTATTATTGGTGACCACATAATCGGACCGTACATCCTCCCACCACCCACCTCCACCATAGGTCTACAGTGAATGTTATTATTGGTGACCACATAATCGGACCGTACATCCTCCCACCAGCCACCTCCACCGTAGGTCTACAGTGAATGTTATTATTGGTGACCACATAATCGGACCGCACATCCTCCCACCACCCACCTCCACCATAGGTCTACAGTGAATGTTATTATTGGTGACCACATAATCGGACCGTACATCCTCCCACCAGCCACCTCCACCATAGGTCTACAGTGAATGTTATTATTGGTGACCACATAATCGGACCGTACAACCTCCCACCAGCCACCTTCACCATAGGTCTACAGTGAATGTTATTATTGGTGACCACATAATCGGACCGTACATCCTCCCACCAGCCACCTTCACCATAGGTCTACAGTGAATGTTATTATTGGTGACCACATAATCGGACCGTACATCCTCCCACCAGCCACCTCCACCATAGGTCTACAGTGAATGTTATTATTGTGACCACATAATCGGACCGTACAACCTCCCACCAGCCACCTCCACCATAGGTCTACAGTGAATGTTATTATTGGTGACCACATAATCGGACCGTACATCCTCCCACCAGCCACCTCCACCATAGGTCTACAGTGAATGTTATTATTGGTGACCACATAATCGGACCGTACATCCTCCCACCAGCCACCTCCACCATAGGTCTACAGTGAATGTTATTATTGGTGACCACATAATCGGACCGTACAACCTCCCACCAGCCACCTCCACCATAGGTCTACAGTGAATGTTATTATTGGTGACCACATAATCGGACCGTACATCCTCCCACCAGCCACCTCCACCATAGGTCTACAGTGAATGTTATTATTGGTGACCACATAATCGGACCGTACATCCTCCCACCAGCCACCTCCACCATAGGTCTACAGTGAATGTTATTATTGGTGACCACATAATCGGACCGTACATCCTCCCACCAGCCACCTCCACCATAGGTCTACAGTGAATGTTATTATTGGTGACCACATAATCGGACCGTACATCCTCCCACCAGCCACCTCCACCATAGGTCTACAGTGAATGTTATTATTGGTGACCACATAATCGGACCGTACATCCTCCCACCAGCCACCTCCACCATAGGTCTACAGTGAATGTTATTATTGGTGACCACATAATCGGACCGTACATCCTCCCACCAGCCACCTCCACCATAGGTCTACAGTGAATGTTATTATTGGTGACCACATAATCGGACCGTACATCCTCCCACCAGCCACCTCCACCATAGGTCTACAATGAATGTTATTATTGGTGACCACATAATCGGACCGTACATCCTCCCACCAGCCACCTCCACCATAGGTCTACAGTGAATGTTATTATTGGTGACCACATAATCGGACCGTACAACCTCCCACCAGCCACCTCCACCATAGGTCTACAGTGAATGTTATTATTGGTGACCACATAATCGGACCGTACATCCTCCCACCAACTTTGAATGGAGTGAGGTACAAGGTATTCGTCCAAGAAGTTCTTCCAGAACTGTTAGAGGATCTTCCATTTATCTTGCGTCGCCAGATGTGGGTGCAACTAGACGGAGCACGAGCACACTTCACTCTTCAAGTGCGTAACTTACTCAATGACACTTATCCCGGGTGCTGGATTGGAAGAGAAGGTCCAATTACAGGGCTCCCCTGATCTGACGCCTCTTGATTTTTCTCCTTGGGACATATCAAAAGCCTCGAGACACCAGTTCCCAACCAAGAAGAACTTCTTTCCGATTACTTGCAGCAGCTGATGAGGTTCGTGAGGTGCGTGATGTACTTGGTAGAGTGCGCCAGAACTTTCTACGATGCGGACGTTTTTATACCTGTATTCAATGTAATGGTAGACTTTTGAACACCTAGTGTTGTAAAATTAAATTGGCGAATGCATTTAGATTTGCTTAAGTGTGCACACAAAATAATTTCTTGTCCATCCAGACATTTCCTGGCTTGTACTGACTCAGGATTACTTCCCAGACCATAAGTTTCTGTACGAAGGTTGTTGTATTTCGACTCCTCTATAAGTCCCAAAATTTATGGGCAACATTTTGAATTGCCGTGAATATTATCCTAGTTACTCGTATATTATATTGCGAAACATGGACTCTTATTTTAAGGGAGGGGGAAAGATTAAAAGTATTTTAGAATTAAATTCATATGATAATTTTTGCTTCAAAGATAGTTGAACAGGCAGGTTAATGGAGAAGACTACATGGCAGTGAGCTTTATAGGAAACCTGATATAATAACAGTTAAATCTCATAGACTGCGATGAGCAGGACATTTGGCACGAATGGGCAATGACAGAAGGAGACGGAAATTTATTTTTGGATAACCAGAAGGAACGTGTCCAGTAAATGGCCAAGAAAAAATGCAGAATAACATTAACGATGTAAACGGAAGTAAATTATACAGGGGATGATTGGAAAACATTAACTCTAAACTCAAGATAGCGACTTATGGAAACCTTATCGACGCGGCCATAAACTTTCGGATTCGATAGTATCAGTGAGTTAGTTAATTTATATATATATCCACCCATAGTAATTCTGCCCGGAGGCAGATCCTTCACTGCAATCATAGCATTTTCATCCTATGCTTGCAGCTTTACTAGGGAATTGTAGGTGTGGTAGCTTCCCGTTGTGTTCCACACCGGTGAAGGATGATGATGATAATGGTAAGGATGATGATGATGATGCTGGCCATATGATCTCGGGGATAGTTTGGGCCTTAAAGTTTTCCTGACATTTGTTTTACAGGTGAGGAAAAACCCCGATAACAACCTCACCCGGAAAAACTGCCCCGACCGGGGATCGAACCCGGGCCCACTGCGTGACAAGGTGGCACGCTACCTCGAGACCACAGCGGTGGACCATATATATATATATACATACATATATATATATATGATTAAACATTCAGCCAACAGAACAAACTTACCAGATCTAACAAGGTAACTGTCAACCATTGCATGCCGATACTCTATCTCCGAATTTCTTCCAGAGAAGCGTTGTGATGTACCAAGGTCGTGTTAAAAAACCTGCCTTTTTAACTGCGAGGCAGAGAAATCGAAGCCAGAATCTTGAAATGTTAACCCCTTTAGTTTTCCTGTATTTTAAATGAGATTTTTTTGTCTTATGTTGAGATTGTCTATTATGGCATTTCTGGCTTCTTTCCCCTAGCATTGACAGAATTGTAATTTATTTCTTAGGTTGGGGCACCTGTAAGGCAGAGTTACGTTACCTTGATTGGATGATGGGTGATAAATGATAATGAAGCACCAGGAGAGTTCTTAACCTAAATTCCAGACCATGGGCAACCACAGGAATAATTCCCTTTAAGGGAAAATTCCTATGGTTTGACCGGGAATAGAACCCGGGACCTCATTAACAGTAGACAAGAACGCTCACCACTAGCCCATGAGTTGACGCTGGATATTAGTGCCTTGCAGTTAAAAACAGTTGATTTTTTTTTACGAGAACCTTTGTACATTACAACGCCTCTCAGGTAGAAATTACAAGGTAGATTTCGGCATGCAATTGTTGATACTTTTCCTTCTTAGAAACGCAGACAGTAAACACTTTTTCCTCGAAGTGGGCAACAATGCCCACTTGTGAGCCCTTTAGATCTTCGGGGGACGGTAGAAGGCCCATAGGAAATTACGGGTCGTTGAGACGGTCTAGAAAGTCGATGGCCGACAAAAAAAAGCGAACAATTTGTTTACCTGATATTTCAAGCTGAAATTAAATACAGTCTAGTTGGTTATTGAATAGAAGGTCCTTTGCTCTCATTCAAAATGTATGTTTGAACAAACAAATACGATTTGGCACATTTAAAATTGTATATTACGATGCGAGGTTGGGAAGTGGTTTTTACAGAAGCGAGGAAAATGTTTAAAACCCGAGCGGTAGCGAGGATTTTAATTTCCGACATTCTGTAAAATACTTCACAAACTTGCGTTGTACATTATTTTTTTCGTGATGGTGTTTTCAAAATAATAAATAATAGTAAAATAATAACACATTTGTTGGAAATATTTGCGTTCATTATAAACAATTGACTAACGTTAACAATGTGGACAATGTTTGTTAGTTGAAGCTTCAGAAGGCCGTGATACCAATCAGTTATAAAATTTTGTCAAGTACGTATGTATTGTTTTATATTGTTTCAAATAAAGTTCAGTTCATTTAAAATGCAGTGATTTGTTTCGTATAATGTATATTAACACTACCTTTTGTATATATTTTTGTATATAGGCCTATATTATATGTAGTATAGGCTACATAGAGGGCAGTGGTTTTACTTCCCACACGTGGTTTGTAATATGTAATATTACAGTATAGTTATTTAGGTTGGCAACCTCGAAATGTAGGAAGTTGCAGTTTTAATCATGGTCGCCATTACTGTAAGTACAACAAAACACACTATCGCGCAAAAACAATATTTTATCTGCTATTATAACAATCAAGTTCGTAGTTACTATGCAACAAAACTCATACTTTACATTCTAACAAAACACGCTATCAAAACACAAAATACAAGTTCAGCAAAATGTAAAATACTCTTTATTGATTATTTCGTATATACTCATATAAGTAAACTGCCCTTTACTCTTCTGGAAGTAGACTATATTAATAGTTACATCTTGGACTGATTTTAAAAGTTTTCTTGATGAACCGTGAAAATCATCTTCTCCGCTTATTTTTACTTTAAATTCACTTATGAAACTAACACCCAAAATAGCAGAATGTAACAAAAATATTTATTTATTCATCGTGTCTATTTGTTTGTCGAAAACTCACATTATTCTTTCTCTAAACACATCATTTCCGCAATAATTAGATTTCATTAAATGTATTAAATATACAACATATACTAAAATCTCTGAACTTAATAAAATACAGAATTTTGCAGACAACATGTTACAAAATTAGGTTAGTATCTCGTCGTCTAAATAACTGTTAAGAGCGCATCTCAAAAACAGGAATATAAATTATTGTTTGTAACAGTTGGTAAGTTGAAGAAATTGTGAACGCTAGAACAATTGCGATTCTCAAAGTGGACGGTGGCCGAAATAGTTTTATGATGCTTTGCTATAAGAATCAACTAATAGGCTTACAACTTGGTATATGATGAAATCTACTTCCAAAATAATTATGTTGAAGTTCTCATTAGCCCTATTTAATATAAATATCTTCATTGAGATCGATTTTTTCCTCATCTCAATTTCCTTGTTCTACGTAAGTATTTACAAGTTCTGTTCCCACTCACCCGTAGCCGAGCAGTTGAAGGAATCATGCCTTGGTGTAGAGCTACAGACTTACGCAGGTTCACATCTTCGTGGGGAAGAAATGTATTCATGGAATTTTGGCCAATATGGGACCCAGCATCGTGAGGAATTTGGGTAGTTACAATAAGTAGCTGCTCCAGGTTGAGAAAAATCAGCTACAATAGCTGGGGGACCGGACATGATGACCACATGTCACCCACATTCTGACTGGATCTATGAGATTAACAGATATGGAGATAATTCTACAAGTCAACAAGGGCTTACTACACCTGTTGAACCAGGGTATTTTTGTTCATACTTGTCCCCTTCCTAACCTCCCATCATCTGACCTGACAAGTGTCTCTAATAGCTATTTTAATATATCTGGCTTAACTTGGCAAAGAGAAAGATGGCGATATAAGGGTAGGTCCTTGACGGTTTTTACACTGTTTCAAAAGAAAGAATGCAACCTGTTGTCAGTTTTCGTCTTCCCCCTTGCCCCTATTAAAATCAGGTGAAGAAACACCAACAATACTGGTGCGAGTAAGAGAGGTGAGCACAGCTATATATTTCTACAAATTTCTAGTAAAGATAAACCAGACGAACTATAGTACCTAAGTTCTTCACGCTTTACGAAATGCATAATATCTTGATATGCTTGTGAATGTTGAGATATACGCCTTTACTTCCCATCCAAAGGAAGTCACAATTAGAATTCTTAAAAAGTAAAGTGGATCCAGTATAGGGCTTGGGAGGTCCTTGAGGTTGTGGGAGATTAAGTCTCCTACCTTTTTAGACAATCGGCTCAGGGTGTGAGCCCTGCGTGACGGCTATTTTACCTCATTTTCGTTAGACGTTGAGTCGATCCCAGGGTCATGATGCCGCCAGAAGGTTTAGGCCAGTTTAAAAAATATCCCACTATGGCTCGAAACCATGACCTTCCGGTATGTAGCTTATTGCCTTAACCACCTATGCTTCGGCTTAAGTGTCCCTAACCTACAATACTTACGTTGAAGATTTAAAAGGTAAGTTTTTAGGTGAAATTTAAATTTTAATTTATTTCTAATTATTTTTGATGAGGCTATGAAATCTAATTAATAAACTAGGATTAGATACCCTATTATTTATGAATTAAAAAAATTACGACCTTTTAAAGTCTATAGACTCGGCCGGGTTTCAACCCGGTAACCTTGGGACCAGAGGCGGTCTTGGTGATCACTAGCCATCAGTTTATTATTGAACATACGAGTATGTAATTTTCTTTGTTAATGGGAAATGCAACTAAAACTAAAATTGCTAAATATGATAACAGAAATAAATTAAGTGCTGAAATACTTTTAGACATATGTATACCGGGTTATGATATATATATATATATATAAATGTTAATGTAACCTAAAGTAAAATTTTTAAATTATAGAGAAACCAGTTCCAAAATATCATCTGAGATTGGGGATTTCATGAGCTCTACAAATACAATGTTAAGGTACATTCGAATGCAACTATAGATTATGATTATATTTCTCACTTCCAATACTGAAATTCGAGAGTTAAAACATTGCGGGGGTCCGATGTTATGGGTGTAGAAACCTTAAAACCGGCTTCCATCAGAAGGTAACCATTACCGTGGATGCTGTCGGTCAGATTTACGGCACGTAAAAGACCTAAAATATGAATAATATAGCAAAATCTTTCAAGCACATGTTTTAATTGCAAAATTTAAGACCAAGATGTTAAAGAGCGTCGTTAAATAAAATTATAAATTTGAAGTAAATGTATAAGATACACATGACGACAGGATTTGGTCTTCATTTTAGATAGCGCTTTAAAATCCATTGCAAGGAATGCAGACTCAACGTACATCTGGGCCCCTCACATACATTAAAAATTGGATACGATATCTACAAAGCTAGGAGGATGTCCGAGATGGAACAGGAATAAACATATTGAAACAGCTCAGACAACGTTTTCAAAAGTCTGAAATGCACTTTCATCGCATGTGGGTATTCAGGATTACGAAATAACAGACAGTTTGGTAAAAGAAGGGAGCAAAGACACAACATCAGAAACAGAACAATTAACTTTCACTGAAATCTGTTGAAAATTTAAAACAAAGACAAAAAATGTAGAAATTACCACAGAACACAACTGGTATAAAACAATTATTATATTCGTGCCTAGAGACTAAAAATACCGTAAGCAATTAAATTTTCATGGGATTCCGGTTTATGACAAACAATTAAACTAAAAATAAAAAAAAATAGTTTAAAAACTAAAACAACACGCTTTATTAGAAAACCAAACTAAAAATAAACAATAAATAGTAGTTTTAAAAAAACTAAAAAAACACGCTTTATTAGAAAACCGAACTAAAAAATGAAAAATAATTTTAATTTACATTACGCTTGGGATAAAATTAAAGTGGTCAACAAAAAATCATCTCCAACACATCTAGAATAAAACTAGAGTTATCTACAAAAAAATTACCATCAAAAGCGTGGGGTGGTTTTTATGGTTTTTACGTTTTCTTCTTAGAGACTTTACTTTTACCAAAATCTGTTTATTATCAAATATATTAATTGCTAAAGAGCACCCCATGCGTTTTATGGTAAAATTATTTGTTTTTGTTGATAACTCTAGTTTCATTTTACATGTGTTGGATATGTTTTTTTTTTGTTGACCAATTTAATTTTATCCAAAGCGTATTGGAAATCAAAATTATTTTTCATTTTTTAGTTCGGTTTTCTAATAAAGCGTGTTGTTTTTTTAAATTATTATTTACTTGTAACTGATTGGAATAATATATTACGATACAAGTATGCAAGGAAGTGTTTTACGCCTGAGTTTTAATGTTTATGTTCGAGTTGATAGAGGAGGACATAAGTTTTCAACGAAAGTCTTCCATCCTTGTATCGTATTATAGGCCTATTTTATTTTATCTTATGCTTTGTTGAATTTATTACCTTTAATTATATTAAAAATAGCATAGTGTAAATAAGATGGCCATGGAAGCAATGCAATACCATTAATTCTTAATAATTATACATAACTTAATGTATAATGCTATTGTATTATTATGTAATTGTAATATTATTGTGTTTTCTTTATGTAATTGTAATGTTTTTTTTTGTTTTTCTTTATACTACATTGCTCAAAACAATTAGAGGAACACTATGAAATATGCAAATATTTTTTTCATTGGATAAAGGTACAAACATGAAATTAATAAAGTACATTATTTGTGGTTATTTATTTATTTATTTATTGCTCATGTCAGTAAAAACAAATGAATAATGCTGACAATTAACTTTTCAAATAATTCCGCTATGTAAGCAATTGAATCTTGTGCTTATTTTTCAAAGTTAAACACTCGTTATATTGAGTTAGTATCGTGTATGGCCTCCACGACATTCGATGACACTTTGGCACCTTCGTGGCATGCTCCCAATAAGATTCTGGATTTCCTCTTGCGGGATTTACTCCCATTCCTCCGTCAGAGCATCACCAAGTTGCTGCAGAGTTTGTGGAGCTTGATGTCGGTTCCTTACCTTCCTGTCTAGAAGATCCCACAAGTGTTCAATAGGGTTGAGGTCTGGGCTGACCGCTGGCCACTCCATTACCTCAATTTCATTCCTCCTCAGGAAATCCCTGGTGACAGCCGCAGAATGTGCCCTGGCATTATCCTGCATAAACAGAAATCCAGGGCCTACTCCAATGGCAGCAGGTACTACATGCTCTTCCAGAACGGCTCGATATACCGGACAGCATTCAGTCGCTGTGGAACAAGTACAAGGTCCGTACGATAGTTGTACATAACTCCGGCCCACACCATTATGGAACCTCCTCCGAATCTATCAATTTCCTGTACAGCCTCTGCAGAAAATCTTTCTCCTGGCCGTCCCCACACACTCAATCGACCATCACAACGTGTAAGACGATACCTGGATTCGTCCGAGAAGAGCACAGACTCCCACTGGTTCAGGTTCCAATCACCATGGTTTTCAGCATACGTACGTCTTGCTGTCTTATGCCCATTTGTTAAGCGTGGTTTTTTAACGGGCCTTTTTGGACGAATATTCTCTTTCCTTAATCTGTTCCTTATGGTTTGGTCTGAAACCCGGATTCCGGAAGCCATATGAAGGTCATTCTGCAGGTCTTTTGCAGTTTTTGTACGCTGTCAAAGAGCAGGGGGCTTCTGTTAAATTTACGGCCCTGGCCACGTCTTCTACACTACTGACCTGTCTCTCTGTGCCTGTTGCGTAACCTGGACACCACGGAAGGAGAAACCCCAAGCTCTCTAGCCACTTGTCGCAGAGATTGACCTTATCGTAAAATATGTAGAGCATGATACACTTCAAACTCATTTAATTGCCTCATTTTGTCAGAGACTTCAATAAGCAAGGCAATAATCAACATTCGTCACTATAGCAACATCAGGAAGCTTACCAATTAGAAGTGGCCAGTGCCGTCCAAAATAAAAAAAATCTCTATATTTGTTATTTGAGGTAATTTCTCTGTATTTAGGCCATGGATATTTAAAATTTGTATCCAATGATAAAATTAATAATTCAATTTACATATTGTCCAACTTTCAGCATCACAGCTTTAAAAGCAGTTACGCATTCAATTTATTACAAGTGTTCCTCTAATTGTTTTGAGCAGTGTATTACTAATTATTACTTTATTGTAACGGACTGTCAACAGCACGTACCGCTTACTGCCCGTGTGACCCATATTTGTAAATAACATTGTAAATATCTTGCTTTTTGTCTAAGAAAGTCCTACTACTACTACTACTACTACTACTACTACTACTAGAAAAACCAGAGGGGAAAGCGCCAGTTGGTAGATCAAGAATGAGGTGGAGGAATGATATTATCCATGATTTGAGGGATGTAGATTATACAGGAGATGATTGGAAAACATTAGCTCAGGATAGGATTATATGGAGAGCTTATGTCCGCGCGGCCATGAACCTACGGGTTCGATAGAGCCAGTGAGTTAGTGTAAATTAGACATCAGGTGTACTACGTATAATGATGTTCACGTGTACATTGAATACATTCCAATGCATTAACAGATCTCTGGATCAACCTGCAGATGTAATAAAATTTCTATAGAACACTAACCTCATGGACACGGTTTAGAAGAACCTGGGGTAAACAACAGCAACAACAACAACTGTACTTCGAATAATTTAAGAACATTAAGATATTCAAAACACACTCCATGCTCAATAGTAACAACTACACGTGTGAAATGGGCGACGTCGAATCTATTATTTGAAAACTTGTAGAGCATTGAAAACCTGGTTTTGATATTCAGTCCACGGTTTCCAAGTAAAAGTTTCCAACTTTCCATGTCTCTCTCGCTTCCTCTTTTCTTTTCTACCACTTCTACAAATTTTGTGTCCCCAATGCGCTACAATATTTCAAATATTAAGTTTATTATAGAATGCACACATTACGTTCCATCACAAACTTTGAAAATCTCAGATGTACTAAGTTATTATATACTTCATACATCCAATGTGGGGACACAGGTGCTCCCTAGCGGGACTATTTTAACCAGACTAATTTAGTAAAGCTATTTATCTCCAGATGCCAACGAGTGACATGTGGTTAGCACATCGCATGAATGATACATCTAGTAATAAGCTATTACTCGGATGAATGAAGTACTCCATGGTGCGACAGGCCTAGAAAGCCCTTGAACTACCAGCCGACTGCTGGCCTCATATCCACATGTTATGATCACAGAGGTAGACAGTATTACAGCCAGTATAGGGATGACATGTCGGGTCTCTTAGCCCTTATGGCTGGTTCTTTCAACCTTATTATAACTGCCATATGTCTCTTATTGTTGGTGGATACCGATCCTATACTGGGCGAAATTCCATGATGAAATGTCTTCGTCTATGGAGACTCGAAGCAGCTTAAGTCTCAGAGCTCTGCGCCAAGACATTTTGCCTAAACCACTCGGCTACGGTGCAGGAGAGATGGATGAAGGACAGTTAAATTTCACACATAGATATTTTCGTTCAGGCTTGCTGGTCTTTTACGAGCCTGAAAATCTTCAGACTCGTAATCCAACGGCTTAAATTTCCTCCCGGAGGACTTGTTCCATGGACTTTTCATACTTCAAACCCATCGACCCTAGCTGGGTTTGAACCCGTGACACTCGGGATTAGAGGTAATGACCGTAGTAGTAGCAGAATTCTATTTCTTTCTTTGCTTAACTTCAACCACCTCCATTTTAAACACTTCAATATATCTCACTCCACTTGAGACTTATTTCGTTGGGGTAAAATAGGAATTTATTAAAATACAGGGCCTTCTATACATAATGAGTAACTCTCACTATCGAACCATGGCCATGCGAACATCAGATCTACATATATCCCTATCATGAGTAAAGGTAAAGGTAAAGTGATCCCACTAAGTCCTCAGGAGGCCCTTGTGGTAGTAGGAGGTTAAGGCTTTCACTTTTTGTGAACGATACGTACTTTTTATCTGCCGGGTTGTCAGCCTTGCGTGACGGTCGCCATTTCCCCCAGTACAAGCGTCTGGAACTTATTTCCGTTAGAAGCTGAGTCGATGCCAAGGACATAGGTTTGGGTCAGTTTAATATTACTGACCTACTGAGACTCGAACCCTCGACCTTAACTACTACGCTACGTCGTTAAGTTTTCAATAATCCCCTGTACAGTGTATTTCAGTCTAATTCTCTTGAATCGTAGTTAATAATATTCTCCATCTCATTCTAAACTTATCTACTGCTTGCTTTCCTACAAGGACTTTCTAGCTTCTCTTTCATTTCCTATTCGTGCTACCTGTCCGGCCCATCGCAGTATAGGAGACTTAACTTTTCTTATTATATTTAGTTTCCTATAAAGATCATGTACCTCACTGTCGTGTAAGTCTTCTCCATTCACCTGTTTCTTAATAACTGAAACTCATTCCTGTTTGTAATTATTGTTCCAAGGTATTTGAATTCAGCTACTTTTGCAAAATTTCCCTCATTTGTTATTAACTGTCCGGTTTCATTATATAATATATTTATATGTGTGAGCATAGGCTTTACTAAGTTTTATTGATGTTTATTTCCAACCCAAATTTCTTAGTGTTACTCAATAGAGTGTGCGTGTTGACTTTAGTATCTCTTTAACCTTTAACAGTATCAGCGTAAACTATCATCGTATTAATCAATTGAGCCTACCTACATATATATATATATATATATATATATATATATATATATATCTCTCTCTCTATCTCCTCTCTCTCTCTCTCTCTCTCTCTCTCTCTCTCTCTCTCTCTCTCTCTCTGTATACATTGCACCGCGGTGTTTTGTTTCCCTCTATTATTATTTATTTGTATCTGTATCCATGGTCTGCTCTGCTTTATTATCTCTATGTCTATATAATTATCTATCATGAATGTTATCAACAGAGCCTATCCTTATTCTTAAAACCAACTTGTGGTACTCACAAATTCTCGCTTATAGTCTACAGCTGGGCCTAAAATACAGACTTAAATAATCTTTCTTATAATGCACCTATAGTGTATTATTCAACATAATATATAAAAAACTGCTTATCATATTCGACTTTACTGATAGTATAGTTTACGTCAATCATGAGAGAAGAGGGAATCGCTATATAAACTCACAAAATTAGGTTCAAGTTTAAACTGAAAAAGTTAAGCAATCTAAGAAAACACATGTAAACTTAACTAAAAATAACTATAATTGATTGAAGTAAAATATTAAATTAAATTATAGGCTACATATAGCTGTTTGAAAATTAATTAAATGTAAACATTAAATATATATATATATATATATATATATAATGAAAAATAACTAGAACAATCGTATATATTGAATAACAATAATAACGATACATTCATCCACTCCAAACTTAAACAATGTTCTTTTTAACAGTTTTCTTCTTGAAATAAACGAATAGTCCTTGGCAAGGGATCGCTTCTTCGATCCCAGCTGACTTACTGAAACCAAGGTTGACTCCGACTATTAACTATGAAAGGCCTCAGGTCGCGGACGTCACTCATCGCGCATCCAAACTTGCGTCGATGACCTAAAGGAAGGGGAAATAAGGAGAGGATCGAGCACATAACATATATACAAACACAGAGTGTATAATATTGCGTCACGGCTGGAAAATTTTACGTCATCACGGTACAAGTGTGTGTGTGTGTGTGTGTGTGTGTGCACGTACATTACAACATAGGCCTATACTTATTTATAAATAGATCGCACGGACAACAAGCCGTTCGTGCTTTTGACAGACTGTATCAGTACATCAATGTCAAATATTAATACTTACTTACTTACTTACTTACTTACTCACTGGCACTATCGAACCCGTAGGTTCATGGCCGCACGGACATAAGCTATCCATACATCCCTATCCTGAGCTAATGCTTTCCAATCATTCCCTGTATAATCTACTTCCCTCAAATCATAGTTAATGTTATTATCCCACCTTATTCTTGGTCTACCAACTGGGCGCTTTCCCTCTGGCTTTCCTACAAGAAGCTTCCATGCAAGTCTTTCATTTCCCATACGTGCAACATGTCCTGCCCAACGCAGTCTACGAGACAACTGTTCTTATTATATCTGGCTTCCTATAAAGACTACGTAGTTCATTGTTATGTAGTCTTCTCCATTCACCTGTCTGTTCACCTCTCTTTGGTCCAAAAATTTTCCTAAGTACTTTATTCTCAAATACTTGTAATCTCCTTCCCTCTCTTAAAGTAAGAGTCCATGTTTCGCACCCATGTAATATAACTGGTAGAATAATAGTTTTATATATTTTCAGTTTAACGTTTTTTGAAAGGAGTTGGGACATCAAGAGTCTCTGCAATGCATAATAGCATGCATTTCCAGAATTGAGCCTATGTTTAATTTCTTTGTGCATCTCATTCCTATTTGTGATTATTGTTCCTAGGTATTTTAATTCAGCCACTTCCTCAAAATTTCTCTCATTTGTCATTAGCTGTCCATTTCCATTATATAATGAATTTCTACGTGTGACCATATATTTAGTTTTATTGATATTTACTTCCAGTCCCAATTTCTTAGTATTACTCAATAGTGTGTGCGTGTTGTTCTTTAGTATCTCCTCGCTATCGGCCAATAATACTACATCATCAGCATAAACTAACAGCTTATTAATACCATTGAGTTGTAAGCCTTCCTCATTCTCTAAAGATTTAATGGCATGCTCTAGTACAAAATTAAATAGTAGAGGAGATAGTGCATCTCCTTGCTTCAACGCATTCTGGATTTCAAAAGTGTCCGAAAACTGTTTGCCTACACGCACTCTACTCTTTGTGCCATTTCGACACATTCGTATAAGTCTAACTAACTTTTTAAGAATTCCGAACTCCAGCAGGATACTATATAACTTCTCCCTCTTAATTGAATCATATGCTTTGTAAAACAAAATCAAAACAATAGATAACATTTAAATTAATTAAAATACAAATCGAACAGTTAAGTTGTAAACTTATTTGTATTACGTTATATCTCATACACTGCGGACCTAAGTTCGTTCCGTGGTCGTGACAAGTTTGCTGCGAAACTGTTTTTTTTTCTCTCTCGGAGATTTTTGCCACCTGTAAGAGAAATGTCAGGAAACTTTAGGATCCAAACAGTCCCCGAACATCATCTGACGTCATAATCATCATTATCATATTCACCATGTTTACTATGAATGTGTGTGTGAATGGAGTCTTTCGTCTTAATGTTGTGTTGTCTCGGAGGAGGTCCTGACGTAGAGCTGATCACTCATTCGGTGAGGCTCTCCATGTCCTTGTGTGGTCAATATGTACGTGTTTTATCCTCATTTTGCAATCCCTCTACCGATAGAATTCGTTCCCCTTTAAAAACCGCGTAGCGTGTGGCACATAAAAAGTAGCTGTAAGTTGAGAGGTAAAATGAGATCAAGAAGAAGAAGAAGAAGATGTATCTTTAATCAACAACCACATGAATAGCAGATGATAAGTATGGCATGAAAAAAAAAGACGCCTAAAACAAGATTTGAATCAGGGACCTCCAACTCTAATGTTAACGCGATACCGTCTTTACTATCGAGGCATCCCAGTGCTAACATTAATTTTCCTTTCTTAATAGTTGCACTAGGGGCCTGGATAGCGAAGACGGTATCGCGCTGACATTTAGTTTTACAGGTTCCGGGTCCAAATCCCGGTTCATGCGTTAATTTTTCTTTTCTTGTCATATTTGTCTCTAATACACACACACACACACACACACATATATATATAAAGGGTGTGAAAGAATTAAACCGCACATATTTTACTGCATACAAAGGAGTGTTATTACAAGTTATATGAGATAGGGAATCATTGGTCTATGAGGGAAAATGGGCGAGTTATAGTGAATCAAGGTAATCGACATTTGATACAGATAAATCAACAGGAGAGCAAAGTAGGAGAGAAAATTATACTAGAACAACTTCAGATCTTAGTATTAATTCCGAGATCCTGATAGCTAATAATTCATCAACAACGTTTATGAAATATTGGGTTATCAAATTCCTTAAAATGTCGAACTTGGCAGATGATTGCACGCCACTGCACTGGTTACAGTAGAATCGGTACGATGAGAGCCTTACCTCAGAGTGAAAGACGCAAAATCTCTGTAGCATAGTTAACGTGTGGCTTAATGGTTAAAGTGATGGATTTTTATTTGCGAAACCTATTGTACTCTACGGTATGTACATTATTAGTACAACCTTTCAAACAATTCAAAACAATACGTTTTGTAACTCATGTACTGCGCCAACATTCCAATACCGTATTCTGTAAAATAATGAATAAACAATTGAACCAGAAGTAAATCTACGTACGTAAAACTGATTTTCAGTGCGCATATATTAAAGGAAGAAAAGAAAAGAAAAAAAAAAGGTACAGATATTTTACGCAGTTTCGAAATTGGTGCATCAATCTTACACTTGCGTCGGTGGTCAGACTGCTAAAACCACTGAGCTAATGCCGCATACATGTTACCAGTTACAGTCTCTGTATCATATCATTTCCATTTTAATTTGAAATAATCAGTGGCGTGCCAACCATTTTACAAATTGAATCATAACTTGGACATTTTTATTCCTAGACCATTAGTTCATTATCTCAAATTTTTTATATAATACCCTTCTGTATGCAGTTAAATTTGTGCGGTATAATTCATTTACACTCTGTATATATAGCTCTTAGGAAAATGTTTGTACCAAAGAGAGATGAACAGGCAGGTAAATGGAGAAGACTACATAACAGTAAGCTAAATGATCTTTATAGAAACCAGTGCATGGAAGCTTCTTGGAACAAAGCCAGAGGGAAAACGCCCAGTAGGTAGACCAAGAATGAGGTGCGAGAATAACATTAACTGTGATTTGAAGGAAGTAGATTATACAATGAATAATTGGAAAGCATTAGCACAGGATATGGATGTATGGAGAGCTTATGTCCGCGCTTTCATGAACCTACAGGTTCGATAGTGCCAGTGAGTAAGTAAGTAAGAAAACAGATATAATAAGAAAGTTAAGTTTCGTAGACTGCGATGGACAGGAAATGCGGCTTGAATGGGGAGTGAAAGAAGAGGGGCATGGAAGCTTCTTGTAGGAATATCGGAAGGAAAACGCCCGGCTGGTAGACCAAGAATGAGGTGGGAGAATAACATTACCCATGATTTGAGGGAAGTAGATTATACAGAGCGTGATTGGAAAAGTATTAGCTTAGGATAGAGATGTTTGGATAAGTTATTTTCCGCCACAATGGTTCTATGGGTTCGATAATGCCAATGAGTAAGTGTAATATATATATATATATATATATATATATATATATGTGTGTGTGTGTGTGTGTGTGTGTGTGTGTGTGTATTTTTTATTTACAAATACTTTTACCTCTCTTGAGAACTGACTTCCTTTAAAAATCCACAAGGACTGGTTTGACAGAAGCGAACATGATACCCATTATCCTAGCAGGACCGACTTTTTTGACTACACAGACATGAATGATTATATTACAGCTGTTAAACGGACTTTGTGTTATATAATAAAACTAACGACAACGTCGAGTTCTGTAGCTAGTGGTAATTATATTTTTAATTCCAGTGCAGTTTATTACATTCATAATTTAACTGGAATGAATGAGCTCTGTGTAAAATATGAAAATTATAATTCTCGCTGGCTTCATCTCATTGTACTTAGACGCAAATAGATTATAAAACAAATGAAAGGCATGCGCGGCATATTTGTGCTGAGTTTACTGGAATTCATTATAAACCGACTTCCAAATGACAATGACATATTGTTCTCACAAAGAGAAAAATTTCACAAAGCCTTTTTGTAGTAGAGAATATTTTTAACTGGCAATCTCTTTTATATAAAATATTAACAGTTTAAATTCTATTTATTTTCAATTTAGCATTTATTGTTTGTTCTAATGCCACCCCACTGCACTTTACCTACAACGAGTACCACACAGGGCGGATAGATAACGTTAAGGTATTCTAAATGCAGTTCACGCACCACTTCGGCAGTCCACTTATACGTAGATGATGTATTAATGTATTGTGTACAGAAAGGAGTGTAGGATGAGTGTATGTTTATGTTCATGTAGTGTAAAGTGTGTTGTATGAGGTATGGATGATGAAGAGAAGAGAGAAGGTGAAACCCGGTGCCGGCAAGTAGCCTACTTCTATCGAAAAGCACCAAGGAAGCCGGCAGGCTTAACGTCCCCATCTGGTGGACGACTTGGAATCATCAGTAGTATATGCCTTCTGAACATATGTACAGCTGAAGCGGATAAGAAGGCGAGTGTGGCACGAGGAGAGGGAGGTTGTTATCGCTGTGAATCCCCGGTGCGGGCGGTTCTACGCACTGAATTGTATTAATAATTCACACATCTTGTGCTCTTTTCTTGCACAATTATTTTATGAATCCGTGTGTTACGGTTACTAACTTTGTTTCTTTTTCATTACAGTGTTTATAAATATTGTGTTTTATTCGTCCATGTGTTGCAGTTACTAAAATTGTTTCATTTTCATAACAGTGTGTATAAATGCCGTATTTTATTCGTCCAGAAATGCGACTAATATTTTCAGGACACGTAGTACTAGGATGCATGCGATAGAAATACGTGGTACAGTCATTCAGTTTTGAGAATGAGCGCATAGTGGCGCTGTATTACGCTATAGCGCATAGGTGGCGCGGCACTGTATGTTAGTTGAGATCTGTAGACGGTGGATAATCAACTAAAAATTTTAATTCCAGTAGGTACAGCAATAATCACAGTAGCGGATGTAAAATATGCTCGAGTATGGTATGGTACCTTGTCAGTTAGTCTCTCGTTCCAGCAAGAGACAGTTGAGTACATTCACTGAAAGCAGAACTACGGCCTTTGTCGTGACGGTGATTTGAATGCGCATGTCGGAACTCGAGATGTCACAGTTACAGCAACATCAAGTTCTGTCAGAAATTAGGGAAGACCGCTGTCGAAACATTTCAAATGATGCAGTAAGTTTACGGTGAGTACACATTGAGTCGCAGTGTTGTGTTTAGGTGGCACCGACGTTTTTTGCAAGGAAGATACAATTTGGAAGATGACGTGCGTACTGGTCGGCCACAAACAATTCGAACTAAACGCAACATCGAAGAAGTTGTGACGTTGGTGCGTGCTAACCGCTCCCAGTCAGTAGATGATCTGACAGCAGTGGTAGGGGTCAGCCATGGTGCTTGTTACAAAATTCTTTCTGATGACCTGGACATGTCTCGTGTTACCTTATCCAGCACAGTGTGCCAGGAATCCAGTCGCAAGACCAACGTGATGATCACATGACGATTTTTTTCTCTTTCCTCGCATGAAAGCAATCCTACGTGGGCGTAGATTTCATTCTTTCGAAGAGGTCATGACTGCCACAAGAGAAGCGATACGGGACCTTCCTGCCAACATCTTTCAGCTGTGCTTCCAACAGCAATAGCTACCACCGTTGGCAAACATGCATGACGGCCAAAGGCGACTATTTTGAGGGGGGATGTAATTATATTTAAGTGTGCGCCTAGTTTTCGGCATCTTGTGAGACAGTCAGATTCTTGTGGATGCCTTTCCTCAGGCGTAAAGTCTCAGAACTTAATGACTGTACTAGTATTATGACTCTAATATTACGTGACACATTCCTTACGCTCGCCTTTTCGTCAGTTCTTAGCTGTACTGCGGAGAGTTTTACAATTTAATGTAGCATCTAGTGATTATAAATTATACACCACCACGTCTCCTGGCCCAGATGTAGACAATTTTAGAATTAAATTAATTTAACAATTATAATTCACAACTCCACCATGTATCGAACCTGGGTCCGCTCGACAGGAAGCAGGCATATTATCATCTGAACATACACAGCAGACATTTAGCATTTATTACAAAAATTGGAAACTGCTTGTTACGTACGCAGAGTAGCAAATGCAGGATGTTATTTAATGATTGACTAGATTTCAATGTTGTATAGATTCCCTTACATGCATTAGGGCATTTTATTGTTTAAAATTATTACGTTGGGATGATGGGAAGATAAGAGTAACTCTTTTTGATAGCATTAATTTATGGTTAATTGATCCAATTATTTTTATTAAAATACTAAATGCCCATGTAAGAACAAACTTTACTGGGATTAAAGAAAAACTCTGCGAGTTTTATACTATATATATATATATATATATATATATATATATATATATATATTCAATGTGAGCACCATTCGTCACACTGCACACATTCAGACAATTGTAAAATTCCTCCCGAATGAAACGACTAAGCGAAGATGAAACGATGACGTTGTCGTTCCATCATCTCGTCATCTCTTCGTCTCGTCGTAATTTTGTCGTCTTGACGTTCTTACGTCGATTCGTCTTCGTTTTATTGTTAGGTCGTTTCGTCGATATTTTGAAGTTTCGTCGTTGTATCTTTGTCGTCATTTCGTCGTTTCATAATTTTGTCGTTTTTTGTTTTGTTTTGTCGCCTGATCGTCTGGATGTTTCATCATTGGATTGTTGCTGCTCTTCAATTCATCTCTCCAGATATGCTGAGCAACGTTTGGGAGAAATTCGACTATCAGCTCCCTTGTGACCAATGGTGCTTACATTGAGCATTATGATAAGGTATAGTATAAACTTGGAGATTTCCTCTTTAATCCCTTTTAAAGTTTGTTATATATATATATATATATTTTATGTAAGGTGTATCTGTTAGTAATTATATTCTTGCATTTTGTCATGTGCCAATTGAAAGCGAAAGAGAACCTCGATTTGAATCGATTTATATAGGCCTCCGACTAGTGTGTATAGCTTCATACAAATCTCTTTATAGCTTGGCAAGCAAATAAAATGTAGACGTGTTGTGGATGCGCTAGAATTATTAGACATAATGTTCTCCTTCCATTCACGTTGTGCTGGGATTTCCAGTGATCACGTGATCTAGTTATAACTTTGCGAGGCGTTCAATTGCATTAGCATCGTTGTTATTGGTTATTACTAGAGACCTGAATTATGAGCTCTAAACGCTAAAAGATGAGATGATGTTCTCTAATACAATGTTTACTATTACCTTGGTATATGCGTGGCTAATACGCGAGACGTCCCCGACTGGGATACAAAGTTCGAATCCTGGCGGTTGCAGAGGGGTATTGGTGATGAGTCATATCTGGGGTTTCAAGGTTTATTTCGGGGTTCTCCCGTTTCCCAAATTTTATCCCACCGAGACTCTACATCCCCTTATCCCTCACCTTCATGTCAATTCCTTTTTCATTCATTCATTCCATGTCACCCTTCACCTCATTTCATGTTAGGAAAAAATTGTTTACTAAAAAGTTTCACTGTCAACAATTGCACACCAAACCCTGCCTAAGGCCTTAACTCTGCCAGGTAAAATAATAAATTTCCTCCCAGAGATGCATTGTAATGTACCAAGGCCGTCTTCAAATAAATGATCTGCCGCTTTTATCTTCAAGGCCCAAAATCCAACACCAAATCTCTCATTTAAACAACAGGGAATTAATACAACTCCTGAATTGGTGGATTGGATAACCCTGACGACCTACCCCGCGCCGCGGGTCGACTCACTCCACTCCAGTCTATTCAAGCAGGAACGTCCATATGCTTTACAAAATGGGTTGCCGTTGCTACATTCTGAATTCTATGTCTGTGTCTTGCAGTAAAAGGAGGTATATACTTTTCTTAAACATGGCTTGGTACAATACAACGCTTCTCTCGGAGAAGCAGGTTTCGGTGTTATATGGTTGTGAGCACTCCGTTTTGTCGAACTCTCCTCTACCATGTCCAAATAAAATAAATAATAGGGCATTCGGTAAGTAATGGCAACACTGTTATAACATCACAACAAATTATTTCGGTTACATTTAACATAACGAACTTCATGTATAGTCTTCTGCCAAGTCAACTATAAGTTGTCAAATTCTTGGAAGATGTCGCATTCCATCTGCAGCACCATTTCTGAATATCTCTCTGATCTGATCCATCTAGAGCTTTCTCAATATCAAGTTTTGAAATCGAATGTCTCGTAGAGGTTATTTGATATTTGAGAATAAGTTGTAGTCACAGGAGCTCATATCTGGTGAATTTGGTGGCTGTTCAAGTACTTCCCAATTCAGCCTCCTAAAAAGTTCGGCTTTACTTTTTTTTAGGGCGATATTAGTTACCAAATGTAAAAAAAAACAGTCGATGTATTCACAAAACATTGGTATTTAGAGACTTTCAATATTACAGATTTATAGATACAAGATTGCAACGGTCACCACTAGGATCGCTGATTTACAACAGTGTTACTGTTATTTATTGAATCTCCTAGTTCTAGTGCATATTCGCTGTAATCAAATAATGCTGAATGAAACTTATGCAAGTAAAATTTCAGCATTTTGCATAATTTTTTAATGATACGTTTTGGTTAAGTGGTGCTGGGTTGTATTAGAGCTGATAAGGTCCACAGTGCAGTGTTTGGAAGTGGAATTCTCTACTCTATGTGTGTAGTTAAGTCTTATCTAAATGCAGCTGAAGTATTCTGCAGGTCCATGAAGATTTGCTTAGTGTAACATTACCACGTGAATAGGCGTGACTTCCTCTCTCGCTTCTCGTGTGATAAACCTTAAGTGAATACTAAGATAGTACAATTACAACGGAATTCCACAACATGAAATCCCTATTTCCCACCGCCTTAATTATTTTTATTGCGTGTACACTTTCCTGTTAGAATACCTTCTAAAACCTACGTTACTGACTCATATTCTGCGACCTGGGTTCGTTCCCCGCTGGGCTAGTGGTCAGCTTCCTCTCCTCTGGTCCCGAAGTTAATAATAGCTTTATTTTAATTAAAAATAGGATCATTTTAATTAACAATAGCATCGTTTTAATTAATAGTAGCTTTATTTTAATTAATGATAGATTCATTTTAATTGATACTAGCATTGCGCCGTATACTTATCATTTACTCGTCGGTGCAAATAATTTTCCCAGAGGATACTCAATATCGTCGGTTTATAGTTCTCTTCACGAATGAAACACATAGAACCTAACAGTACTGCTAATAGGAACTTACGAAACACACAAGTAAATACGCAGTCTATAGACGGGCGCAAATATAGGCTTAGTTCATCTTTCCTGAGATAAGATACCTCCATCCATCCATCCATCCACAGTAATTCTACCCGAAGGCAGGTCCTTCAGTGCAATCATAGCATTTTCATGCTACGCTTGCAGCTTTACTAGGGAAATGTAGGTGTGGTAGCTTCCCGTTGCTTTCCACACCGGTGAAGGATGATGATGATGATGATAAGGATGATGATGGTGATGATGGCCATATGATTTCGGGGACCGTTTAGGCCTTAAAGTTTTCCTGACATTTGTCTTACAGGTGAGGAAAAACCCCGAGAAAAACCTCACCCACAAAAACTGCCCCGACCGGGGATCGAACCCGGGCCCGCTGCGTGACAAGGCAGCACGCTATCTCGAGACCACAGCGGTGGACAATAAGATACCTCTTCTGTTTTATTAATCATAATGTTCTAGAAAGCTAAACATATTTAATTTGGCTGATAACATTTCTTATAGCAATCACGAGAGGAAGAGGGAATCAATAACTTGCACTAAACTTAGCTTTAAGATTTTATGGTGAAAATAGCTAAGCAAATTACTAATCAAAAGGCTAACTAAAATTAATTTAATTAAAGTTGTCATGAAGAATAAATATCAGCTTTTAACGTAGTTAACATAACAAAATATTAGTATAAATGAACAGTCGTTAATATCAATTAAACAAGAATATAAATAATAGTTTTAAAAAACTAAAACAACACGCTTTATTAGAAAACCGAACTAAAAAAATCAAAAATAATTTTAATTTCCAACACGCTTGGGAATAATAATTTTACCATCAAAAGTGTGGGATGCTCTTTAACAATTAATATATTTGGTAATAAATAATAACAATAATAATAATAATAATAATAATAATACTTATTTATTCTGGCAGAGTTAAGGCCATAAGGCCCTCTCTTCCACTCAACCAGCACAAATACAAATAAATATTCGACAAATATAGATATACACTATACTAATTATAAACAGTTAAAGATACAATAAATGTAGCAATGTAAATGTCATGTACAAACAACATTTTATAGGGTAATAACAATAATTATACGATAATAATAATAATAATAATAATAATAATAATAATAATAATATAAATATGATACATTATACGGGAAACACCAATTAATATATATATCTTACACTGGATAATAATGAAGTCGAGTTTAGAGCAAATATAAATTTAGATTTCTTTTAAAAGATGCCAATGTCCGGCAGCCCCTTATTTCTTGTGGCAGGGAATTCCAGTTGCGAGAAGTGGAGATGGTATATGACATGGAGTGATGTGATGTCCTATGTTGCGGTATATTAAGTAAGAGACTATGTTGTGATCTTGTGTTTAAGTTATGGTTTGAGGATAGATACTGGAAACGGGATGATAAATAATTGGGAATCGAGGTATGTAGGATCTTAAATAGGAGAATTAGACAGTGCGATTTTCTTCTCTCTTTTAGATGTAGCCATGACAATTCGTGGAATAATGGAGAAATGTGATCGTATTTTCGAATATTAAATATGAATCTGATACACATATTATGCACACGCTGCAGTTTGTCCGACAATCCGTCACTTATGTCAGTTAGTAGAACGTCACAGTAGTCAAAATGCGGCATCACTAAAGTTTGGATTAAAATTCTTTTAAGAGTTGTAGGAAGAAAATGTTTAAGTCGCTTTAGGGAATGCATTATGGAGAAGATCCTTTTAGATGTTTGTTTTACTTGCTCATGCCATTTTAAATTAGAATCTAAGTAAAATCCCAAGTTTTTAGCGACGTCGGTATAAGGAATTTGTTCATTATCTAATATGACAGCCGGCATATTGCCATTGTTTATGAGGTGTAATAGCCTTGGATGTCCGATAATTATTGCTTGCGTTTTGTTTACATTTAGTTTCAGCCCATATTGTCTGGACCATAAAGATATATGCCTGAGGTCAGTGTTTACTTTGTCAATATATTCATTAATTTCGTCATGCCTAAAGTGTGTGTAAATCTGTAGGTCGTCGGCGTAAAGATGACGCTTGCAGTTTTGTAGTTTCTTGGTCACGTCATTAATATAAATCGAGAAGAGAAGAGGAGCGAGGACGCCGCCTTGAGGTACACCTTTCCTCGCCAAGCGCCAGGAAGAAATGCGATTATTGACAGAAACTGATTGCTGACGATTAGTGAGGTAAGATGCAAACCAATCAAGGCAGTTTTCCGACAGATGTAGTGTCTTTAGTCTCGCTAGCATTAAGTCTATATCTACTGTGTCAAAGGCTTTGCTGTAGTCGAGTAGGACTATTGCGGTGAGTTTGCTTTTGTCCATTGAGTCTCTTATGTCCTCTACAATGTCAAGTAGTGCAGTACTTGTGTGATGTCCTGTTCTAAAACCAGACTGATGTTCATCACTTAAGTCGTGTGTGGTGAGGTAGTCTGTTAACTGTGAGTGTATTATGTGTTCCAGTGCTTTAGATAAACAGATATTGGTAAAAGTAAAGTCTCTAAGAAGAAAATGTAAACATCATAAACGCACCCCACGCTTTTGATTGTAAAATTATTTATCCGAAGCGTGTTGGAAATTAAAATTATTTTTCATTCTTTTAGATCGGTTTTGTAATAAAGTGTGTTATTTTAGTTTTTTAAAACTGTTATTTATTTTTTATTTTTTAGTTTTAATATTTTACAGAATAAGATAAAAATGTAAATATCTTTAAATTCGATACTATTGTAATATGAGCTAAAAGTAATACTCTTCTAAAAAAAAACTGCCAGCCGGGTTTGAACCATCGACCTATGGAATACTGAAATTATATACCACTAGAGTCCACCGCTCTACCAAGTGAGCTCTTACAACAATTGACTAAAAAGTCGACAAGTCCGCAACCTATTATACCAGTTTTAATTTTTTTTCTGACGATTCTGGCTAGGATTTTAGAAATAAAATGTGAAATAATTTTATTGTCATGGGTCCTTTACAAGTATACAAAGTTTCAAGTCGATCCAATGTTTCTAAATGGGTAAAAATCGTTTTCAAAAATTACGTTACATAGATACAAAAACACTTTTTTTTTATTATCTGACGATTCTGGCCAGGCTTTTAGAAACAAATATGAAAAATATTGTATTGTCACGAGTCTTTTACAAGTATACAACGTTTCAAGTCGCTTCAATGTTTCTAAGTGGGCGAAAATCGTGTTCAAAAATTCCGTTATATAGATACAAAGACACTTTTTTTGATTTTCTGATGATTCTGGCCAGAATTTTAGAAAATACGTATGAAATTATTGTATTGTCACGGGTCCTTTACACGTATACAAAGTTTCAAGTCGATCCAATATTTCTAAGTGGGTGAAAATCTTGTTAAAAATTCCGTTACATAGATACAAAGACACTTTTTTTGATTTTCTGATGATTGTGGTCATGATTTTAGAAACGAAATATGTCATTATTGTATTGTCACGGGTCTTTTACAAGTATACAAAGTTTCAAGTCGATCCAATGATTTTAAGTGGGTGAAAATCGCGTTGAAAGATTCCGTTACATAGATAGATAGATAGATAGATACAGGTCAAGCTAATATAAAGCGAGTAATAAACCACTCATGCATACCCAAGTTTCCACTGATAATTGAAACCAAACTTTTTCTCGTACAGCTTTGATTACAACAAAATTAGTTCCGGGCAAAGGATCACTTCTCCGATACCCTCCCGTATTGAAAGAACGAAAGCGTAGCTTCGACGCCTTCGATTGTTGAACTTAGAGAGCCATGTGACGCGGGCATTACGCATCGCGAATACATTCCGCGCAACATGATGTAATATGGGATCGGGAACTACGAAGGGGTAAAGAAGGTGGGGTAGAGCACAGATCATACAAACGGCACAGGGTCTACTAAATAACGTCACAGCAAGCAATATTCACGTCATAACGGTTCTATATCTCTTCTTTCTCGCTCCGGCAGAAAGAAGAATAATACTCCAAAAGGTCCAAAACATATATTTTAGTTCATGTACACATTTGAACCGCACCATTCCAAACAATCAAACGATGCAGCATTGAAGTCTTCCTCATCCACAATGCTACAAACGGTTCATTTCCACCAGGTGCAGAAATCCAGTAGATGATCTCCAACGTTGGGGGGGGGGGAGGATGACAGGTCTCCACGGGCGACTGAAGAAGACGGCAACATACGGGTTTCCGGGTCGCAACCCCGTTCAGCCGTCCCTATTCAGGAGATGGGTGACAATATTTATAGATTCAAGAGGATACTCGGGGTCGGCCGTCCCCCATAGTACTCTCAGGTGCCAGTAGCTCTGTCGCGTGCTCATAGATAGGAACAGAGAAACTGCAAAAGACAAAAAACAGGGAAAGCTAAACATATACAAAAAGTAAGTAAACAAAATTAACTCAAAACCTTTTTAAACAAGCACATTACAGTAACGAGTGAACTACACTCCAGGACATGTCTTACATCGAGAAACATATTGCTTAGTCAACTGGCCCAGACGTTCACGTTATACAAGTCCTTTACTTATGCATTTGTATAAAGTGTTACATAACCTATAAACCTAAGTAACCGTGCTTAGCCCCAAAAACAGAAATTTAGATACAGGGCTATACTTCACCCATCGTTAAACAATTCGCGCAACTCATGATTTGCACAACCTTATTCTAATAACTTATTAATTTCACTTCGCAATTATTGTAATTTAGGTGGAGAACACTGCAAAGGCGGAGAATGAACAGATATGTTATCCATCAATTCAAGTTCGCAAGAGCTATTTTTAGCTCTGCCTATTTGAGTTCTAAAACGTCTAGGGGATTCTTTCACTATTTGAGATAACTTCTCAGCTTCCACATGAGTATTCAAAGATATGATAACAATATTGTCCAGAAGAGTGTCTTCCAAAGCCGTGCCCATAAATTCAGGATGCACTTTAAACGTAGAGAAATGTCACGAGCAAATTTAAAGTTACATACTTTACTCATGCCTGACTTATTCATAAAGTCAAAACCAAGGATTAAAGGGACTGGTAAATCAGGCGTCATATAAAATAGCTGATTCCACGAGAATTTATTAATATTCAAGTGCAATCGAACCATTTTATTTAAAACATCCATCCATAGTAATTCTGCCCGAAGGCAGGTCCTTCACTGCAATCGTAGCATTTTCATGCTATGCTTGCAGCTTTACTAGGGAATTGTGTAGGTGTGGTAGCTTCCCGTTGCTTTCCACACCGGTGAAGGATGATGATGATAATGATAATGGTAAGGATGATAATGATAAGGATGATGGCCATATGATTTCGGGGACCGTTTGGGCCTTAAAGTTTTCCTGACATTTGTCTTACAGGTGAGGAAAAACCCCGATAAAAACCTCACCCAGAAAAACTGCCCCGACCTGGGATCGAACCCGGGCCCGCTGCGTGACAAGGCAGCACGCTACCTCGAGACCACAGCGGTGGACTATTTAAAACAAAGGTTTGATTATTGACTGATTTACAATTAAAAACAGTCCGCTTCAGAAATCTAGCTGGCAATACAGATATAATATCTTTAAGCACCAGAGATATTGACGCACCGCTATCTAACAAAATATCTAATTTCTTTCTGAAAACTTCCACGGAAGTATGCGATAAGTCCGCTGAGTATGATACAGGTTTGTTGTTGGAAGGCAGAAAAATCTTTATGCTTCTTTCAAACTATATCTTAGGTTTCTGAGAGAAAACGGCAAAAAGGTTACCATAGGACATATTAGAAAGCTCAGATGAACATTTTCTAGAATAATGTCCAGCCGTTGGCATTTCCAACACTGTATGTTTCCATTACGTCTTTGAGAATTATTAAAAGAGGGACGCTTTATAGGAGGATTCGAACTTTCGGAACTATGTACTACAGGTTCTAACATAGAGTTTCTTTGCTGCTTTGCAGTTTCCGAATCGGCTACCTGTCTAGCCAGGACGTACATTTCGTCAATATTAGTAGTTTTTTTTTGCAAAGATTAAATAGGGTCTGACTTTTGGAGACGAGGGTCACGAGGATCGCGGGTTCAAACCCAGCTGGAGTCTATGGAATTTTTAGGACTGAAAAATCTAAAGAGCAAGTTCTCCGGGAGGAACTTTGAGCCGTGGGTCCCGAGTCTGATGATTTTCAGGCTCATGAAATATACTTAAGCCTGAATAAAATGGCATCTAAGCAAAATTTACCAACCTCAACGTCCTAGTAACACCTTAGTTGCCTGTTAGGTGTCTTATTCAGTCGGTATGTTGACCGTAATGCCATTCATGACATCTATGAGCAAATAAGGTAACTAAAAGTTAACTTGGTCAAGTAACTCCTAACAAAGGCGTGGTTATGGCTCAGCAATGGGCTACGCCATTATAGATATGAATGTATAAGCGTGACTTAAAAGTGTCAACCCCTGATATGTTGAAGTTCGCGGGTTAAACACCAGCTGGTGTCGATGGATTTTTCAAGGCATAAAAAATCAGAACATGAGTCCTTTCAGAAGAAAACTAAAGCCGTGTGTCCCATGTCGGTGATTTATGTCGTGTAAAAATGCTTAAGTCTGAAAAAAGTCGCCTATGAGCACAATTTATGGGCCATTTTTACTCCCAGATTACTTTAGTGGAACCCATGTCCGCATTTGTTGACGGTTGAATTTTTACGGTGAAAGATCGTCATTGTTTCGACCAAGGTGCTTATTACGTCAGGCTTACCACTCACGACCTGACAGAAGGGTAACTTTTTGGCAGCAATGCTACCTCTCGGTGTCGTATAAGCACGCAAGACAAGGTAAATATAACATGAAGTTCATAGGTACATTTTTGGACAAAAGAGAGTGTGAAGACATGTAAATGGAGAAGATTACATAATAGTGAGATACGTGATCTTTATGAGAAACCAGGTATAATTTGTTATGTTTCGAAGACTACGATGGGAAGGATTTGTCGCACGAATACGGAATGAAAGAGGGGCATTGAAATTTGTTTAGGGAAACCAGAGAGAAAATTTTTAGTTGCTAGACCAACAATGAGGCGGGAGAATAACATTAACCATGTTTTGAGGTTAGTAGATTATACGGGGGATGATTGAAAAAATCTCAGGATAGGGATGTAAGGAGAGCTTATGTCCACGCGACCATGATCCTACGGGTTCGATAGTTCCCGTGAGTTAGTTTCTCGTCAAGATTTGAATTGGTCCGCTAATGACCTTAGTTATTAAAAAGCGTCGTTAAATAAAATAAGAAATTCATCGAGTTCGATCTCCGAGGAAATAAAACTCAAAGCGCGACAAGCTTAGAAGGTCCTTGGCCTACTAGGCGGCTGCTGCCGTCACATCCGCAAGTGTTAATCACAGAGGTAGACGATCATAAGCCAGTGTAGGGGTAACGTGTGGTCAGCATGATGGGTCCCTCAGCCGTTATAGCTTGTTTCCTCAACCTGAAGTCGCTACTTATTGTGGGTACCCAAATGCCTCACGATGCTGGGTGGGCACCGGTTCCATACTGGCTGAAATCCCATGAGAAAATTTCTTCCCCCATGAGGACTCGAACCAGTGCTAGTTCCGTAGCTCTGCGCCAAGACTTCTTGCTTTAACCTCTCGGCTACGACGCGGCCGGTGAAATAAGCGTAACAAAATGCATCTGGTTAGGAAACTTCCCGCTCATGTAATTGAACGTGACTTCAATCAGTCATCAATCGTAAATACAAGAAACCAAGGATAATTATTTAAGGAACACCTGGACATCTGGTTCGAAATCGGAATAGGTCAACAATATCTAACTTATATGGAAATTAATGTTTCCGGAATAGCCGTCTTTAGGTAATGATTAATATAACTAGAGTAAAATATATCAACCTGAGCTGGGATTTGAACCTAAGTTCTCCAGCTTCTTACTCTGGCGTTCTGTTTTTGAACATGTTAAGCGCACCTCCCGCAGGAAGTACATATTCTCCTCTCTCTCTAACCCTAGTCACCCGCAAGCAGGAAGCTGGTGTTGACAGGATTTAATGGGAGTGCTTCTACTATGAGAATCCATAATAATAGTAATAATAATAATAATAATAATAATAATAACAATAACAATAAGAAATATCAATAATAATAATAATAATAAATAGGGATTAACTATAAATATTAAGAAAACCGAATATCTCACGACAGAACTAGAGAATGAAGAAAAATTACAATGTGAAAATGTGGAATTTAAGAAAGTTGAAACATTCAAATATTTAGGATCAATTTTAGAATCAGATGGGAAAAGTTACAGTGAAATTGAGAAAATAATTAATGAAGGTAGAAAAGTAATTGGAATGTTAAATTCAGTGATATGGAGTAAAAATATTATAAATAAAACCAAGAAATTGATTTTTAAATCATTAGTACAAACTGTTTTGTTGTATGGTGCAGAGACCTGGAATTTAGGTAGATAGCAAGCAAAAAAATTATCGACAACAGAGATCGATTTTTGGTCAAGGGCATCACGTAAATCAGGAAAGGAGAAAATTCGGAACCAGAAAATTAGAGAAATAATAAATGTTAAACATAATATTATAGGAGTAATAGAAAAACGAAGATTTGAAATGGTCTGGACATCTGAAGAGGATGGAGAATAATAGAATCCCAAGAATGATGCTGGATTGGAATGCTGAAGGCAGGAGGAGGAGGGGGAAACCCAGGGAACAGTGAATGGATGAAATGAGGAGAAACATGATCAGCAGAGACCTCAAAGAAGAAGATGCTGAGAATAGAAATCTGTAGTGGAGCAAAATACATTTGTGCTAAACTACTGTAATGTAGAGAAAGAACATCCTTAATAAAAATAATAATACTACTAATAATAATAACAATAATAATAACAATAATAATAATAGCTTTAAGGCCTTAAGGCCTTGCCTACCACTCAACCAGAGTAGAAATAAATACAAACATTACTCTTATATGTGAGGGAATGCCATAGCGTAATGGTTAAGGCGATGCGCTACAAGCCTACAACTTAATGGTTCGAATCACGTTGAAGTCAGGATTTTTAAACTGACCCAAACCGTCTGGCGGAACTATGAACCTAGGGTCGACTCAGTCTCTTACGGAAATGAGTACCAAAAGTTTTATTGGGGATAAAAGCGACCGTCACGCAGGGCTGACAACCCGGCAACTGCCGATTGTCTAGAAAAAGTGAGAGTGTTAACCTCCTACTAACCCAAGGGCCTCATATGACCTGTAGTGGAATCACTTTACTTTTTACCTCACTCTAACATCTAAATTATAATAAACATGGTTTATCTACAATACAATTATTATCGAAATATATGTTGGTTTACTCTAGATTTAACAATTAAAACGAGATAAAAAGCACTAATGTAAAATAACCTAAATACGAACTATGTATGGAAATGAATGTTTCCAGAAAAGCCTTCTGTAGGCAATGGCTAACATAAATAGGGAGAGAAATATGCAACTGAGCCGCATTTGAACCCGTGATCTCCAGCTTTACGCGCTACCTTTGAGTTTCCTGAAGCAAGCTCACATAAACCCCTAGTCTACCACAAGCGGTGAAACTTGTTTTAACAAGGCATAATGGGACGCTTCTACTGTTATATGCCATACGTTATAATTAAATAGTTGTATTAAATGTTCTCAGAGTTGCATAAATGATGAATACTCATATTATGTAATGGATTCTAACAGATAAATTTCGACAATTTTCCAGCATAAATTTAAATTTAAAAGACGGAAAATTCACAATTTATTTTTGCAGCATTATGCGCTGAGAGAAACATATATTTTGATTTTCCCCCCAAAATGAAAAAAATGCCCTAAAATTAAGTGGAAAGTTGAGCACAAGTTAACCTAAAATCACCGTATTTGCAATGTTTAATGTGCATTAGTCATTGCTCACAGAGTGTAACTAATGTATCACAAGAACCCGGTAACAGACAACTGAACGGTAAGCGTACCCAGTTTACTAACTCACCTATTTTCTCACCCTAACTTGCCCACACTGACACTAACTAGATCACCTAACTCTAACTTTTCCAATTTTCTCACCCTACCTTACCTAATAATGTAGGTGGACTTTTGGAATAGAATCCCCATATATGTGAGCAAACATGTTGACAATTGAGTTGCTCAGTGGAAAAGAGGCACATGCCACAAATCTGCCGATTGTGAGTTTTTGTTATGGTTAAGTAGATCCTGCTATCTTGCATCAATTCCAATAACTATTTGCATGGTTGTATGTGTCTATTCTTTAACAAGGAGCATAATAAAACTTCAAGATTCTGAATTATAGAAATAGCTAATGGAAAAAAAGGCACATGCCACCTTCTTTCTCTTTTATCTCAAGTGGTTACACTCAATGTTCCTGATAGGTTGGCAGAAATGAAACTAACCAATCAGAATATAGTTCCATAATATTATAGATCCAGAGGGCAGTGGTAGTTCTCAAATTACCTACAACATTTCCAATATATTTTACACAGATGTTGAGGTTGAATGCGTTTTCTGAAGAAAAAAAAGGCAAGTTAATAGTAAAAGAAGGATTCATCATAAAAATAGTGGGAGGATAATGAAAGAAGAAATGGTATATATATGAATAAGAAGATTGTGCCAGCAAAGGAGTTTGTAAATAGTGGAACTCCGTGTTGCAAACTAGTATCATGTTGTTTCACTCCACTAATGATTAGTGAAGGTAAGAGAGGTTATGCAAAGAAGAGAAAAGATTAAACATAAGTCAAAGGAAGGATCCATTCAGGTACTATGTTCATGTAACTAATACTAGCGAACTTAAAGTCTGTAGAAGTGCATTTCTAGCAGTCCATGGATATCAATAAAATGTTTAAGAACTGTTCGGAAAAGTGAAGAATGTGTTAGGGAAGTTTCTGATGCTGAAGAAGAGAGTCAATCAGCATCAGAAATTTGTGTCCATACACCCACTGAAGATAGAAGAGGCATTATGTGGGGCATATGCCACTACTTAATTTGCACAAATTACCTGTCCTATTAAATAAAAACACTTAATACTAGGAATAGTTCAACTAATATTTAATAAGGTATTCAATGCATCATCTAATTCAAGGTCCTGGTTAAAAAATTAAAACATAGTGTCCATGTTCCACAGATAAACAACTTTCAGAAATTCCTTTTTTGTGCAAATTAGTTTTCTTGTGGCATGTGCCTCTATTCCAGTGGGCAACTCAATTATTGGCTCTAGCGGGAACATGTCTTTTCACATTGGCCAACATGACGCTAGATGTCACTTGTTCTCCAATCATATTTTCACTGGTGGCACGGTGACATAGAATAGTCGAAATTTCAACTAAAATTTGTCTAGGTGGCTTCGGAAAACCAGGACAAAATCTGTCCATTGGGATTTGAACCTGGGATCTCCCGAATACGAGCCTGAAACGCTACACATTGAATCAGTTTCCTCGATGCAGTAATATTAATAGCAAAATGAGTGAACACGAGACTTTGTGGGATTTATTGGAAAATTTATTCACCGATGCCTGTACAATTTTCATGTCTTGTCTTTTAATGCTTGACAGGTTGTATTTGGCAACACATTTAATGAAATTCCCGGAACTTTACGCACACGCTTACTTTAAAAAAAAATGTTTTCCGAGAACCTCTTTGCAGTATTGATATTCTGTCGAAGCAAGGCTCAACATTTTTCAGCGATTAAGTTCATGTAATATCCAAAGCAGTATGAGCGAATTTGTGGAGAAGTATCCAATACATCATGATATATTGGAAGAATTGATAACAATACTTACTACACATTTCAGGTATGGGGATATATATATATATATATATATATATATATATATATTATATATCGAGGTAGCCTGCTGCGTTCTCACGCAGCTGGTCCGGGTTTGATTCCTGGTCGGGACAACTTTCCTTGGTGAGGTTTGTTCCGGGGTTTTTCCTCGCCTGTAAGACAAATGTCAGGTAGCTTTGAGGCCTAAAAGATCCCCGAATATCATCTGGACAACATCATCAACATTATCATCATCATCATCGTTCATCGGTGTGGAAAGCAACGGGAAGCTACCACACCTATAATTCCTTAGTAAAGCTGCAAAGCATAGCATGAAAATGTTATGATTGTAGCGAAGGACCTGTCCTAGTACAGAACAATATAGAATTTATATATTTATTTATTTATTCATTTATTATATATGATATGAAAAGAAAATGAATGCTTGAGTCGGGATTTGAACCCGAGTCTCTAAACTCTGTACGTTTAGCGCTCTAACGGCCTGAGCTACCGAAGTATTCCAACAGAAACATACATTTTTCTTATATATGTAGTATTCTCAATTCACACAAGAGGTAGCGGAAATTCGTTCCGACTGACAGTTATAACATCTAAATATATTCTATAGTGTCTATATATATTATATAGACCTAAGTTCATTTCTGGAAACGCATGCCTATTATACATTACAAGGAATCTTGCCATCCCAACTTCTCTCAAAAAAGTTAAAATAAATATATAAAATATGTCATTCTGTCAGTTATCAGGATGCGAAACATGGACTCTTTACTTTACGGAAGGAGAAAAAATTACGAGTATTTGAGAATACGTAAAGTTCTTAGGAAATATTTTTGAACAGACAGGTGAATGGAGAAGCCTTCATATCAGTGAGCTACACAAACTTTATGGGTAACTAGACATAATAAGAACATTTAATACTAATAAAATGCATATTAAGTTCCGTTGAGGTGAATAGTCATAAGATAAAAGTTAAAAATTTAAATGTACCTGTTGGCGGGTGCCGTCGTCCTCAACTTTGTTGATGATGGAAGTTAACTTCTGTAAGGCCTCCAGTTAATATATAATATGCATCATTTTAACAAAATTGAGGACAACGCACCTGCCGAGAGGTACATTTTAATTTTTAACTTTTATGTTGAGAACAGTTAAGTCTCGTACACTACCAGGGACAGGACATGTGGCACAAATGGGAAGTGAAAGAGGACATGGGAATTTATTGTAGAAAACTCGAGGGATAGCACCCAATAGGTAGACTAATAATGAGATGAGAGAATAATATTAGACAAGATTTGAGTTAATTAATAGACAAGATGACTGGAACACATTTGCGCAGTACAAAGATGTGTGGAAAGTTTATGTCTGCTCTACCCTCTCGGGACTAGAGGCAACGATCATAACCACTGTACCATCTAGAGGACGACACACACACACACACACACACACAGACACACACACACACACACACATATATATATATATATATATATATATATAGAGAGAGAGAGAGAGAGAGGAGAGAGAGAGAGAGAGAGAGAGAGAGAGAGAGAGAGAGAGTGAGAGAGAGGAACTTCGGGTAATTTGGACCCTTGTTTTGAATTTGTTGTTTTTCTTCTTTTAATTAAGGGATTTGAATTTTTTTTAATTGCAGTGATTATCATTAGTGTTGTAACTATGAAATAGCATTGTTGTTTTATTCAAATATGGAAACATCTTAATGATTTATAAACATTTTTACATCACAACAAAGGTCCACTTTAACCTCCACATTCGGGTAAAGTGGACCCTAGCGTGCATCCTAGCCTTTAGACTATTTTAAGTTTATTTACTCTATTAATTTATCCAGACAGGCCGCAGATTAATCTGAAAATATTTATGACTGATCATAATTAAAAAGCGTTGATATTTATTTAATGTTTTGAAAAATTATTGTTGATTATAACATTCACCTGTCATTCAACTGCAAAAAGCCACAGTCTTTGGGTTTAGTAAAATTATAAGGATATTAAATAAAATTAATTACGTGAATGGTTTTTACAGATAGCATCCTCGTTGATAAAATATACGTTTTCGTGTAAAGTGGACCCAGCTCCTCATGAAGGGTCCACATTAACCGAATTACTTTGTTACGTTTAATTATTTTATACAGCCACCATGTCACATAATATCAAACCAAACCCGTCAGTATATTAAAACATCATCTACATAAGATAATATATTTACGAGTTTTTTTCAACATTTGTAATGTTCAATAGCAGAAATTAAAAATTGATACTTAGCTTGAAAAACTTTTAAAGTGGTAATTTTGATAAATATCACAAATAAACCCTTATTCGCATAAAGAGTAAAGGAAACTGACTGGCCTTGAACCTGTCAAGGTTGATGAGGGGAAGAAGTTAAAATATTTTCTGTTCGAAGGCAGCACCAATTTAAGAAGCTACTAACAGGGTCCACTCAAATAGAAGGGTCCACATTATCCGAACTTCCTATATATATATATATGGTCGTTTGCGGTTAGCAATAACAAGGAAGCTATCAACTACCGTATGGCGAAAGGTAGCTTGAAGTTTCTCTCAGAGAAGCGTTGTGATGTACCAAGAACGTGTCAAAAAGTAATATAATAATAAATTGAAGCCAAAATCCAGGAACGACAACCCACTGTGCGAAGCTGATGGACTCACTGCATTAGTAAAATGGAGTGCTGTGAAGCGGGACGCGTTGAGAACAGCATATTTTGAAGGTTATCCAATCCGTCAATTCAGGAGCTGTGTTACTTCTCCGAGTTCAAATGAGAGTTTTGGCGCTGGATTTAGTGCCTTGCAGTTAAAAGCGGCAGATAATTGTATGGTACATCATAACACTTCTCTGAGAGAAATTTCCACCTAGGTTTCGGTACGCAATGGTTAACAGTTCCCTTGTAAGAAGCATCAATAAAGATAACTAACTCATTGGCACTGCATAACCCGCACGTTCATGGCCGCGCGGGCATAAGCTGTCCCTACATCCCCATCCTGAGCTAATGTTTTCTAATGATCCCTGTATAAACTGCTTTCCTCATATCATGGTTAATATAATTCTCTCACCTCATTCTTGGTCTACCAATTGGGCGTTTTCCCTCTCTTCTTCCTACAAGAAGTTTCCATGCCCCTTTTCCACTCCCCATTCTTTTGCAACATGTCCTTCCCATCGCAGGGTACGATATTTAACTGTTCTTATTGGGCCTAGGCCTATATCTAGTTTTCTATAAAGATCACATAGCTCACTGTTATGAAGTGTTCTCCATTCCCCTATCTGTTCATCTCTCTTTGGTCCAACAATTTTTCTAAGAACTTTATTCCCATATATTCGCAACATTTCCTCCTCACTGAAAGTGGGCGATGTTATTAATCAACCGGATATGCGACATTTTAAAATGAGATTTGGATATCATGTGTTGCACTGGCTCATGAAGTAAGTGTACGCACATGTGTTGCACTGGCTCATGAAGTAAGTGTACGCACATGTGTTGCACTGGCTCATGAAGTAAGTGTACGCACATGTGTTGCACTGGCTCATGAAGTAAGTGTACGCACATGTGTTGCACTGGCTCATGAAGTAAGTGTACGCACATGTGTTGCACTGGCTCATGAAGTAAGTGTACGCACATGTGTTGCACTGGCTCATGAAGTAAGTGTACGCACATGTGTTGCACTGGCTCATGAAGTAAGTGTACGCACATGTGTTGCACTGGCTCATGAAGTAAGTGTACGCACACCCCACAACGCCAAATCTTAAAACATAGTCTAATTATTAAACATAATTGTACGTAAACGATATCAGTCATATCAGAGATTCTACGTTTTGCAAAAAAAGGCTATGAAACCATCTTCATAAATAGCAATATAAATGCTGCATTTATGTAGCTTAGCGTCAATGTTCCAGCTTTTAGATTGTTGATGTGTAACTGTCAAACAAGGAAAATAAATTGCAATATCCAGTATTGTTAGTTTGGCGCTCCAATAAATAGTTCATCGCTGTGGTCTCGAGGTAGCAGCGGACCCGGGTTCGATCCCCGGTCGGCACAGTTTTTCTGGTGAGGTTTTTATCGGGGTTTTTCCTCATCTGTAAGACAAATGTCAGGAAAACTTTAAGGCCCAAACGGTCCCCGAAATCATATGGCCATCTCAGTCATCGTCATTCATCTTAGAATAAGCTTAGGATTAGGGGCTCTCCTGCGCACCACTAACATCATAATCACCCATCATATCATCAGGACAACGTAACCCCGCCTTCTAGGCGCCCCAACCTCAGAAGTGGGTTACAATTATGCCATTGCCAGGAGAGAACACCAGAAATGTCTAAAAATACAATACTGGGGGCATTAAAAATTAAACAAATAAATAATATTTGAGATTGACTTAAAATGTATACGTATTTTACTCGAAACTTAGATAATGGAGCATAGCCAGTTGATGCATAACGCCGTCCAAGTAAGAGTCCATGCTTCAAGCCCATAAATATAACTGGGATAATAATAGTTTTATAAATTTTCACTTAATGTTTTAGTGAAGTAGGAACGACGAGAGTCCCTGTAATGGATAATACGAGCAGCTTACATTTCCAGAATTGAGCCTATCTTTAGTTTATTTGTGCATCTCGTTCCTATTTGTAATTGAATCATTGCCACGAAAACAATATATCTGACAAAAAATAAAAAATTTTGTTGTTAATGGAATAACAGTGTATGTGTAGCAGTATGTCTATATTTGCCATCTAGTGTCAATTTTGTGCACTCATATAACTGTGGGTTGGGTGTAAACATTCAATTTTGTGGAAGACCAATGCATACAATAATATATTACGATGCGAGGTTGGGAAGTGGTTTTTACAGAATGGAGGAAAAATGTTTAAAAACCGAGCGATAGCGAGGTTTTTAATTTCCGAGATTTTGTAAAACACTTCACAATCGTGCGTTGTACGTTATTTTTTGCGCGATGGTGTTTTCAAAATAATAAATAATAGTAAAATAATAACATATTTGTTGGAAATATTTGCGTTCATTATAAACAATTGACTAACGTTAACGTGTGTGCAATGTTTATTAGTTGAACTATTATTGATAACATGACCGCAAATCGTATTTATTGTTTTATATTGTTTCAAATAAATTTCAGTTTATTTAAAATGCAGTGATTTGTTTCGTATAATGTATATTAACAGTACCTTCTGGATATTTTCTGTATATACTTTGTACGTAGTATACATAGAGGACAGTGGTTTTACTTCCCGCACGTGGGTGTAAATGTAATATTACAGTATAGTTATTTAGGTTGGCAATCCCAAAATGTAGGAAGTTGAACTTTCAATAATGGTCGCCATTGCTGGTATGTACGACAAAACGCACCATCGCGACAAAAAGCAAGTTGGCGGAGCTAGGTCCAATAAATGCGCCATGAAAATTATTAATAATAGCCGAAAACGTCGTTGTAACCCTTCAGAATGGAGGGATGGTAAAGCATAGTGATTAAGAGATACAGGAAAAGTATATATTTCAAGAAATATATTGTTCAAATCAGCAATTAAGCAGCCAGAACAGGTTAGTTGAAAAACAATCTATATGCAATAATATTCTCAGACTGAATATTAACACTTAAAATGCACTTTTGTGGGCGATAGTGCTTTTTGTCGTACTTTCAGCAATGGCGACCATGATTGGAAGTTCAACGTCCTACATTTGGACGTGGCCAACCTAAATATCTCTACTGTAATAAAATAACTATACTGTAATATTACATATTACTAACACGCGTGTGGGAAGTAAAACCACTGCTCTCTATGTATACTACATACAGTGTATCGACAGTTTTGAAATTCATATTAACCCTTAAATTGGCAAAACCCGAATTTCTTCTGTTAGTTATTTGAATGTGGCGGACCGCAGTGAAAATGGATTTTTGTATAAGTGTTATTATTAGGTATATTGTATAATTAGACACATATGTAAGTGGTTTCTTTTTGTTTGTTTTCTTCTGATTTATTTAAAATATTAAATTAACTGAACCAACTGATGTATCCAAAAGGATACATTACGAATTTAAGGGTTAAAGCACCGTTGAGGATATGTAATACGATGTTAATTATAAAATTGGTACCTGGTAAGTCAGTCGTCCTCAACTAAATTATTATTAAACTTGATCATGTTATTCCAATATGGAGGCCTATACAATGTATATATAAAAATATCCAAAATATAATGTGAAAATACATTATACGAAACAAATCAAGCATTTTAAATTAACTGAACTTAATTTGAAGCAAAATAAAACAATAAATACGTACTTGCTGTCATTTTATCACTAAATGGTCTCACGGTCTCCTGTTATTTTATCACTAATTGGTCTCACGGCCTCTTGTTGTTTCAACTGATAAATATTCTCCAAATTGTTAACGTTAGTTAATTGTTTATATTTAACGCAATTATTTCCATTAAATATGTTATTATTTTACTATTATTTATTATTTTGGAAACACCATCGCGCAAAGAAGTATATACAACGCACGTTTGTGAAGTGTTTTACTGAATCGAGGAAAAAGTTGAAAAACAGAGCGATGGCGAGGGTTTTAAACATTTTCCTCGATTCTGTAAGAACCACTTCGCAACCTCGCATCGTAATATACTATTCTGACTTAGCCTATTACATTCACTTACTGCATTTTTAGTAAGCGTTTCAAAGAATGGTCCTCGACTCTATGGTCTCATAGATGTATAGGACAGAATAATAATTGGCGGATGATATCTCTTTTTTTGTACCTTATACGCAAAGGATATTTTTTAACAGTATTGAACAAAAAAGTCCTAATAGCCGCAGCTTTCTGCCAAACGACAGACACTTTACTCTTATTGAAAAAAAAAAATTGTTTAATCTGTCATGGTGACCAAAAGGAATGGAAACAGGTTTATCGAAGAAAGTCACCTAAATCAGACTTTCCAAATTACAGAAACGACAAGAGAATGCTTCAAAGATTTTCGGAAGTTGATGAGGCTTAAGTCCGATAAATCAAAATTAAAATAAAATGCCTTATGGACTAAACTGACATCTGATGATGCTGGACATATTCCACTACTTCCCTGTCACAATCAGCTAGTACCATCTGTAATCGTAAGAGAAAGACCAAAGTTCTAACTGTCCTCGTGCTCTACGGAACCTTGATTTAGAGCCACTATATGACGCTCCTTTGCCAATCAAACCATACAATTTTCACGATTTTCCGGACATGTGTCAATACCTCAAACCTGAGAATGCTGCGTTTTAACAGAGCATTAGTTACTGCTACTGATGAAGTTAAGAGGGTGCTGTTGCCAAATTACCCTGCTATATTGTAGTGTCGTGGAAAATGTGTATTTTCGTCTTTTGTATCATTTAATTTTCTTTAGTAACTTCTTTGTTTTCTCATGGAATATTAGATGTACAACAATAAAAAACAATATTTAAACCATTGTCAAATTGTGTGGCATAAAAGCAATCTCCGTTATTTCTTACACGAGATTTTTTTTTTATTCACTGATTACAGTACATTTTCACTCATTAATAACAAATCCAGTTTTCGATCTATAACATAACTTTATATCCATTCAACAAGGAAAAAAAAACATTTTCATGGAAAAACAACGTATCTTGATTGAACATATACATTGTTTTTCCACTGTTCCAGACACAACAATTTACTTGCAGTAGCAGATATGAGAGATAAACACAAGTTAGTCATTTTGTAATAGACTATACCCCTATGTGTATAGGCCCTATATATTCACAATATTATTTGAAATATGTTGCATTGACACTCTTTCTTATATTTCTTAAAACTGTTAGAATGTCAGATGCATTTTTTAATTAAATAAAAATAAAACTAAAGTATTATGTGATTTTCATATTTATTAAAATATAAATTAATAACGGCTATTTCGGTAATTTGTACTATCTTCAGGCATGATTACAAACGAATGAAATTTTTATTATAGTACGTAACAACTGTAACTATGCAACAATTTTTTGAAATAACAATCTCTATTATAAATTTAAAAGAGGCGATTCATTTAAATCCCTCCATGGTATCTTTACCTTGTCGTGGTGGAGTGGCTTCCGTGCTTAACTGATCCCGAGAGTTATGCCGGCGGTAGCATTGCTGCCGATAGGGTTATCCATGCCGGACTGGTCGGAAGTGATAAGCCAGACGAAAAAAGTACCTTGGTCGAAAGAGTGACGATCTTTCATCGTAAAAAATACAACAGTCAAGAAATGTGGACATGGGTTCTACTGGGCTAAAATTTTCCGGAGGTCAAATAGTCCCCCATTCGGTTCTCCGGGCGGGGACTTCTCCAGGGAACCCATGCCAAAGGTTCAAACACAGGAATATGTTCCTAGGAACATAGAATGTTAGAACTTTATATAATAGCGGGGCGCTATAGGTATTAACGCGGTAAGTGGATAAATGACCCTTAGATATAGTTGCTTTACAGGAAGTTAGGTGGCCAGGAGAAGGTAGTCAGGAATCAGGAAACTTTGTATTCTACTATGGGGGTGCAGATAGACCTGAATTTGGAACGGGTTTTTTAATTCGAAGCAGCATTCTATCTGCTATCCTAGACATTACGTTTGTCAGTGATAGGATATCATACATAATTCTAAAGTGTAAACGACATGATTTTGTAATGCTCCCACAGAAGATAAAAATGAGAAGATCAAGGATGAATTCTATGAATAATTAGAATACGTATTTGATAGCCTTTCACGATATCATATGAAAATTGTCTTAGGAGATTTTAATGCAAAAGAGGGGCGGGAAGATATATTCAAATTAACAATAGGCAAATTCAGTTTTCATGAAGATAGTAACGACAGCGGGGTTAGATTAGTCACCTTTGCCACATCAAAGAACCTTATTGTTAAGAAAACAACCTTTCAGCATAAGGATAATCATAGATACAACTGGACGTCTCCGGATGGGGAAACTCGGAACCAGATACATCATGTATTAGTGGACAAACTCTGGCACAGTAGCATCATCGATGTTAGATCAGTTAGAGGGACAGACTGCAATTCGGATCATCATCTGGTCAGAGTGAAAATCAGATAACGGCTATCGCTTATGAGAGGAACAAACGCTAAAGATGATTCTGAAAAATTTGAATTAAAAAACTTGAAAAATGGTGAAATGCGGCAAGAATACCAAATCAAAATTGCTAATAGATTTGAAGTTCTGGAATCTTGAGATGACAATGTGGCAAACGAAGAACAAACTGAAATAAATAAAGAATGGGAGGCTATAAGATATACTATTAAATTGTCAGCATCAGAAAGCATTGGTTATTTAAAAAAGAGACAAAACAAGAAATGGTTTCATGAGGAATGTGCCAACATTGTAAAGAAAAGAAAACTAGTAAAAATGAAATGGTTACACGAGCCCAATGAGGTAAAATTTAGAGGAATTTGGTAGTATTGGACGGGAAACCAGCAATGTAAAAAGAGGGAATATTTGAGAGACAAGATTAATGATCTTGAAATGAATGCAAACAATAGGAACATTATATCAGGGAATTAGTATAGAGAAGAAAGGGTTTCAGGCTAGAACAAACATAATTCGAAATGAAAATGGGGATATAATTGGAGATTCCAGGAGTATATTAAATAGATGGAAACGCTACTTTAATCAACTATTAAATGTACATACAGAACAATATTATTGAAGAGAATAATTTACAGACAGCAGAAATACTAATCACAGAACCAAGTGCTTTAGAGGTTGAAATGGCAATAGAAAAATTGAAGATGTATAAAGCATCAGTTCTGGTCAGATCCCAGCAGGACTGATAAAATCAGGGGGAGAAAAATTGATGGACAAGATACAACGGTTGCTTAGTATGATTTGAGAAAAAGAAGCTCTTCCAGATGAATGAAAAGAATCGATTATCGTACCAATTTATAAGAAAGGAGATACAACTGATTGCATAGGGCATCTCATTCATTTCAACTTCGTACAAAATTGTAACAAGTAAATTAGTAAGCAGACTTACTGCTTATATTGAAAACATTCTAGGAGATTTTAATGTGAATTCATAACAAACAGGTCTACAACAGATCAGATTTTTAGCTGAAGACAGATTTTAGAAAAGAAATGGGAATATAATGGTACTGTACATCAACTATACATAGACTTAAAAAAGGCTTACGATTTAATTATGAGGGAGAAGTTACATTGTATTTTGCTGGAGTTCGGAATTCCTAAAAAGTTAGACTTATACGAATGTGTCTAAATGGCACAAATAGTAGGGTGCGTGTAGGAAAAGAGATTTCAGATACTTTTGATATCCAGAATGTGTTGAAGCAAGGAGATGCACTACCTCCTCTACTACTTAATATTGTACTAGAACATACCATCAAATCTTTAGAGGATGAAGAATGCCTACAACTCAATTGTATTAATAAGCTGTTAGTTTATGCTGATGATGTAGTACTATTGGGCGATAGCGAGGAGATACTAAAGGCCAACACGCACACCATACACTATTGAGTAATACTAATAAATTGGGACTGGAAGTAAATATCAATGAAACTAGATATATGGTCACACATAGAAATACATTATACAATGGAAACGGACGAGTAATGACAAATGAGGGAAATTTTGAAGAAGTGGCTGAATTTAAATACCTAGGAACAATAATCACAAACAGGAATGAGATGCACAAGGAAATTAAACATAGGCTCAATTCTGGAAATACATGCTATTATGCATTACAGAGACTCTTGACTTCTCAATTCCTTTCAAAAAACGTTAAACTGAAAAATATATAAAACTATTATTCTACCAGTTATATTATATGAATGAGAAACATGGACTCTTACTTTAAGGGAGGAAAGGAGATTGTGAGTATTTGAGAATAAAGTTCTTAGGAAAATTTTTGGACCAAAGAGAGATGAACAGACAGGTGAGTGGAGAAGACTGCATAACAGTGAATTACATGGTCTTTATAGGAAGCCAGATATAATGAGAACAGTCAAGTCACGTAGACTGCGATGGGCAGGACATGTGGCACGAACGGGGAATGAAAGACGTGCATGGAAGATTCTTGTAGGAAAAGCAGAGGGAAAACACCCAGTTGGTAGACCAAGAATGAGGTGGGAGAATAACATTAACTATGATTTGAGGGAAGTAGATTATATAGGGGATGATTGGAAAACTTTGGCTCAGGATAGGGATATATGGAGAGCTTATGACCGTGCGGCATGAACCTACGAGAGTCGATAGTACCAGTGAGTTAGTTAGTTGGTTAGTTAGACTGCGATGGGCAGGACACGTGGCACGAATGGGTCATGGAAGACGTGCATGGAAACGTCTTGTAGGAAAACCAGAGAGAAAACGCCTGGTTGGTAGCCAAGAATGAGGTAAGAGATTACCATTAACTATGATTTGAGGAATATGGATTATACAAGGAAAGATTTGAAAACATTACCTCAGGATAGGGATGTATGGACAGTTTATGTCCGCGCGGCCATGAACCTGCTGGTTCGATAGTGCCAGTGAGACATTTAGTTAGATTTATTCAAATCTAGTTGGGAATTTAACAGTTATTACAAACTTTTCAATTTATTTATCTCTACAACTTCTAAACGATCTAATTTCTTTCGTTTGTCACAAACATGTAGGCTACAATTTTAAATGGCAGATACATTGTTTTTGGGGCACCCATTCAATTATTTATTCAGGCACTTCTTCAAAATTTCCCTCATAATATTCATAAAATAAGTGTTCACAAAACAACCTCAATAGCCTGATTCCAAATGATCGTATTCCTCTATTTATAATGTGTTTCATTTAGTACCCTGATGCAGTACAACAAACATTAAAAACACATACAGCCCAGTCCATCACCACGTGTTTTGAGGCTGGAAAATTATGCGGGAAGCTGAATTACTGAAACAAACAAGAGAAAAGCCACAGAACAGATGGTAATTCTACATTAATCTAGGATCAAAGGGTTATATTCGCTACTGAATGGGCTGCGGATATTGCAAACCTAAATTCCCAGGCGGCGGTGTACCCAGGAAAGTGCGCCCTGTAATAACAGAAACATGTTGCTGTGACAGCGAATTCCTTCTCCCTCACGTAAAAAACAAGATTTCTGCTGATTAAACATTCTCAATGTGCCCCACCAACACATAAAACTATGGCTTAATGCGTAGGCTACTCTAATTATATGCACAGTTCTGCCAATACCGTGATTTTGCCACTACATTTGGTTTTTAGTGAATCCTAAAGCAATTTAGTTATTTAATTTGTACTCAAGAAAATATTTTAAAATAATAATAATAATAATAAACATCGATCCTAACAAACTAGAATCAACTTCGGTGACATAACAGTTATGTTCGTTGTATCTAGTATCGAGAGTAATGTGTTCAAACCTGCCAGGTTCGGTGGATTTTTAAAATGAAAGAAAATCCAGGAGACGAGTCCTATGGATTGCAAGTTTAAGCTGAAGATTTTCGGGATCTTAAAAGAACCTTAAGCATACATTAGTGCCTCTTGGCAAAATTTACGCGGCCTTCCCAGTCCAAGCCATGTCCTAGTTGCCTACTACAGACGAAATACTGATCACATGTCAATCACTATAATGTGTAGGGAAATAAGCGTAACCAAATTAGCTTCAATATTTTTTTGCAGATGTCCCAGGTTGTCTTTCGACATTCCTGGTGTTCTCTCCTGGCATGGCGTACATGTAACCCACTTCTGAGGTTGGGGCGCCTGGAAATCGGGGTTACGTTGCCCCGATGATATGATGGGTGATGATGATGATGATAATGATAGTAGTGCGCCAGGAGAGTCCCTAATCCTAAGCTTAATCTAAGATGAATATGAATTATGATGATTGTGATGGCCATATGATTTCAGAGACCGCTTGGGCCTTAAAGTTTTCCTGACATTTGTCTTACAGGTGAGGAAAAACCCCGATAAAAACTTCACCCAGAAAAACTTTCTTGACCGGGGATCGAACCCGGGGCTCGTTGCGTGACAAGGCAGCACGCTACCCCGAGACCACAGCGGTGGACATTAGCTTAAATATTTAAAGCAATAAAAATTGTACTTGTGATGACAGTCGTCCTCAACAAATTAAAATTGTTTAAAATAATCAGCTCGGACTTTCAAATCTGTTCTATTGGGTACTGATTGTGATTTTCGAGTAAGCTGTATAATGGGTTGATCTTGTAGGGTATCTTCTGGTTTAGCATGTTATCATTTCTTGTTTCTTTCACTATTTCTATTCCCTCTAGAATGATAATCTTCCGATTTTCATATTCTCTGTGTATTATTGAAAGTGTCTTGCCATTGGTGAGGAATTGATGACTTGTGCTTTCATACGTAACGAGCTGGGCGAACCTTGATTTTCTCTCGCTGATTTTCAAGTCACTGAAGTGATCGTTGTATCTTGTATTAAAAATTCTGTTTTTCGACCCATTTGCATTTTTTACAACTACTATACTTAAGTTGAGGATGACTGTCAACACAGGCACAATTATTTATTGTTTTAATATAACAACAACCTCAAAAACTGGTCTAAAAATAAATACTTTTTGTCTTCTACTAAGGAAATTCTGGCTGAAAGCGTTGCGCTGTAATCAGATTTATCCTAGCACTTCAGGTTTTTGAGTTATGCAACTCTAAAAATAATCGGAAATCTTACTATTGAATAGTTATTTAGTTACAGTCATTTATTGTAAACTAAGTAGTATAAATTGAGTTTATCGTTTATATATATATATATATATATATATAAATATATCCATCCATAGTAATTCTGCCCGAGGGCAGGTCTTTCATTGCAATCATAGCATTTTCATGCTATGCTTTGCAGCTTTACTAGCGAATTATAGGTGTGTGGTAACGTTCCGTTCCTTTCCATACAGGAACGATGATGATCGTATGATTAAGGCTATCGATACCGAAGGCCGGAAGGAAGATTTTCTGGGATCGTTGGGCCCTAAGCTTCCTGACATTGTCTTACAGGTAAGGAAAAACCCCGAAAGAAACCTCACCCAGGAGCCTGTCCTTACCGGGAATCGAACCCGGGCCCGCTGCGTGACAAGGCAGCACGCTACCTCGAGACCACAGCGATGGATATATATTTTTTTTTTGTTAAATTATATCAGTTTAATTAAATTTATAAGTATATTTATAAACTTACAGTTGGTGGTAAGCACTAAAACATTCATTACATGTGCTTAGGGCCTTTGCTTTTCCGCTTATGTAGGAATTTAAATGATCGCTGTAGAAACCAGCAGAAATTGCCCATCATACTCTGGCCATATTGACCCTAATACGTGGATTCCTTTGTTGATATGTCCTGAAAGTACCCTCACCATGTTCTTCACTCCTAGCCCCGAGATTTGTAGAAAAAGCCAAGATGAGAATGTAAAAATGCATTTTTAAAGACATGCGACAATCCAGATTCTGAAATGTTCTAAGCATGTTATGCACTAGCTCAGCATAGTTTCAGCTCAATAATTTCTAGAAACCTTGTTGCCACAAGTACAAATGAATCCCAAGCTTCGAGTTCACACATCAACTCTCGGATCTCTGGCCCAATGAAAATGCTTGCCTTCAATGTTGCATCACTCTTCATTCTCCCATCTCTTTCAGATACTTAAAACCTTCACCACTATGATTCAGTGCCCAAACGAAGTTCTTCATGAGGCCTAGTTTAATATGAAAATGTGGAAGAAATATCTTCTCTGCGTCAACGGGCGCCTTATGTTTCACATTGTTTTTCCCCCACAGCCATTTCATTCCTTGGAGGCCATTGTTGAATCTTAAAATGATTACTGTCATAATGGCTATCCCGCAAATACAAAAAGCACATGTTTCTTGTGTAGCCCAATTGTAGACCAAGTAGAAGTGATATAACTTTGAAATCTCCACATATGCTACCGAAATGTTGTGTAGTTTATCACTCGCAGAAGGATCTCCATGGATTTGTATGCCTCCTTCTATCCAGTAGCATGAACTATAAGGATTGATTTTATTGTTATCACAGTGTAACAAAATACATTTTAAGCTCAGTTTGGATGAGTCAATGAACAACAACCAAATAAGGGGTTCGTGTAAATATCCAAATTCTTTCATGAGGCCATTTACATCATTATATAAAAGCACAAAGAATTACTCTCTGTATAAAAAGAAGCCAGTTTGTTATTGCGGTCTCTATAAAGCGTGACTGTGGTACCATTCTTTAATAAATTCCAATCCTTCAGTCTAGAAGCTAAGAGTTCTGACTTCTCATTTGAAAGAGACAAATCCCTGATTAAGTCATTGAGATCATCTTGATTTAGCAAATGAGATTTAGAATTCTCTAACTCATCTACACGAAATTTGTTGTGTGAAGAGCTTTCTGTTTCTTCCTCGTCCTCATGGGAGAAGTCAGCAATAAAATTTTTGGGAGCAAGTGGTATGCAATTCTCTCAATCATGAGGAACTGGTTTCGTAGCAGATTTTCAATTTGGATATAAAATTTTGGATTTATTTTTCTTCGAAAACCCAGCAATTTTTGTCGTGCAAAAATAATAATCTGTGGCGTGGTTCTATTGCTCACCAGTATCATTGGCACAGCAAAAGGCAGAGATTTTCTATTACCAGATAGCCATTGTGTAAGACTAGTGTAACATACGGTGCAACAATATTGGGATGCCCAAACTTTGTCATGGCCTCCTACCCTAGATCCAAAATAGTGCTTGTAAGCAGTCTTCGCTTTACCTGTTATCTTCTTACACTTCCATGTGGTGTATATTTCCCATAAATATAGCGGAAATTGTTTCCGATGATTAGTGCTTCTGTTTGTCCTCATATTAATGGAAAATCTGAATTGAAATGGATCACCGACATAAATGAAAGCAATAAACTTCAACTTTCATATGTGAACCTCTTAACCTACATTACTAGTATGATATATCAATATTGCATTTGGTATGCAACAGTGTTAAACCACTAACAGAAAAAGTTTAAACTATTTATTTGGAGCATCTTACATTACAGTGCTATAAGGAACAAAATGCTGTTGATATTACTTATCTTTTACGAAATCACAAACAAGCACTCACTATAGTGGAAATATAATTTTGGAGGGAAAAAGTATACCCATGGTGAGAAGATTCTGAAATGTTAAAACAAAATATTTATGAAATAATTATCAAGGAGGCCATAGTCTCATAGATACATGATCCCATTTATCTAGAGGAGGAATGATGAAATTAAGGAATTAACCAATAATGAAATTATGGAAACGTTACTAAAAAAAATGTAAACATTCAAAATATGATTATAACAAAATTGTGACTTGCTGGATAAAAACGGACTTCAGATCTGTAATGAACACACTCGAATTAGTTTAGATACACTTGTTTTTGTTCAGTAGCAAAATCGCTATATTGGACTGAACAAGTATTGGCGGGCCTTCCGCCAGAGTTACACGTATACGACCGGGTAATCATTAGTACGGATCATTACTTATCGGTACTATGCTAAAATTACAAATTACGACTTTACTAACTTACATTAGGCTTACCAGCATCACAATAGATGTTGAAAGTATGACCTTGAAGTCAAACACGTTCCCTATATCTCCGAAAATAATTCTGGTTTACTCGCAAAACTTCATGTTGATTAATTGCCTGTATTTATCTAGTGATGTTGCCCTTCAGTTCTTGTAACGTGTGCGGATTTGATACGTAGAATTTATTTTTTAACGTATTAAAGTAAATATTAATTCAGTCTTAAATGAATTATTAACAGAAAATGACAAAGGACTTATTCAGTTCTCACACTCATTCAAACTTCTGAATTTTTAATTATAAACGGACTGCAAGAACCAATTGCAAAAATTAACCCTACCTACACCTACCTAAAGGATTTTGTTCTTGTAAAGCATGAACTAGAGTTACCCTGTATGGCTTAAGTTTCAGAAGTTTCGTTGCCTCAAAAGCTGAAGTCTTGGAAATGTTAACCTATTGTGCTAAACGTCGCAATGATTAGCCGGTCGTGTACTTGTAACTCTGGCGGAAGGCGCACCAATAATCGTCCAATACAAGGCCGCGGCGGAACGGTACGGGCGAGCTACGAACGCATTATATATATATATATATATATATATATATATATATATGTGTGTGTGTGTGTGTATGTGTGTGAAAGGGGGAGAGAGAGAGAGAGAGAGAGAGAGAGAGAGAGAGAGAGAGAGAGAGAGAGAGAGAGAGAGAGAGAAACAGAGATGTAGAGCCATGGAATACCTATAATAGGAAGGTGATACAAAATTGTCATTGAACCAGATTAAGGAGAAGACCTAGGAATAGCTTGTGGGATTGTGTGCAGTCATATATGAAAAACTGTTTGAGTCAGTATGATCTAATGGAATGTGTGGAGAATCAGGTACAATCATGAATATATGCATTGTAAATTGATGTCAAAATACATAGGTTCGCGTTAAGAGATTACGGTGGGCCGGACATCTCGTTAGAATGGAGGGTGGAACAATACCGATGATTGCACTGGATGAGACTTTGGAGGGAAGCGACTGGTTGGAAGACCTAGAAACCGTTGGGAAGATATGGTTAGAAAGGTTACTGTCAATCTACTCCACATCGAGTTTTTAACAACTGGTCTCCTGTCCCCGTTCCGAGGTCGATTTTTTTTAACAAAAGACCCTCCAACTATACCAATCATTCCATGCCTGCTCTCCCGTAATTTACATCCTTTCAACTCCTCTTTTCTCAAAATAATTTTTAATTGTTCTTCCCATCTACTTCTCGGCCGAACTTTTGGTCTCTTCTCTCATAATCTAAATTCCTGTGCTTGTCTTGTTATCCTTCCAGTATTCATTCCTTGAACATGGCTATACCATTTCCTTCTACTCTCCTTCATTTCACCTTGTTTTTATCCAACTTCAACACGTTTCTTATTTTAGTGTTCTGTTTTTTTATCTCTTCTGCTTTCTCAAATTACATATAACTGTATAGGCCTATGTGAGTGTGTCTGCATGTTTGTGTGTGCATAACTCCATATTTTTCTAATGTATGGAAGGTGCTTCTCTAGCGGTAGTTTTTAGTCCAAGCTAATTTACTTACCCTTATTTCCCTATAGATGTTTAAGTGATGTATGTTTAGCACATCGCTTCAGTATCTAGTTAACAACAAGGTATTAATTGGAGACACTAATTTAGCTTAGTTTCTTTTATGAGCTCGAAAATCTTCAAACTCGGGACTTAAAGTCCTCCCGGAGGACTTCTGCCTCGGATTTTTCTACTCTAAAATCCATTGAACTCTGCTGGGATTCCAATCGGAACCATCGGGAGTAGAGAAAGGAATATAACCACGAAACCATCGCATCATACTCTTGAAAGTATGCTTCTAAATAAACTTCATTTCTGTTTCATGAATTCAATTTCAATCCTTCTTTGTTATTTTTCATATTTGTGCTCCATCTTTGTGTATAAAAATGGGGATCTGTCTGAGTGCGAGTCTGTCTGTCCTTTATGGATTCAAGAACTAGTTGACCGGTTTGAATGGGGTTTTTACCAACATTTAGAGACTTGTTCTGAGACAATTAACGTATATAGCATATTACCGTATGTACTATAGGGCCAGAGCTAAAATAAGTCATCGGTACAAAACAAAAGTCGCTTTTTGGACACTTAAATGGCTTACGCTGCCCAAACCATAACAAATATACCAAATTAATGTAGGCATATTGAATGCCTAAAAAAGTCTACAAAAAATCCGCGACAGGATATATCTATCGTTTACGTATAACTCACAATAACCATTTTTGCCTTTCAGCTCATTGATCCCAAAACGATAGGGATAAATATTATCTCGGCCAACGCCGGGCAATCAGCACGGGTTATCTACAAATAATTACGCTATAAATTTATATTTTTTTTACTTATTAAACAAAATATAAAACACATTCCATTTACGAGTATTTAGACGTAGTAGCGCATGCCGGGTATTAGCTACTTTCATAATATGTACATATATATATATATATATATATATATATATATATATATTATAATATGTAATATTTCTATATATGTGGGTCTGTGTCTGTATGTTTATGTATACGTAATCCAATACTTCCCTCCTGAATAAAAGTACTCCTCTAGCGCCTGATTAATTTAGTTACGCTTATTTGCCTACATATGTCAGTGAGAGACACGTGTTCAGCACATCGCCTCAGTATCTAGTAAGCAAACAAGATATTAAATTTAGCTTGAGTTTCTTTTACAAGTCCGAAATTCTTCAAATTCTGGACCCGAGGCTTGAAGTCCCTTCCGCAGGATTTATCCATTGGATTTTTTCATTATAAAAATCTATCGACCCCGGCTGGGTTTTAAAAAATAATTTATGTTTAATATCAGAAGTGAGGTTTCTGAGGAGTATGGATGGTTTTACAATAACAGATCGAAATCGAAATGAAAATATACGAAGAGAAAAAAATATATTCAAGCTATTAGATACAAATGCACAATAGATAGGCGAATGGATGGACCATATGAATAGAATGGATAACAATAGAATTCCGAAACATTTTATTCATTACAAAACCACTAGGACAAATAAATGTAGGAAGACCCAGAAGTAGGTGGAGAGACCAATTCTAGCATGAGATCGGAATATACCTTAAGTTCTAATCCTTGATGTTGCTGCTGATCGTGATGATTTCTGTTACATGAATTTTACATAAATACTTTTTTATTCTCCACATTTTGGTTCTGTAAAATATGATAAATCCATGCAAGAAGTTTGGACCGGTTTTCTCGTTACACTCTCTATGTTAAAGGAAAGCTCTCTCTTTGATTCCAGCTGCACACAATACAGCGCCCACACTATAAGAGGTTTATCGATGATTTATAAACGAAGCGAGTAATGCGTTGATGGAATTAAGGGTGATGTCAGGTATTAATTTAAATATAGCTAGGGGATGTGGCTAATTAGAACACGGCGTATGAATACATGCTTTGAGGCATTTTAGTTCCTGGACATATCCAACACAATTCAATTAACAAGTTTAGCGCAATTATCACAAGAGAGACTTCACAGTCAAATTATCCAGTTAAACGAAATTATACCTCACGGTGTGTGCTCTGCGCATGCCTCGCAGCTATCATTTCATAAACTTTCAACTTTTACTCTTGAAGATTGCATTTTTTCCCCTATTTATGTTCTCACAATATTAATATTTGTGTGTTCACAAATAGAAAATATATTATATAATGGAAATGGACAGCTAATGACAAATGAGGGAAATATTGAAAAGTGGCTAAATTTAATTACCTAGGAACAATAATTACAAAGAAGATTGAGCTGCACAAAGAAATTGAACATAGGCTCAATTCCGGATATGCATGCTATTATGTATTACAGGTACTCTTGTCTACCCAACTTCTGTTAAAAAAAAAAAAAAAACGTTACATTGGCTATTTAACTCATACCACAAATGGTAGTCAATGACCAATCACGTTTCAATGAATGTTGTTTTACAACCAATGACAGTCGTGTTTCACCTCGCTCTTTATCGATTTCTCTTTATCAGCTCCTGTTTTTGTGATAAAGAAAGCTCCTCCTTTTTAATGTTCTGAACAGGTCAAAGCATTATTTTTCTCCAACAAATAAATTGAATATAGCAAATAATGAAAAGATTCCTTGATTTTACTGAGTTGTTTACTAAAAAATAAATGAATAACCCGTAATGTTGATTATGATATATAGTTTGATGTGTTTAATTATTTCTCCACTTGGGTGCACTCTTACAATATTGCGATCTTATTTGGCAATAAATAATATGATCAAGCAGCAGTGAATGAACATAACCTCACATTTCTGATTTGTTTTCAAACATCGCCGTTTACATTAAATATATAAATATTTTAAAATAACTATATTTAAATAGTGATTTGTGAGTAAACAGCTTAATTTTATTCGTTAAATAGTCCTAACAAATGCCACTCTTGATTTCCAAATTCTCTAGATAAATTGGAAATTACTCGTGACATTACTTATCAAATATATAAAAATATAAAATATAAAATTGTTATTCTCCTATGTGGATTTGAAACATGGACTCTTACTTTAAGGGATAAGAAAATATTACGAGTATTTGAGAATAAAGCTCTTAGGAAAGTTTCTGGAACAATGAGAGTAGAACAGACAGGCGAACGGAAAAGAACAGTGAGCTACATGATCATTATAGGAGACCGGATATAATAAAAATAGTTACGTCTCGTAGACCTTGATGGGCAGGGCATGTTACACGAATGGGGAATGAAAGAGGTGCATGTAAGCTTGTAGGAAAACCAGAGGGAAAACGCCCGCCCAGTCGGTAGACAAAGAATTAGATTGGAGAATAACATTAACCATGATCTTAGGGAAGTATATTATACAGGGGATGATCGAAGAACATTAGCTCAGGATAGGGATGTGTGGAGAGCTTATGTCTGCGCGGCCATGAACTTATGGATTCGTTAGAGCTAGTACGTTAGTTAGTTTATTTTCTCGGAGGAGGCCCTGATGTTGAACTGACCACTCCCATGTCCTTGTGTGGTCAAAAAAGTAGATATTATGTGTGATCCATAGTTAAAATCCCTCTGCCGACAGGTGGTGTCACTGTACGGCCCGAGTGGCGTGTGGCACGTAAAAGTACCTATAGGGTGAGAGGTTAAAGTAAGTTAATAGAAATATTCTGTTAATATAGTGTAGTAGCATATGAGGTGTACCACCTCGGTGGTCTAGAGGTTGCGTTACTTGATTCTGGTCCCGAGTTGAATCTCCGGACAGGGTCGATGGATTTTTTAGAATGAAAAATCCTAGGGACAAGAGTTTAAGCCGTGGGTCTCGAGTTTAAAAAATGTTGGAGTCCGTAAATAAACCTTAAGCGTAAATTAGAACTTCTGGGCAAAATTTAATCGATCTTTCACATCAAAGTTAATATTTTAGTTTAGTTGTCTGCTTGAGGTGCTGACCATTTAAATCTTTAGAGCAATAAGAATAACTGAATTAGTTTGACAAGAAACTGCCTCTAGGAAGCAGCAGTGTCCCCATGTGAGGACGTGCGCGGTAGACTGTTATTAGGCCTGTTTACTACTAGTACTATACGATATGGGATTACATGAGGCCCTTTTAATGAATAAAGAAATCGCTTTCGTAGTTGAGCCTATGTCTAATTTGTTACTGGGTTGAATGCTGCTTCTTATTATTTTTCTTAGGTAGGCCTATTTTAATTCCTTTCACTTCTTCAGCATTTTCCTCATTGGTTGTTAACTGTTCACTCTTTATCTATCAATCCATCGATAGCAATTCTGCCCGAGGGCAGGTCTTTCACAATCATAGCATTTTCATGCTATGCTTGCAGCTTTACTAGGGAATTGTATGTGTGGTAGCTTCCTGTTGCTTTCCACACCGGTCAGGGATGATGATGTTCATAATGATAAGGATGTTGATAATGATGATGGCCATATGATTTCGGGGACCGTTTTGGCCTTAAAGTTTTTGTGACATTTGTCTTATAGCTGAAGAAAAACCCCGATAAAAACCTCACCCAGAAAAACTGCCCCGACCGGGGATCGAACCCGTGCCCGCTGCGTGACAAGGCAGCACACTACCTCGAGACCACAGCGGTGGACTCTTTATATATATTGATGCGAATCACATATACATATATATAAATTGCTTAATTGTTATGTTAGCCACTAGATGTCAGTCGGAACAAATTTCCGCTAACTCTTGTGTGAATTGAGAATACTACATGTACAAGAAAAATGTATGTTTGTGTTGTAATTCTTGGGTAGCTCTCAGGTCGTTAGACCGCTAAACGTACAGAGTTTAGGGACTCGGGTTCAAATCCCGACTCAAGCATTCATTTTTCTTTTCATATCGTATTTGCCTTCATTGCCAAATGTCAAAAATATAGTTATAGCATCTATATATACAAGCGTTACTGCTCTAAAGTAAATATTCTCTTAAAAATGCTTAACTGCCACTAGATGTCAGTCGGAACAAATTTCCGCTACCTCTTGTGTGAATTGAGAATACTACATGTATAAGAAAAATGGATGTTTGTGTTGTAATTCTTGGGTAGCTCAGGTCGTTAGAGCGCTAAACGTACAGAGTTTAGAGACTCAGGTTCAAATCCCGACTTAAGCATTCATTTTTCTTTTCATATCTTATCATATATATACAGTATATACACTTCATTCTCAAATATTTGTAATATTTTCCCGTCCTTAAATTAAGAGTCTATGATTCGCATCCATATATATAGGGTGTTTAAGAATAAGTATTACATACATCTAGGGGTTGTAGAGGGGATTTAGTAAATGAAGTTTTGATAAGCAACCCTTGTCAGGAAACGTACGATTTCGATGTAAAATACGATTGTAGATCGAAACACAATGAGCTGATATCGTCTGTCTTGAGTTTCAAAATACGTATTACAGACTTATAGGGGTTGTACGATACCTGTCCCGTCAGAGAAAAATCTCACATGAATTCTGGCGGCAGCAAGAATTATTGAGCACACACCAGGTCTTGTGGGGCGTGTGTATAAAAAGATGCGTCGCAGTCACACTTTGTGCATCGAAAACAGTGTCGCCACTTGGAACCGCGTTTGTAGTACGACCCCTAGAAGTCTGTAATACTTATCCTGGAACACAGGACACACGATGTCAGCCATTGTGTTTCGATCTTAAAACCTATTTTACATCGAAATGATACATTTCCGGTCATGGATTCCTTATCAAAACTTTATATTGTAAGTACCCTCTGCAACACCTAGAAGTCTGTAATACTTATTCTGAAACACCCTGTATATCGTTATATATATATATAATTTTTGTGTACGTGTGATGTCACTGAACTCATCCTAAACATCTGGACCGATTTTCATGAATTTTTTGGGGTGTGTTTGAGTTCGTCCCTGTATGGTTTAGATTCACAATTGGACCCTCTAAAACCATTAGGCGTAGGAGTTCACCTGAATCGAAAATTTAAAAATCTCTCTCTGGTGGTCACAATTTTCGATGGTTCACAACTAAACTCAGTATACCATATTACAGTATACCGAGGTAGGTATTACAAAAAAATGTTCGAAATCAACCAATTAGAAGTGGGGGTTTACTTCAAACCCGAAATTTAATACTGCCTAAACGACTGGGCCGATTTCGATGAAATTTTTGTGTTTCAGATGGGTCTTTGGATGGTTTAGATTAACAATTATTGTACTCTGTAGGTGGCGCTGCGATCGGATTAGAGGATTTTTTATGTCAGATGTGTAGTCAACTGCATTACCAACATATTCCGCAAGATAACGATGTGATGTGACATGATCATACACGCTTCTTGAGCCGCAACAGATGACAGTGAGGAGATTTCTTGCGAACATATTAATTAGTGAATTTTATGGTAAAAAAAATATATTTTTATCGTCTGGCCACGATAGGAGATATATATCTTAATATATAAAAATTACGTGTCACGTTGTTTGTCCGCGATGGATTCCTAAACTACTGAACCGATTTTAATAAAAGTTTGCACACTGTGTGCAGTTTGATCCAACTTGAGACTTAGGGAAGTTTATAACTAAATAAATTTATAGTCGAATTATTTTGTATTGCAAATTATTTGTTTATTATTTAACAAAGAGTTATAATTATATGTGAGTTCCATACGATTCTAACAGATGGCCGTGTAAGGTAATTTGTTTATTATTTATCCAGGTGGCTGTGCTTTTTGTTGCAACCGCGAATTTCAATTGAATTACAAATATTGATTATTTCATAATTTAAGTGTGTTTGTGTTTATTTTATTTTCAATATATTGATAATAATATTAATTTCGTGTGTAATTATTAGTTTTAAGTAATTTGGCTGAAAGACAGCAATTTAATTTAAATTTAACTGGACCGAGAAGGGACATTGAACAATATGGCGAATCAGTTCTAGAGACCATGAATGATAAGATATCAAGTGAATTTCCGCAAATTGGTATAGGCCTATGTGACATAAATCTTACATTTAAGAAGAATGTCAATTTAAAACATATGAAGGTCCTAAGAAACGGAATAACAGAATTGTAAGTAAATCTGTTAGTTATAATAATATGCCTAATATAACAGAAACAATCTCCATGCCTCAATTAAATGAAAAACAAGATGACTATAATATATCACAAAATGATATTACTATACAGAGACTTCTTGATGATGATGAGAATCCAAACCGCCAACAAGTTCGTAGAAACAAAACGAAAGTATAATGAAATCAGCAAGCCTCCTCAAAATATTCCATCAATAAATGTATATAATCCTTATGATGCACTTATGGATGATACTGAGAATGCCGGCAACATAAATTCATCTCAATCAACAAAACCACTTCCACATGAACCACCACCCATATTTATACCGGGTGTGGTTAACGTACCAGAACTAAAAAATTGTGTAAAACAAAAACTTTCTGATTTAGATTTCGCACTTAGTTTACAACAACATAATTTAACGTATACCTTAGCCACAGCAACGCGTGGTCGGGACTTTATATATATATATATATATATATATGCCTATATGTAGGCTTATATAACAAAGTCGGATTAGTTACACTATTTATAACTCAAGAACGGCTGGACCGATTTTTATGATATTTGATTTCTTGGATTTGTTTCCGCCCTGTATAGCAGATAACTATTAAAACATCGGAAAAATTAACGTAAAAATATTTAAAGGCGTTACGACGTTCGCCGGGCTAGCTAGTATATATATGTAAAAGGAAGTTCGGGTAATGTGGACCCTTCTGTTTGAGTGGACCCTGTTAATATCTACTTTAATTGGTGCTGCCTTCGAACAGAAAATATTTTAGCTTCTTCCCCTCATCAACTTTGACGGGTTCAAGGCCAGTTTCTGTTATTCTTTTGCGAAGAAGGGTTTATTTGTGATATTTATGAAAATGACCACTTTCAAAATTTTTCAAGCTAAGAATCAATTCTTAATTTCTGCTATTGAACATTACAAATGTAGAAAAAAAACCCTGATTTTTTATATAGATAGGCCTACTGTTTTAATATACTGACGGGTTTGGTTTGATATTATGTGACATGTTGGCTGTATAAAATAATTAAACATAACAAAGAAATTCGGTTAGTGCGGACCCTCTGGGTCTACTTTACACGAATACGTAAATTTTATCAATGAGGATGCTATCTGTAAAAACCATTCACTTAATTAACTTTATTTAATATCCTTGTAATTTTACTAAACCCAAAGACCGTCGCTTTCTGCAGTTGAATGACGTGTGAATGTTATAATTAACTTTTTTCAAAACATTAAATAAATATCAACGCTTTTTATTATGAACAGTCATAAACATTTTCAGATTAATCTGTGCCTGTCTGTATAAATTAATAGAGTAACTAAACTTAAAAATAGTCTAAAAGCTAAGGTGGACTCTGGGGTCGATTTTATCCGAATATGGAAGTTAAAGTGAACCTTTCTTGTAATGTAAAAAAATTTATAAATTATTAAGATATTTCCTTATTTGAATAAAATAACAATGCAATTTCATAGTTACAACACTAATGATAATCACTGTAATTATACAAAATTCAAATACCATAATTAAAAGAAGAAAAACAACAAATTCAAAACAGGGATCCAAATTACCGGAAGTTCCTCTACATATATTGTATATTTTGTTCTGGTCCGTGTCGGTGTCTACTAGATAGGATCGGTAAAGATTTGAAATTAAAAAAAATATATATATTTGTTATGAGAACAACCTCAATAGTTTCTTTCCTTCGTAATCCATAAGTCCGTGTAATTATGTTGAATGCATTTCTAGTCACTTTTTTTTTACCAAGAGTGGAATTATTCACCATGTGTGTGTGTGTAGGTGCAAACTATGAAATATGTGACAATGGAATCACACAAAGAATAAAGTATGATTGCGAGAGAACCCAGATGCGCCTTGAAAATGCTATTAGGACAGAGACAAAGGTTCGTGACACTTCATACATGATCCCCTGTTGGATTCTTTCCAAACGCGCTCTTTATTTTTCTCTCCAAATAATCGAAAAAACTATAATAAAAAATGGATGCTGTTTTTATTCCAATGCTCATTGTGAACCGTTCATTTCACGGTTCATTGAATCCAAGAATATGATCAATCTTAATGCGATTTTCTTTCTGTTATTTTCTTCAGACGTAAAGGCAGAATCTAGGTTTCAATTATAGAATATACAACAACGTTACCAAGTTGAACAAGGGTAAAAAAACTAACAGAATAATAATAATAATTATTATAATTTATTTATAATAATATTATTTTATTTATATGCAGATTTTCAATGTTTACACATCTTTCTGTCCTGAAGTTTTATTTTCCTTCTCCACTCGTCTCTACCCATCCACTCCATGTCCTCCAATCCTCGTGTTGTCATTCCAGTTCTTATTTCTTGCATCCAAGAGTTTCGAAGTCTTATTTTCCTTCTTCTTCCAGGCGGACACGATTCCAATATTTTTCTGGGCTACCTTTCTTCTTGTATCCGTCGTACATGCTCAATAATAATAATAATAATAATAATATAATAATAATAATATAATAATAATAAATAATAATAATAATAATAATAATAATAATAACTATATTAACAATAATAACAATAACAACAACAATAATAATAACAACAATAACAACAAGAACAATAATAATAATAATAATAATAATAATAATAATAATAATAATAATAATAATAATAATAATAATAGGTAAAAGCGAGTAGATACTAAGGTCCAACATACACAATCTATTGAGTTACACAGGGAATTGGGGTTCGAAGTTAACAGCAATAAAACTGTTTACATAGAAATACATTATATAATGGAAACGGACAGTTACTGTCAATTAGGAAAAGAAGAAGTGGTCGAATTTAAATACTTGGGAACAGTAATTACAAACAGATATGAGGTGCTCAAAGAAATTAAACATAGGCTCAATTCTGGAAACTGATTTTATTTTACATTACACGGACTCTTGTCCCAACTTCTCTCTCTAAAGAAATAAAATGAAATAAAAAGTTAAACTGAGAATATTAAAAATTGTTATTCTCCCAGTTATACCATATGGATGTGTAACATGGACTCTTACTTTAAGGGAGGAGAAAATATTAGGAGATTTGAAGAATAAAATTGTTATGGTAATTTTTGGATCAAAGAGAGATGAATGCAGGAGACTACATAACAGTGAACTACATTATCTTTATAGGAAACCAGATATAATAAGAACAGTTAAGTTTCATAGACTACGATGGGCAAGACATGTGGCACGAAATGGCAAGAACATGGTCATGGAAACTCCTTTTAAAAAGCCAGAGGTAAAGCGCCTAGTAGGCAGGCCAAGAATGAGGTGGAAAAATAATATTAACCATGATCTGAGGGAATTAGATTATACAGTGCATGATTGAAAAACATTATGTCAGGATAAGGATGTATGGACATCGTATGTCTGCGCGGGCATAAATCTACGGGTTTTATAGTGCCAGTGTGATAGTTATTTATTACTTTTCTAAAGCAATATAATTTATGACATGACTTTTTAAGAAAATCTACACCTTACAGGTTTTTGTTATTCTATCAAATGGAATTGCCAACCATTAATTGCGGAAACGTACCATGTAATTTCTCCCTGAGAAATGTTGTAATATACCACGGTCGTGTTCAAAAATTTCTGCCGTTTTTAACTGCAAGGCACAGAAATCGAAGCCAGAATCCAGCAATGGCAACTCACCGTACTGATCAGATGTACATGCTGCATACGTTATGAGCGGAGTGAATTAAAGCAGGACGCAGCGCTGACGGAGGTTAGTGAGGGTTATCCAATCTGCCAATACAGGAGTTGTATTACTTTCCTGTAGTTTAAATGAGAAATTTTGGTCTGGATTTTAGTGCCTTGTAGTTAAAATCGGCACTTTTTTTAACACGGTCTTCGTACATCACAACACTTCTCTGGAAGAAATTTCAAGATCGGTTTCGGCATTTACTGGTTGACAGTTCCCTTGTAAGTTCAGTTGTTTTTGTAATATAGTGTCATACATCTGGACAATATCCGGCTGCTGGCCTCACATCCGCATGTGCTAATTACAGAGGTAGACGATCCTCTAGTCTGTATAGGGGCGACATGTGATCAGAATGCCAGGTACCTCATCCGATATAACTGGTTTTCTCATTTTGGAACCGCTTCTTATTGTAGCTACCCAAATTCCTCACGATTCTGGGTAGACACCGGTCCCATACTGGCCGAAATTTCATGAGAAAATGTCATTGCCCATGGAGATTCGAACCAGTAACAGCGCAAGTCTCATAGCTCTGTACCAAGGCATCTTGCCTTAACCACTCTGGACAAAATATAGTAGTATGGTATTGTATAATACTAATGTTTTATTTTAGCTGGCTTAAGGCCTTATCTTCCACTCAACCAGCGAATAGTAACATTATACAGAAATTACATACTTCTTACAATTTTAAAATATTATTAAATTATAGACTAAATAAAAACAATGGTGATCTCATCTAATACTAGCTAATGCAATCAAAACGTGGAATGTAGTAAAATTAAAATTATATATATATATATATATACCCACACACACACATACACACATATATATATATATATATATATATATATATATATATATATATATAAAGCATGAAAAGAAAAATAATTGCTTGAGTCGGGATTTGAACCCGAGTTTCTAATTTCTGTACGTTTAGCGTTCTAACCATCTAAGCTACTCAGGAATCCTAAGACAAACGTTTAATTTTCTTATATATGTAGTATTCACAACATAATCTCCTGCTTAATATACCGCAACATACGATATCACATCGCTCCATGTCATATACCATCTTCACTTCTCGCAACTGGAATTACCTACCACAAGAAGTAAGGGGCTGCTGGACATTGGCAACTTTTAAAAGAAATCTAAATTTTATTTGCTCTAACCTTGACTTCATCATTACCCAGTGTAAGGTACATATATTAATTGGTGTTTTTCGAATAAGTTATTATATAGAGACTATTATTATTACTATTATTATTATCGTAAATATTATTATTGTTATTATAATATGAAATGTTGCCCCTACATGAAATTCACACCACAACATTTAATGTGTTTTTAACTCTTTATAGTTAGTATAGTGTATATCTACATTTGGCAAATACCTATTTGTATTTGTGCTGGTTGAGTGGAAGAGGTCTTATGGCCTTAACTCTGCCAGAATAAATAAAACATTATTATTATTATTATCATTATCATTATCATTATTATTATTATTGTTATTAGTATTATTGTTATTGTTATTATTGTTGTTGTTATTGTTATTATTATTACTATTATTACTATTATTACTATTATTATTGTTATTTTTATTATTATTATTATTATTATTATTATTATTATTATTATTATTATTATTATTATTATTATTATTATTATTATTATTATTATTGAGGTATGGACAATCAATAAGTTCTACAAGAATAGACTAATAGCTCTATAAATGGATTATTTACGAAGAAGTGCCGAAGAAGTCAGAAAGTCTAAATTAGAACATGTCACAAATAAGGGAATTAGAAACATAATGGAAGCAGAAGAAAGCATAATTGAAAGAATTGAGGAGAAGGAATTAATGTGGTTAGGACATGTTTTAAGAATGGAAGATGAGCGATGGCCGAAGCAACTATATGAATGGCATCCGAACAGAAAGAAAACAGAAAGAAGAAAAGAGGAAGACCAAGGTTAACATGGAAGGAAAACATGAAGACAGTAATGCAAGCTAGAGGGCCAAACATCGAAGATGCCAAAGACCGTAGGCTTTGGAGGATTGGCACGGGAAGACGGCAGCAGCTGTAAAAACCCGAAGATAGATAGAGATTATTATTATTGTTATTGTTATTGTTGTCGTTATTGTTATTGTTGTTGTTATTGTTATTATTATTATTATTATTATTATTATTATTATTATTATTATTATTAATTCTCAATTTACATCAGAGGTAGCGGGATATTGTCCCAACTGCCATCTTGGGCCACTTTAATAAGTAAGCATATTTAAAGAGGATATCTACTTTATAGCAGTAACGCTTGTATATTTGGATGTTATAACTATATTTTTGACATTTGGCAATGAAGGCAAATATGGCATGAAAAAAATGCCTGAGACGGGATTTGAACCCGAGTTTCTAAACGGTGTACGTTCAGCGCTCTAACTGTGTAAACTACTCAGGAATCCTGAAACAAACATGTATGTTTCTTATATATGTAGTATTCTTAATTTACACAAGAGGTGTAGCGGGATATCATTCCAACTGCCAACTTGTGGCCACTATAACAAGTAAGCATATTTAAAGAGAATATTTACTTTGTAGCAGTAACACTTGTATATTTAGATGTTATAACTATATTTTTGGCACTTGGCAAAGAAGGTAAGTATGACATGAATGGAAAATAAATGCCTGAGTCGGATATATATATATGAACACTTATTTGTTTGCCGGGCATGAATCCTGATGTTTCAGTATACACAGATCTTCACCAGGCGAACATATTTCCTATTTGGAAGTCAAATTGTAACTTAATAAGCCTGTGCAGAATTGGGGAGGGGTCACAAAGTTTCTTGGGAGAATGTAAAGTTAGGTCGCAGATGGAAGACTGACTGAGTTGTAGACAAGTATAAAGTTTTGTGCGATTCAAGTATAAGGAATTGTTATATTATTTACAGCAGCTTCCGAAACTGAGACACGTCAATAGCTGTGTTTCCCGGGGTAAACGCATCGTCATTTCATAGAATTTACGGATAAAACTTCACAATGTCTTCATCGCGTTACGCTGCTAGTGGTCATGATCAGTGGTTGGCTTTCTCATAAAGATAGGCAAAAAGTAACTCCAAATAAAAATAGTACATCACGATTAGGGTTCTCCTTTTTCTCGATGTTTCGTATTTTATTCCACACACCCTATATATATATACACACACAGGGTGATTTTAATTATACCAACAAACTGCAGGGACCGATTCCTGACTGGAAATGGAGGGAAAAATTCGTATGAATAAGTGTCCATAAATGCATCGTTGCCACAGTAGTTGACACTAACGAATGGCATTATTCACTAGCCCTGTTGCATGGCCTGCCAGATCACCGGACTTAAACCCCCTGGAATTTTACCTCCAGGGGCATCTGAAAAGTGTTGTGTATACTGAACCAGTTCTTGATGTGCATACCCTTCAACAGCGTGGTCTACTTCGCCTGTGACGCTAATCGGAAAGAGGCCTGAACATTCCAAAGAGTGAGGCAATCCATGATACGACGTCTGAACGCGCATTGGATCATATGGAGGCCACTTTGAACATATTTTGTGACGTGGATACGATTTTGCTATATATTGTATGTCGGGACTATTTGTTGTTGCGCGCACATCGTTCATTTCCGGACACATGTTTATAGGATCTTTTTTCCTTCATATCCAGTCATGAATCAGTCCCTGAAGTTTGTCAGTGTAATTACCGTTCACCCTATATATATAGTAAGAAGTAATTTAAGCCAATGCTTACCTATGGAAGCGAAGTTTGGACTTTATACAAAAGAGATATAAGCAGAATAACAGCTACAGAAATGAAGTTCATGAAATTATACAAAATACATATGAAATTATTGTATTGTCACGGGTCCTCTACAAGTATACAAAGTTTCAAGTCGATCCAATGATTTTAAGTGGGTGAAAATCGCGTTGAAAGATTCCGTTACATAGATAGATAGATAGATAGATACAGGTCAAGCTAATATAAAGCGTGTAAAAAGAGGAGAAATTCTGCAAGAACTTCAAATCGCTTCGGTTATGGACCATATAAATGCATATTATAGAATTAAAATGTAGTCTGATTTCAACGCACAACCTCTCCTTTTTCTTTTCCCAAGGGTCGCAGGTTCAAATCCGACCGGAATCGATTGACTATTTAGGACTGAAAAATCCAAGAAGAAAGTCCTCCGGGAAGGACTTTAAGCCGTGGGTCCCGAGTCTGAAGTAATTCAGGCTCCTAAAATAACCTTAAGCCTGAATAAAGAGGTCTCTAAGCAAATTTGACTGACCTTTTTTCATCCTAGTAATACCTTAGTTGCCACTAGATGCCTCGTTGGGTCGACATGTTGACCGCATACCGTTCATGACATCTTTAGGAAGTAAGTGTAAACTAAATTAACTTGGTCTGGTAACTCCTAACAAAGGTGAGGCTAAAATTCGATGTTGGGCTGTTACAGTATTGTAGATAGACTTATAAATAAAAGAGCCCGAATGGGATGCTCAGTTTGTCATGATTGGCTCACGACACATAGGTTTATCGATCCCTGGTCTAATAGTAAAGGTTAGGCAAACAACATACTATATATGAAGGGCTGGAGGATATTCTTATCGCTTCTAAGAGTCCTGATATATTTACCGTCCACAGAGAATGTCTGTCACCCAGGAATTGTTATATTATTTATAGCAACTTCCAGAACCTGCGACGCGTCAATAGTGGTGTTTCCCAGGATCAACTTATCATTGTTTCATAGAATTTACTTAAAATTTTGAAACTTCCATATAAAAAGTATTTGCGATACAGCTAATTTAGACTCCTGACCCCATCAGCACATTCTCATTTATGTCCCTCCTCATCACACTGTGTATTACTCACTATCTTTTAGAGTTTCACTTGTCAGAACTTGGAATTATCTTCCGCCCTATCTCAAAGACTGCCAAACAACAACAACAACAACAACAACAATAATAATAATAATAATAATAATAATAATCCATTAGCTTAGTTTAATCTCTCATCTTGTAAGTACAATTTACGTGTCAGACGCTACCCGGGCCTTACAGTGCCGCGACCTGCGGAGAGAAATTTCAAAACACGGATCTCACACTTACGTATCACAACATTAAGATGAAACACACCATTCATACACTCATTTATATTAAACATGAGAATATGATATGACGATTATGATGATCGAATGATGTTCGGGGATCGTTTGGGTCTTAATGTTTCTTGACACTTGTCTTACACATGAGGAAAAACCCCAAATGACCACACGAAATGTACCATCACCTAGGAAACTTATTCTGATTGGGGATCGAACTCGCTGCGTCCGAGCCATGGACGCTACCGCGTAACAACTACGGTGTTACAAAATTACACAACTTAAATAAATATTAATAATCTTATTCTCTCACCAATTAATGCGTTAAGTAATCTATTGGTTTGGCGTTTACTTGATGAAAGTCCATTTTTATGTTAATTAAGTAAAAATAAAACTTTATAACTATATAAAGCTTTACATCATTTTCACATTTCTTAAATTAAAAATTCGTTACAGCTGTTTCACTACTTTGCACCTTCTCCAGACAAATACCACGATTACAAATGAATTTTGTTATTATACAGGGTATAACAGGACCTCATCGACAAAATATTAGGGATGATAGGCCGTGCAGAGAGGATCATTTTTTGTTAAGGAACATATAGTCTCAAACACGTCGTTTATGAGTTATGCGTAGATGAAGGTTTTCGCCCATAAGGGTCGGAATTGAATACAAACAATTGTACAGGTATAATTTTATTGAAAAAGGTATGTTTTTACAATAAGTGTTCAAACAGTCGACCCTGTGCCTCATTGCATGTTTGATATCGTCGCAGCAACGTTCGGACAGCACGATCGATCATGGCAGGATTCTTTTTGACGTCGTCAAAACACTTATTGTTTGAATGCTTATTATAAGAAACATGTCTTTTTCAATAAAAGCATATGTGTACAATTGTTTGTATTCAATTTCTACCCTTACGGGTGAACACCATCATCTGCGCATATCTGATAAACGACGTGTTTGCGACTATATGTTCCTTCACAAAAGAAATATACTCTCTCTCTGCATGGCCTATCATTTTGTCGGTGAGGTCCTGTTACACCCTGTATATTTATAAATTTATAATAAGGTAAAGGTAAAGTGATCCCACAACAGGCCTCAGGAGGCCTTTGGGGTAGTAGGAGGTTAAGGCTCCCACTTTTTCTAGACAATCGGCACTTGATGTCAGCCGGGTATGTCAGCCCTGCGTGACGATCGCCTTTACCCCAGAACAAGCGTCTGGTACTCATTTCCGTTAGAGGCTGAGTCGATCCCAGGGCCATAGTGCCGCCAGAGGGTTTGGGTCAGTTTAAAAATCCTGACCCCAACGGGACTTGAAACCTCGACCCTCCGGCTTGTAGCTCAGTGCCTTAACCACTACGCTACGGCGTGCCCCCTAATTTATAATAAGAGAATGTTTAATTAAACTTTGCATAGTAACAGTTGTTATGTACTGGATTTTATATACATAATAACAAAATTCATTCTGTAAACATGGCATTCGTCTGAAGAAGGTACAAAGTACTGGAAGAGCTATAACGAATTTGTATTTTAATAACTTTGAAAATCATATAAAACTTTTTTTACAGTTTTATCTTAATTTAATTAACATAGTTAATATATTATTTCATTTCATTTTCCTAGTGTAATCTCTCCCTTTTTGTAGTTCTACGGTCGTCTCGGCACACGGGGCTTAATGGGACATACAGACATAATATGGATGATTATCATGATTAAATGATATTCAGAGACTATTTGGAATTCATGGTTTCTAGACATATGTCTTATAGGCGAGGAAAATTCAGGAAGAAAATTAGGAAAAAAAAAACCTCAATATAGGGATTTTTTCCGTCCGGGCATCGAATCTGTTTCCATTTTGTCCGAGGAATCTGTTACCACTGTAACACAGCGGTAGACTTATTCTATTTTCATTAAATTCTTTTATGATTGATCAATATTTTATACTAATATATATATATATATATATATATTAAACATAGTTTTGCGTGTATTAACTAACTCACTGGCACCATCGAACCTGCGATCCATGGGACATAAGCTGTCCATACACCCTATCCTGAGCATATGTTTTCCAATCATCTCTTGTATAATGCACTCCGCTCGAACCAGGATTAATACCATTCTTCTACCTAATTCTTGGCCTCCCTACTGGGCGCTTTAATACAAGGAGGTTTCATGTCCCTTTTTCATTCCCCACTCGGGCCACATGACTTGCATATGGCAGTTTACGAATATTAACTGTTCTTATTATATCTGGTTTCCTATAAATATAATGTAGCTCACTGTTATATAGCCTTCTCCATTCACCTACTGTATCTGTTCACCTCTCTTTGGTCCAAAATTTTTCGTAAGAAATTTATTCTCGAAAACTCGTAATATTTTCTCCTCCCTTAAAGTAAGAGTCCATGTTTCGCTTCCATGTAATATAAATGCGAGAATAACAGTTTTATATATTTTCAGTTTAACCGTTTCTGAGAAAAGTTGGGACGACAGAGTCCCTGTAATGCGTAATAGCATTCATTTCAGAATTTTCATAAGTAATGCCACGAGTGATTTCCAAATTATCGATAAATTCACGACTCACGAAGTGAGGAGTGAATTTATCTAGAGAATTTGGAAATCAAGAGTGGCATTTCGCTCTTTAGGACTATTTAACGAATAAAATAAAGCTGTTTACTCACAATTTCATTAGTTCACTACAGTGATTTAAAAATATTTTTATAGTTAAAGTAACCGGTGATGTTTGAAAACTAATGAGAAACGATAGGTACTACGCTCTACTACGCTTCTACTGCTTCTTTTGTTTATCACTGCAACCAGATCATACTATTTATTGCCAAAGGAACGCAATATTGTAAGAATGCTCTCTAGTGGAGAAAAAATGAAACACATCAATCTGTATATTAATTCATTTTTGATGTCGTATACATTTAAGAAAGTGCAAACAGTGGTTTCTTTTTTTGGTGGTATAATCAATTGCTACAAATGTTGACATGTAAGCACTATTATATACAATCTGGTAGCCGTATTTGTTATAGGCTCAGTCACTGCAAAATAACGGTCAGACCTGTTCAGAATATTAAAAAGGAGGAGCTTTGCTTAATATATGATAATCCTAACGTTGATAATTATTTCGTGAAACACGTCTCTGATTGGTTGTAATACAGAAATCATTGAAACGTGATTGGTCATTGACTCCCATTTGGGGCATGAGTTAAATAGTCATCTATATTTAATTTCTATGCGCATTTCATTCCTGTTTGTAATGTTGTTCCAAGGTATTTAAATATGATAAATAACTATTGCTTATTACATTCATAGTCTCCAATCAATCTGAAATGGCAGAGATTCTATGCAAATAAAAAATGGTACAATTTTTAAACTCTGTTTTCTTTCATTGATAGAGAAGTTGATTGAAGTCAGTGTCTTCGGTTGAGATTGCGAGTATATTGCGTTTCCTTTTATAGCCCAAGCTTCGGGTGCTTCGTTTTCATTAATTCTGCAATGTGAGAGAATTTTATTTGCTTGAACTCATTCTGTAGTCCACGTAATGAGTTTCGGATGGTTGCAACACTGGAACTGATGGTCTGGGTTGAAGCAATAGCTTAGAGAAGAACTGCCTTTCCTAAACTATTGAACCTAAAATAAAATTACTCCAAAGACTCTCTTAATGCTTCTATTCGTCATCGAAATTAAACTGGAATTCCTCCACAAAATAAATAGATTTATACGACATTCAATCTAAATTGTATTATTAATACTTACAAACATTGAAATTGAATTTATCGTTTAAAAATACTCTTTCAGTAAGATTGAATTTTATATCTCATAAATAAGGTAGAATTTGTATATAATTACTAGGTATTTCAGTTTGTTGTGCATAGATAGACACAAACGATGAAAATGTCCACGAATAAAAAACTTACGTATCACATGTGAAAATGTATCATTACATAAAACTAACTAACTCACTGACTAACTATCAAACCCATAAGTTCATGGCCATGTAGCTCTCTGTTATGTAGCTTTCTCCTATTCTCGTATCTGGCCATCTCTCTTTGGTCCAAACATTTTCCTAAGAACTTTATTCTCAAATACTCGTAATTATTATTTTTTTATCATCCATCAACAGAGAGGCCCAATTGAAATTTTATAAAACGTTGGCAGTACTGGTACTGCTCTATGGTTCAGAAGCCTGGATACATAAAAAACAAGATCTAAGTAGGATAACGGCGGCAGAAATGAAATTTTTGAGATCTGTTAAAGGGTGCACTAAGGAAGACAGAATCAAGAACACAGAAATAAGACAGGAACTTGAATATTTGCAATAACTGATAAAATAGATACACATAGACAAAAATGGAAGCAACACATAGACAGAATGAATGAAGATAGATATCCAAAACAAATAACAAAATACAAACCTAAAGGCACCCGAGATGTGGGCAGACCTAGAAAGAGATGGGCTGAAGTCGGAACGGTTCAACAGACCTAATCCATGAATTCAGATGACGATCATCACCATCCATCATATCATCGGGGTAACGTAACTCTGCCTTCTAGATAAAAGAGATAATAAGTGGGTATCATTAACATACACAGGCATGGAAACACAAAAGCTAGCAAAAATCCTCAAAAAAACGCGATAAAAACATAAAAATTGCCTACAGAACAAATAACAAAATAAATAATATAATTTCAAATAAAATAGAAGAAACGAACATATATAAAAATAAAGGAGTTTATAAATTAAATTGTAACAGCTGTGACAAATTTTATATTGGAAGAACTACAGAAACTTCACGACAAGTTTGAACGAACATTTCAGAGATTTCCTCAAAAATTAGGGTAAATCCAGTTTTTTCAAAACACATAGTAGAAGCAGGACATCAATTCAACACAATAGTCATTGTATTATCGATGCTACATAGAGAAAATCAACTTTCTCGAAGAACTAGAAATGATCAAGGAAACCAAAAATAAACACCTGCAGAATAAAAACTTACCCAGCAATATAAACCCTCTATACAAAATAATTACCAACTACACTCAGTACCAAAATGAAAGCAGAAGATGATACCTAAGTTATAGAAAGGCCTTCTATAAAACAACACTGCAAATTATTGAGGACGACTGAGATATCAGGTACTGTTTTATAAATCTTAAAACTTTAACACATTGATTGCTAAATATGTATGGTCCCTTCGCATAAAATAATTGCCTCAGCTAACTGTGGGATCTGAAGCTGAAATTTCCCCAAATAAGATCATTTAATTTACTTTATATTCCAAATTTCACTTACTTTCCGTTTATTAATTAATTTTAAATTATTAATCGTTATCCTTATGTTAGGGGTCACATATTACCGTTATAAATTTTATGGAAATTGTATTTATTTTATTACTTAAAGTAATATTTCAATGGAAGTAACAGTAAGAGGTTCATTTACTATATTTAATTGAGTCAGTAGCATCTTACCTCATATATGGCAGAATTCTTGAGAACATGTTAAGAAAGAGTTGATGATATTATGCAGACATATTGAAACATGTCTCCAATAATTATACCATAATTATCAGGTTAGATATTACCGGTTCAATTAAATTTATTTCATTTATTTATTTTCATTTTTTGCTTTTAAAAATATCGTAACTAAATTCAGTGAAACTATCAAACACAGAGGCCCAAGGCTACGTCGATATAAGCTAAAATTTTCTAATGAAATAAATTGGTTTTGTTTATGAAACTTAAGTCCATTACTCTTTATACATCCCTACCTTCAGCTAATATTTTTCAACAATTCCCTCTATAATCCTCCTCCCTCTAACCGTAGTTAATGTTATTCTCCCTTCTCATTCTTGGCCTATCTACTGGGTGCTTTCTCTCTTCATCATTCCGCATTCGTACTACGTGTCCTGCAGTTTATGAGACTTAACTGTTCTTATTATATCTGGTTTCCTGTAAAGATCATGTAGCTCACTGTTACGCAGTCTTCACCATCCACCTACCTCTTCGTGTCTTTGGTCCAAAAATGTTTATAAGCACATTACTTTCGAATACTCGTAATGTTTTCTCCTGCCGTAAAGTTTCGCTTCCATATAATGTAAGGAAATAATAATTGTTTTATATATGATTTAGTTTAACGTTTTGTTAGAGAAGGTGGGATGACAAGACTCCCTGTAATATACGATAGCAAGCATTTCCACAATTGAACGCATGTTTAATTTCTTTCTGCACCTCGTTTCCGTTTGTAATAATTGTTCCTAGTTAGCTATTTGGAGAGCACAATTTATAAATATTCGTCTGGCATAGTGAGTAAGTTTATAAAATATACTTGTTCACAATGTCCATATTGTTTGTTAACTCTCCATTTCCATTATATAATGTACGAAGATATTTCCACATGTGACCATATGATTTATTGGAATTTACTTCCAGCCACAATTTCTAAGTTTCATTTAATAGTAATAATAATAATAATAATAATAATAATAATAATAATAATAATAATAATAATAATAATGCTTTATTTTAGCTGGCAGAGTTAAGGTCATAAGGCCTTCTCTTCCACTCAACCGGCATATCCAATTCCATTCCAGTCTATTTTTCACGTTCCTACTTCAAGATTCTTTTTTTCCAACGACTACTACTAGTGTCTGTGTTATTTTTTCTTTCTCTTCTTCTTCTTCTTCCTGTCAAATTCAATTACACAATTCTTTTATCATCACGTTCATTCATCTTAATTGTGTTTTTTATCAGGGATCTTTGCAATTTAGGATGTTCCTTGAATTTTTTGATATAAGGAACCCTTGCTCTCCTGTGACAGAGTAATGTGTTAGAAACATTAGCATTCAGTTTTTAAATATAAATTAGTACCTTATTTTCAGTCGTCCTCAAATATTAACATTGTTTTTATAAGAGGCCTTTCGAAAACATTGTTTCATCTTCAGTTTGTAGTTTGGTACTGACTCTTATTAATAATAATTTTGTAAATAGGACTTTGGTCACTCGGTATGTTCTCATTCAAAAGGTGTTTATTTGAGATTTCCTTCATGATTTCGATTTTAAAAATGGAACGTAATAAGATGTGATTGTTTATGAATAGATAACGATATTGCACAGTTTGTGCTTAGTTAAGATATCATTATACACAAAATGTACATCTTGGATATTGTTTGATGTTGACATCATTGACAGAGATCGGAGGACATGTAATGTACTTGGTCGTGGACAATACCAGCGGGGCGTGACAATACAGTGTAGTTTCCCTTTGACTTGACTTAGCCCTGCAGCGAGCTTTGAACATTTTTATTGTTGCTATTGTATTTGACAGTAGAATCATTTCAATTACTCCTTGGACGTCACGTACAATATTGTCCTCTGTTGTGCAGAATTACATCTGACATACAACAAGATGTACCAAGATTCAAAAATGTTTCTATTGTAAGCGGTTTAGATTCAGACGATGCAATATCCACTGAAATAATCTACAGTGTGTCCAGTTTTAGGTTATACTAATGTACACCGTGTTCTAAAGAAAATATCTAACTAACTAACTAACTGGTACTATCGAACTCGTAGGTTCATGGCTGCGTAGATATATGATCTCCATACATCCCTATCCTGAGCTAATGTTTTTCAATCATCCCCTGTATAATATACTTCCCTCAAATCAACGTTAATTTAATTCTCTCAATTCATTCTTGACCTTGGGCGCTTACTCTCCGGTTTTCTCTTCCATGCCACTCCTTCATTCTTCATTCGTACCACATGTCCTGCCTATCGCAGTCTAGGAGAATTAACCGTTTTTATATCTCTGATTTCCCATCGTGTAATTCACTCCTCTCCATTAGATTGTCTGTTCATCCCTCTTTGGTAAAACTTTATTCACATATACACATAATATTTTCTCCTCCCTTATAGTAAGCGTCCATGTTTCATTTCCATATATATATATATATATATATATATATATATATATAACCGGGGGAACACTTTAAATAATCTGCCTTCACTAATTCTTGAACATGGTTATCCCATTCTTGTCCGTTCTTGATATCCTTTCTTTATTGGTTGAATTTAACATTTTTCCCGAAATTATTAATTTGTGATTCTATCACTTATATTGTTTTCTTCGTTGTTTTTCTAAGTATAATAATTTCTTATGTTTCCAACATTCTTTTTTATTTGTGTGTTTTGGGGTTGTTTCAAAAGCATAGGCTTAAGTGAAGACATGTCTTCTACAGACCTATACATCGTACTGTAGTTTATGTTCTTAGGTATTTATTTCTTCAAATTACATAGTTCATTGATCCCGCAATCCTTACTGCTTTGTTCATTTGTTTCATTATCTCTGATTGTAGTTCTGAGCTCAAATATATGAAGTACATAGTCTGATCTACAGTTTTTCATTCAATTTGTAATTTACATCGTCGTGGTTCTTTCGGTACCTCTAAAGATTTTGATTTTCAAATTGAAATGTTTACATTTTACTCGTATTTTTTACATTCATTTACAGCGAGTCAATTGTGAAACGCATAAAGTGGTGGTCGGAAAAACTACGAGTGCAATCCGATCGGACAAGGGAACTGTCAGCCATTGCATGCTAAAACCTACCTTGAAATTTCTTCCAGAGAAGCGTTGTGATGTACGAAAGACGTGTAAAAAAAACTGCCGTTTTTAACTGCAAGGCACTATAATCCACCGCCAAATCTCTTATTTAAACTATAGGGAAGTATTGCAAATCTCGAATTGATAGATTGTATAAGTACGATTTTTTTCTGAGAAAACTAAACATTTGCGGCACAATATGTAAAAGACATTTTGGTTATATTTACCACAATGAATTTATACTTAAAATGTGCGCACTCATATTACTTCCACACTGTATGTACACTTAATTGTATTTTCAGAGGAAATATTGTAGATTAAGGTAAGGAAATGTAATCTAGGTTATGTTAGGTTAAGTCAATATGTTATTAGCAACTCGGGAGAGCGCATTAATTCTATAAACATGATGTAGTCCCAACATGTGCGCTTTCACACGCACCACTTCACCCATCATTTGCATTACATTACATTACATTACTTTACATTTATTTCAATGTTGTGTTTCATTAGCTGTTACGTGTTCATCTCTCTGATTGAAGTACAGATACGCTTTGTAGTTTTTCCTAATCGCGATAAACGCTAAATGCCCTAAGCTACTGAAAATTGTAATTTTATGTTTCATGCTCATTCCAGTAGTGCATCGCTGTGGTCTAGGATAACGTCAATGCTTCTACAGAGCGGACTCGGGTTCGATACTCGCGACAAATTTAATGCGTGAAGTTTTTTTTCGGGGTATTGCCCGAATCCAGGCTGTTCTACAGGACAATTGGTGGTGGGCCATACTGGGAGTTTTGGGTTCTTAGGATTTTTCTCGGGATTCTCCCGATTACTGATTTTCATCCCATCAACAATTTACACCTCACGTCCCTCCCCTAACATGTCATTGAATCTTCATTTATTCGCTCATTCATTTCATATTAGCCCTCACATCATCTTATTCAGAAAAAATGTTTGGTTTGGCAAACCACAGATGTTTACAATATATGGTTGTTGTGATCCAGTGGGGGCATTCGTCAGGACTGCGAGTCTGTGTGAGAACTTAGGGACAGAGTACGATCAAAGTGACGGTCGTGTGATGTCTGTTGTGTCGAAACAGAAGTCAATAACAGACTACATAACAATACATTCAGTTTATTTTCATTCAAATTCAAATAACGATAGATTTTACTAGGGCATTGGATAAGTATTGGCAACAGTTAAGTATTGGCAACAACGATCTTTTGTGGTGACCATTTTAATCTTATAGTATGTTGTAGAGCAGTCTTTGTTGTATAATTGTTTAATATTCAAAGTATCAAATAGCAATATTTTGTGAATACATTTAGTAAGTAATACAACCCTAAACATATGTTCAGTAGAATTTGTTTAGAGGATGGAATTGAGAAGTACTAGAAAATCCATATAATTCACCAGACATGAGACCTTGTGACTATAACTTATTCTCAAAGATGAAATAAATGCTATGAGGCATTCTATGTCTGTCAAGAGTTGATATCCAGAAATCCCTAGATCGATCAGATGTGAGAGATATCCAGAAATGGTGCTGCAGATGGATTGCGTCGTCTTCCAAGGATTTGGCAACGTATAGTTCACTTGACAATATACTATAAATGAAGTTCATAATATAAAACATAAGGTAATATTTTCTTTCTTGTAATATTATAACAGTGTTGGTATTAAACATCGAATGCCCTAGTATAATTCAGTGAACTTACTCAAGTTTCATCTCTCTTTGGTCCAAAAGTTTTCTAACAACTTTATTTTCAAATTCTCGTAACCTTTTCTTCTCCCTTAAGTAAAAAGTCCATGTTACACATCCATATAATATAACTGGGAGAATAACAGTTTTATATATTTTCAGTTTAAGGTTTTTTTTAGAGATGTTGGGACGACAAAAATCCCTGTAGCTTCATACATAATAGCATACATTTCCAGAATTGAGCCTATGTTTAATTTCTTTCTGCACCTCATTCCTATTTGTAATTATTGTTCCTAAGTATTTTAATTCATCCACCATACCAAATATAGTAGTAGTGGTAGTAATCCTGGTCACTCCACTGTGAAGCATAGAGCCACGATAAAAGCTCGTTAACGCACTCTGTTGTTTGCCAATGCCTTAATTTCATTCCAATTCATCCCTGCCTGTTCAGCTTCTTTTCTGATGGTATGACTCCATGTTACCCTAGGTCTTCCTCTTTGCCTTCTCAATCCTTGGGATTCCAATCAAATGGCATTTTTGTGATGTTATAATTCTCTCTCATGTGTTAATATGACCAACCCATTTCCATTTTCTAAATTTGATTTCTTTTGCATATTACAGTTTGATTAGTTTTTCTCCAAATTCCTTCTTTGTAATAATCTCTGGCCACCGTAAACCCAAGATATTTCTCAGGCAATGATTTACCAAGATTTGCAATTTGTTTCCAATTTGTTTTGTAGTCTTCCAAGTTTCACAGCCGCGCTATATATAAAATTGATTTCACATTTAATTTAAATAATCTTAGTTAAAATCTTAAGGAGATTTGTTTCGACCTCCAAATTGATTTTAATGGAATCTAAGCGTATCTTGCTTTCTTTATTCTGGCATCAACATATTCATCTGAGCCACCATTCACAGATATTATACTACCCAGATATGTAAATCCATCCATACCAAAGATAGTGACCTAAAATTTTGAACCTCTTCCAGGTATCGAATGCTAATAAAAAGTATATCGCCCACGTCACAGCAATGGATTGTCTCAGCGGCATTCCTGTTAATGCTAGCTAGTACATAGCCATCACGAGAACAAATGGATTTTATTAAACAATCTACACAGCAGTGTTATTAATTTCCCTACTGGTTTATATATCCATTTATTTTGTACGTCTCGCGGGAAATGGACTGTGCGAGAGTTATTCTCTGTTATTAATCTATGCACGTACCGTAATGGTTATTTAGATAAAACTGTGTCATTGTAAACATTTCACGTTAAAAATAACAGTATACGTGTGGCTGCCCCTACTGGGATTACAGGTTCCAATCCTGGCGGTTCCAGAGCTGTATTGGTGATGTGCCGTACCCGGATTTTTCGAGGGTTTCTCTCGGGGTTCTCCAGTTTCCCGTATCTCATCCCAGCAACATTGTTTCTTCTCCCTCCCTTCATGTCACTTCATCCTCATTCATTAATTTCATATCACCTTCATTTAATTTAATGCAAGGTTCACAGGGGTTGGAAAAATGTGATTGCGGGGATCTAGTGTGGTGCTCCAGGGTACTGCCTCATGACTCCGAGCCTGAACAATAACTAAGATTAAAAGGGACAATAAGGAGGGTTGTAGTCTCTTCTACCCCCCCCCCAATACAAAAATGACGGTATGTCTCATGAGAGAAGAACCGGTTGTGTTGGACAAGGGAGACGATATACAACTCACATAACACTGACCACGGCCAACAGCCCGGATATCTTCTCAAGACAACCCTTGAGGATGACGCACGGTGTCTCTGGCGAAATTTCGGAGAACTTCAAGCCTCAAAATACCACGGCGAACAGCCCGGAAATCTTCTTCAAGATCTTCATACTAACTCCGGCCGTGAGAGCTTAAGTAAATACATTTCGCAATTATTGTTGTCGATTGTATAAACATATGGAAGCATTAACCTCGTACTGCCCCAAGGACCTTCTAAAGCCCACTTTACCTTTTAGCGAATTCAAAAACATTGTTATTGAAAGAGTTTCAACATTAGTTACTTAAACGACCAGTTACAAAAGCAGATGTTCAGTGACGAGTTACAGCACGACCGAAGCCAGTTACTGAACATAATCTAGTAACGTGTTGTCTACAATATGTTATAGAAGTTCAGAGTAATTTAGTATATGTTGTATATTTAGTATATTTATCTGAACTTTATTTATTGCGGAAAGTATATATTTAGAGGAAGAGTAATGTGGACTCAGAAAAAAAAAAGAGACACGATAAATCAACAGTTATATTCTGCAATTTTTGGTGCTAATTTAATATGTGAATTTAAAGTAAAAATGAGCGCAGAAGGCGATTTCCACGGTTCATCAAGAACAATTTTATAAGCAGTCCAAAATGTAACTATTAATATACTTGAAAAAAGTTAAGGAAAGTTGATTTATGTTGTTACATGTACGAAATCGTCATTAAAGTGTACTGTATGTTTTGTTGAACTTGTATTTTATGTTTTGATAGCGTGTTTTGTATTTTGTTAAAATATGTTGTATAGCTTTTGATGCCTAGAAACTACAAACTAATGCGTCACTGTTTGTTGTAATAGTAGATAAATACATTTATTCATTGATTTTTTTCAAGTTTAATGAAAATTATGGATCCGCTATAAATTTTATAAACAAAAACTCTATGCTAAGGGAATATTTATAAATTGTCCCAGCGAATCTCTTGAGGCTGTTCTCGTGAAAACATAAAAAAAATATTTTTACCGATGCTATCTAATGGACACCGAAATTGATCATGACAAAAAAAATATATATATTGTGTGTGTGTGTGTGTATGTGTGTGTGTGTGTGTGTGTACGTGCCTGTTGCTGCTCTAGTGGCGGAAATTTTTTATTTTTCCGAAATAAAAGTTGACATAAAATAATCAGTTGAAAAAAAAGTTGACATTAACCAGCAATATCGGACCATTAAGAAGTATAAATTCGCGTGAAAGGAAAATTTAAAAACCGCTCTAGAGTTTTTTTGCAACGAAACTGAGTATGAGCTATGGAAATACGATGAGGATATCCTCAAAATACTCAGCGGAATCCAACCATTAGAAGTCACTGGCATCCTATAATTTCAGGTAAATTTTCCAAAACTGTATTCCTTATTTTTAATTTTTCTCCAAAAATTCCACCTCCAAAAATTGTTTTTAGTAAATTATCGAGATGGGGAATGCAGCCAAAAAGGACATTTCTCCACCATATATATATTTTTTAAGATTAATACCCTAACGTATCTTCTTTTACATCCAGTGAGGCAACTTGCTAGTTGATTTATTGTTTGTCTAATTTATCTTCACTCGGCCACGATTGTCTAGTGGTTATTTTCCTCGCGGGTTCAAACACGCCCGGAGTCGATGGATTCTTTTAGGATGGAAAAATCCACCAATGGACAAGTCCTCCGGGAGGGATTTTAGCTGTGGGTCCCGATTCTGAAGATTTTCGGGTCGTAAAAGAACCTCAAGAATGAAAAATGAGGCCTCTGAACAAAATGTAACCGACCTTCCTCTATCAAGGCAATGCTTTAGTAGCCTATTACGTATCTCGTTGAGGCGATATGCTGACCACATATCACTCGCTGATATCTGTAAGAAAATAAGTCTAACTAAATAATCTTGGTCAAGAAACTCCCCTATTTGGAAGTACCCATGTGTCCACGAGGGACGCATACAATCATCTTCATAACAAGTTTCTATTGATGCCAATCTCTTTACCTCAGTTTGTGTCAGGACCTAACATTCACAGCGCACCCAATATATAGGCCTAATCTCTGTATATAAAATTGAGTGTGAGAGTGTCAGTCTGTCCTTTATAGACTCAAGAACTGATCTGGCCGATCTAAGTGGAGTTTCTACCATCATTTAGAGGTTTTTCCAGGGACAATTAACGTATTATAACATACTAGTACCGTATGTAGGCCTTCTTATAGGGCCGCAGCTTAAAACAAAGTGTATCAGTGCACTAAAAAGTATTCCCAAACCGTAACAAGTACACCAAATTAACGTACACAGAATTGAATTTCTAAAAAATTTGTAAAAAAAAAGATATCCTAACTCACAATAACCATTTTTGTCTTTCAATTGATTGATGCCAAAAAAAGATCGAGACAAGTAGATTTCTCAGCAACGCCGGGTAAACAGCACGGGGTATCTAAAAAATACGATATAGGCCTAAATTTATAATTTTTTTCTTTTAACTTATAAACTCATTTAATTTATTTAGGCGTAGCAGCACACACCGGGTATTAGCTGATATGTGTATATATATATATATATATATATATATATATTTACTTACTAGTTAATATCCGGCATGCGCTGCTAGTCCTAAATAAATGTTAATGTGTTTTTACCACCAGCTGTGCACTGTTATACTCTATTTCCTTGAAATTGTTTTTAGATGTTCAATTTTGTGTACATCAATTTGTGTATATGTTATGGCTTAGGCAGCGTAAGCCATTTATGCGTCAAAATAGGGACTTTATTTCACGTTTTTCACTACAAATGGTGATTTTTCGGAGTGAAATGGTTGAGTATTACAACTCTCTTATAGCCTATGTTCATTCCCGGAATCTCCTGAACATTTTTCAAAAAGCCCCATCTCAATCGGATGAACGGTATGGCAGAGCACGCTTGCCCGGGAATCTACTTATCGCTATATTCTTGGTTTAATAAAAAAACTCAAAGCGCGACAGGCCTAGAAGGTTTGGCTGACCAGCCGGCTGTTGGCCTCACATCCACATGTGCTAATCACAGATGTAGACGATCATCTAGTCAGTGTTGGGTGACATGTGATCAGCATGTCGGATCCTCCAGCCGTTATAGCTGGTATTCTCAACCTGGAGTCGCTACTTATTGCAGCTACTCAAATGCCTCACGATGCTGGGTGGGCACCGCACAGTGGGCCAGATACGAAATCTAGCTGGAAAAAGTATTTTACTAACTCTCGCCAATTCATCTTTCTTCACTCTAAAATTATTGCCAGATGACTGTTCTTCACTTATCTACAAAGGAGGGTAGAATTCTAAAATGTATGTAGACAATATAAACATCGGAAGTTGCCAATAGTTAAGAACTCATCTGGTCAGCATGCCAGTTGTGTACCGAGCTGTAGAAATAAATACGTTTTGCATTAAAGTTCAGTGAGTTATTCTTCATATTCTATATGGATACTTTACCTCAAGGTTTGTACTTTTCATTGATATATTTAACATGTTTCTATACAACCAGATATTGTGTTAAATACACGTGGAATCATACCTTCGGAACACTAAAAAATGTACACTTGTTTTACTTTAAATTGAGCTACGAAAAAAAAACAGTTCTGAACAGTAGTAAAATTTTAGTTAGAATATAGAATGATTTATGGACTTCAGTTCTCGCACAAATAACATGTGTGCAAATTATTGCGTTTTTTTGTAATTAGTTTTTTCCTAGAGGAGGCGGCCGGCCTATCTTCGCGCGCAGAGAATTATTTGATTTAATATATGAAGAAAAGTGATCGATAGAGGCAATAAGTGATCCTGTATTATTAATTACAGTTAGGGGATGTTCGGAGAATGTTTAAAAAAAAATTAAAAACATTTTTTTTTAAAGCGATTTTCTAAAACATAGAAAGTTGTGCGAGAGAAAAGTTAGATTTCTACTGAAATATTCAGATTGGCTAAAAGTAAATGTAAACGTTCCCGTTATTAAGAATTTAGAACAATGATAGTCGTTGGAAAATCCTGTTCCATCTGTTTATGGAATTGTAAGACCCAAAATATATTTTCGAAGAGGCTGGAATAAAACAAAACAAATTCTTATTTCTGCTGAAATGTCTGTCTTGGGAAAGGTAACATTATAAATTTGCTTCCCTAGAAGCATTATAGGGTGGATAAAATATCACAACCTCTCTTTTTGACACCTTGTCACATGATAATGTATCGACATATTGATATTTTATTGTCAAAAAAGACAATGCTTCGTCCGACATAGTTGATGGGGGAGTTGAGCGGGGTGATTTGCAATGTTTATTATTATTTTGAAGCTATTTTTTGTGTTTTTTTTAGTAATGTCTTTAAAACATCAGCGGTATTCCGTTTACCATATGACCAAAGTGATATTTCTGTTGCAAGAGCAAGTTCATCGCGAGAGAAATCCTGCTTAAGTGAACATGTATTTTATTCCAGCCTCTTCGAAAGTTATTTTGGGTCTTGTAATTCCATAAGCAGATGGAACAGAATTTTCCAACGACTGTCATTCTTCTAAATTAATTTTTCATAACGGGAAAGTTAACGTCCACTCCTAGCCAACCAGAATATTTCATTATATTTTTTTTTTCTCGCGCACAACTTCGTACGTTTGAAAAATTGCTTTTCAGCAAAATATTGATTTGAATATCATTTAAAACATTCTGCTAACATCCCCTTACCCTAATTTGTTTACTAAATGATAACTTATTGGCTCTATCTAACATTTATTTCCATATTAAATCAAACAATTATTCTCTGCGCGCAACGGCAGGCCTCAGTTGCTGGCTACCTCTTGTAATGAGAAAGCTAATTAAACAAACGCAATAATTTGCACACATGTTATTGTGCGGGAATTAAAGTCCATAAATCGCTCTATATTATAACTGTTCAGAACTGTTTTCTTTGTAGGTCAATTTAAAATAAGATGATTGTGAAAATGTTTTAGTGCATGGCAGGTATGATTCCACATGCATTTAACATAATATCTGGTGGTTATATAGAAAAACATTAAATATATCAATAAAATTACAAACCGTGAGGTGAAGTAACCATGTAGAATAAGTAGAATAGCTCACTGAACTTGAACACACAACGCTAATAACACAACTGGGATATAATAGACCAGATGAGTTCTTAACTATTGGCAACTTCCGATGTTTATATTGTCTACATACATTTTAGAATTGTACCCTCCTTTGCAGATAAGTTAAGACGTCATATAACAATTATATTAGAGTGAAAAAAAAATAAATTGATGAAGGTGATTGTGAATAGTTTTTTTTTCAGCTAGATTTCATTTCCGGCCCACTATGCACCGGTCCCAGAGAAAAATTTCTTCCCACATGCCTATGTCCCGTAGCTCTGCGCCATGATTTCTTGCCTTAACCACTCGGTTACGGCGCGGGACTCTTGGTATAAATGAAAGATAAAAATGGTTATTGTGAGATATCCGTAAGAGATAAACATAGCTGTCGCTGTCTTGTTTGTAGAGCTTCTTGAGATATTCAATTCTGTGTACATTAACTTTGTGTATTTCTTACGGTTTAGGCAGAGTAAGCCATTTAAGCGTCCAAAGAGCTACTTTTTCACATTAGAATTCTACCCTCCTTTGCAGATAAGTTAAGAACCGTCATATAACAATTATATTAAGAGTGAAAAAAAAATTGATGAAGGTGAGTGTGACTAGTTTTTTTTTTTTTTTTCCCCCCAGCTAGATTTCATTTCTGGCCCACTGTGCACCGGTCCCTGAGAAAAACTTCTTCCCACATGGAGACTCGAACCAGCGTAAGTCCCGTAGTTCTGCGCTATGACTTCTTGCGTTAACCACTCGGCTACGCTCGGTATTAGTAATAAATATGAAATGATCACACGAATGGGTATTATTCTCTTGGTATCAACGAAAGACAAAAATGGTTATTGTGAGATATCCGTAAGAGATAAACATATGCTGTCGCGGACTTTTTTGTGGAGCTTTTTAAGATTTTCGATTCTGTGTACATTAATTTTGTGTATATCGTATGGTTTAGGCAGCGTAAGCCATTTAAGAGTCCATAGAGCTACTTTTTTCACGTTTTTCACTACAAAGGGCGATTTTTAAGGGTGTAGGGAGTTGAGTATCACAACTCTCTTATAGCCTATGTTCATCCCGGGAATCTCCTGAAAATTTTGCAAAAAACCCCATCATAATCGGGTCAACGGTATGACCGCGCATAAAATACGAACAAACAAACAAACAAAAACGTACAAACAAGCAAACATTAATTTATATATAAGATATGAGTGTTTCTTTCTTTCCGTCATAGACCTAAAATATTCAACTGATCTTCATGAAAACTTGTACACACAGATTTTCAGGTACAATGAGTGTTCAGCCGCTATCGATTCTGCACTAAAACGTTGGGCGTATGAGTTCACCTGAAACGAAGATTTGAAAATTACTCTCGCGGTCGTAATTTTCAATATTTCACATCTTAACTGAGCATACGCTATTAAAATAAAACGAGGTTGGTATTAATCAAAAATATTACAAAGCTTTATTTTTACAGGCTTTATTTACAGATATTTTTTCTTATTACTAAATGTTTCCTTAATTACTGCTTTTATTTTTGAGAAGGGGCGAGTGTGAAAATAATTATTGTTAGAAAAATATTTTCTTTGAAATGAATAGTAAGCCGCAATGTGGTAAGTAATGCTATCAATTTTGAAGTTTGTCTAAATTGAAATGATATCGCATTAGTTGTACGCTGTAATCAATACAAGGGATGCCTTCCCCAGTTTATTGGTGTCATTAAGGACTTGGCTTGTTTCTGCAAACTTGAAGCTTTAATTAAAAACAACCCCTTCTAACTAACGAACAAAATGCTAGATGGAAATTCTAACATGGCTGAAATACAATACGTTACGTAACTTTGACTTCTCGAACACTAATAATCTTACAATTAAATAATTTATATTTAATAATCAATAACACTGGTCACGAAAATTGATAACTTGCCGTAAAGCGTCTTCTATAGGCCTACAGAATGAGTAAATTTTGTTTCAGGTTATATTCACGTATGTTCCCCAAACATTAATTTTGTTTAATCACGATTTTTAAAATACATTATGAAACTCCATTGAGGTCACTTTATAAAATTTTGAAATATAAAATTAGTTATCACAAGAGAGTTAGTGCAAGTTGTGATCGTAATTGCAACTTGTTTTGTATGAATATGTTAGAGGCGCTGATTACGAAAATGTATAAACTAAGCGCCATCGCCAATAACACTGTTAGCTACGAAGAATGGACCATATCTATCTTGATATCGTGACTTTAGTAACTTTAGTCATCGTAAACCTGATGTGCTACTCTTCCGACAGTTCAAGGCGGAGCTGAAGCGGATTGAATATCACAGTATCCGTAACGACTGTCAGATCACACCATCGCTCGTCCAGGGATTCAATGCCTTTGCTGATTTGTATTCTACACAATTACTCCAGTCTTCACAGACTTTGTTCAGTACTGCTGGACTGTAGCTGGATATGATTACTTCAGGTTTAAAACACCTTCCGAACGTATTTGTTTATGTTTAAAGTCAGGAAGACTGCTTAATGCAGGCATTCATGAAGTGCGCCTACTGTGAAAAGCAACTCTGTTTCCTGCCACTTTATACTCTGTGGACATGTTCATCCCTATAATCGTTTGCCAAGAGCTACTAACAACCCATTTTCTGAACCCGGTGACTGATCATGCACATGATTGTGAACTGCAGTATAATTGTCAATGACAAATATTGTGCGCATATTTGTAATATACTTATAAAACTATTTGATGCAAACTAAAACTTTTCTTTATAATTGCGAGCGCAACTTGCACTATTCCTTCGTCTTCAACCATTAGCAGTATCAATTTTGTAGGAGATATTTCGATTTCATCTTTTGCTTGCAGTATCAAACTACAAGTAGAAGATGAAACACGTTTTCGAAAGGTCTCCTACAAAATTTATACAGCTAATAGTTGAGGACGACTAAGAATCTCAGATACTAATTTTATATTTTAAAATTGTATACTTTTTTAGTGTGAATAACTGACAGAATTGTGTGTTTTGTCTTAAATATTCGATTTGTATCGGGGGTGGCCCTGACATTGAGCTGAACATTCAATCAGGAAGATTCTACATGTACAGAGTGGGGCATTAATACCTGATGATTTTTAAAATAATTTTAACACTGTTTGTTTAGTCAAATATATATATTTAAATAATGTTAAAATATATAAAGCTTTTTGGAGTTTTAGATGACATTGTTCACTGACGTTTTTAGTGTATGTTTTAGAAGTTAGTAACACAGTTGACAGTAGTGGTTATCATCTGACAATGCAGTGCGATGAAGTATTGGTCTGTACTGGAACAAATTCAGCCAGTAAGAACTAACTACATTACATCTTTCAGCAGGATTTTCAAAGTTGAAACTCCCTGTAGGAACAATATGTCACTGTGGGTCAGAAAATGTCGTGAAGAAATATGTAACACTTGTTAAACCCTAAATGATAACTCTACAAAATGCGGCTCGTTCATGACATAATGTAAATAAATTTAATTTTTTATAATCTTGGTCAATCGATATCGTAATGGTTATTTTTTTTTTGACATCAGATTAAGTATTTTTTATCTTAAAGGATATGTTAACAAGTCGCTACTGAACCACATCACATCAAACTCCGTGATATTTTATACATTTCAACGTGACTCAAATAAGCTCACAGTGTTGAACATTTTTTTTAAAACATCAGGAATTTATGACCCACACTGTACTTTTATGGTCAAAAATGTATGTACGGTATATGATTTACACTTTCAAATGCTCCCCTGACATGTCCAGTACCTATAAGACTTGGGTGATATTGGGTACGTAAAATTACCTTAAAAGAAAGAGAGAGAGAGGGAGAGAGGAGAGAGGAGGAGAGAGAGAGAGAGAGAGAGAGAGATGTTAAATAAAAGGTTTGACAGAAGAAGAAAGAGACAGATATATTCAAGTATCCTTTTGATTTCCTCTTTGAAGAGTTTTATGTCATTTTTAGTTGTTATCAAGATTTTACCATCCGGAAATAAAATAAAATCTCTATCAATTACATTATTTAGAAGGTCATTAATGATGATAAAAAATGCAAATAGGAATTTGGCCGTCATTTTTACTTTCCGTCTTCAATTACAGAGTTAAACATTATTTTAACCATGGTATTGACTTAGGCTTTCACGGCCAGAGTTGCTATGGTGACCTTGAAGAAGATTTCATTACTCATTTTTTCAGTGTATCTGAACCGTTTTATTTTTAATGCTTCAATGTTCTCACACGCAATGAAACATGGATTTCCTTATTAAATACAGGATTGATTGAGATACATTATTTCAATTTAAAAATGGAGAGTTACAAAGTAGTAGTAGTAGTAATAGCAGTAGGGATTTATTAGACATATAGGCCTATAATATTATGATATTATGAAAAGAATATGATCCATTATTGGAACTGTGTTAAAATAACAATATTGGAAAGTGTTAAATTACACATATAGGCCTATACAAATGATCTTAACTCCATTAAATACATTACCATTGTAATTATGTATATAATTTTATTATTATTAAAAACAAATGATATGATATTGATCATTATAATGGTAATTTATCTTATGGAGTTAAGACCATAAGGTATTTATTAGTATACTAGCTACAACACCCGGCGTGCGCTGCTGCACCTAAATAAATGAAAATTAATGTGCTTTTATGTTTGTTGAATAAGTAGAAGGAAACATAATTATACATATATATATATTTTAGATACCCTGTGCTGATTACCCGGCAACGAGCTGAAATACGAAAATTAATGTGTTTTATGTTTAGTTAAATAAGTTGAAAGGAGAATTTACATCATATTTATTTTTAGATACCCGTGCTGTTTACCCGGCGTTGTCCGAGAATCTACTCATCCCGATCTTCTTGGCATAAATGAGATGAAAGACAAAAAAATATCTACTTCTTATGATTAATTGAATAAGTAAAACGAAAAATAACTATAAATGTATATCATCATCATCAACAAGAACAAGAACAAGGATTAAGCCCAATGGCCTGTTCCGATCTTATTATAGGTCGAATTGGTTCTTCCATCTCTGCAATGGTCTTCCCAAAATTCTTCTCCCTTTTGGTTTATAATTATACATTCTTCTTGGTATGCGCTGTACATTCATTCGTAATACGTACTGAAGATAAGCATTTTGATAATATGTTATTCTTTCACAGAGATTAAATATATTAAGTTCTGTACTTATCTATTCGTTTTTCTTTTATCGGCCCTTTGGTATCCTGCTATTGCTCTCAACATCTTCATTTCAGCAGCCTCTATTTGTTTACTATCTGCTTGAAAATGTGCAGGTTTCACATCCATAGATAAGAGATGGAACTGCCAATACTTTGTAAACCTTAAAAATACTTTATTTTCTAGTCTTATTCAAGAAAGTGCGTTTAATTGTGCCACATAGATAATTGAATCGTTGTATTTTTATGCGTTTATCTAAATTTCTGTCATTACCTACATGACATCCCAAATAATTAAAATTCTGAATTTGGTCTATAATTACATTGTTTATCATTATTTTTGTTCTTATTGCACATTTTCCTTTCAGAGCTAATATTTTTGTTTTAGATGTAGATATTCTTAAATTGTAGGCCTATTTTAGATAGATATTATTTAAAGTATAAAGGAATTGTTGTAAAGTATTTTCTGATGCTGTCATTATTACTTGATCGTCTGCAAAAAGTAGAGTTGTCAGTACACTATTTATATTAAATTGTTCTTGACATTCATTTATGACATGGTCCAAGTATAAATTAAATAATACTGGTGACAATGGACACCCTTGTTTTACTCCGTGGTTTAGTTCTATGTTTCGTGTACTAATTTTTTCTTCACAGTCTGTTTTAAAACGTGTTTCTATATATAAACTCTGAATGGCTCTTATAAGGTATTGAGGAATTCCTTTCATTTCTAGTATGTTCCATAATTTATTTCTACTTACACTATCAAATGCTTTAGTATAATCAAAAAAAGCTTATATGTGGGTAAATTAAATTCTTTCTTTTTTCTATCAATTGGGCCATTGTAAAACCCAATATATAGTGGACTACCCTTTCTAAATCCATTTTGTTCCTAACATAATATTGTTTCAGCTATTTTATTAATGTATATCGTAATTATTTTAAGATTCCCCGTGCTGATTGCCCGGTGTTGCTCGGGAATCTACTTATCTCGATCTTCTTGGCATAAATGAGCTAAACGACAAAATTCGTTATTGTGAGTTATCCGTAAAAGAATACCCGCCATGTGCTGCTACGCTTGCACAGGAATCTACATACTTGTCTCGATTGTCTTGGCATCAATGAAAGACAAAAATGGTTATTGTGAGTTATTCGTAAGAGATAAACGTAAGCTGTCACGGACTTTTTTGTAGAGCGTTTTGAGATATTCAATTCTGTGTAAATTAATTTTGTGTATTTGTTATGGTTTAGGGTAGCGTAAGCCATTTAATCGTCCAAAGAACTATTTTTACACGTTTTCCACTACAAAGGGCGATTTTTAAGGGTGGAGGAGTTGAGTATCGCAACTCTCTTATAGCCTATGTTCATCCCGGAAAACTCCTGGTCATTTCAAAAAAGCCCCATCACAAACGGATCAACGATATGGCCGCGCATAAAGTACCAACAAACAAACAAACAAACATTTATTTTTATATAGCCTATTAGATAATATGTCTAATAAATATTGCTGTTACTACTATCTATCTATCTTCGGGTTTTTACAGCTGCTGCCGTCTTCCCGTGCCAAACCTCCAAAGCCTACGGTCTTGGGCATCTTCGATGCTTAGCCCTCTAGCTTGCATTACTGTCTTCATGTTTTCCTTCCATGTTAACCTTGGTCTTCCTCTTTTCTTCTTTCTGTTAGGATGCCATTCATATAGTTGCTTCGGCCATCGCTCATCTTCCATTCTTAAAAACATGTCCTAACCACTTTAATTCCTTTTCCTCAATTCTTTCAATTATGCTTTCTTCTGCTTCCATTTTGTTTCTAATTTCCTTATTTGTGACACGTTCTAATTTAGACTTTCTGGCACTTCTTCGTAAATAATCCATTTCTAGAGCTATTAGTCTATTCTTGTAGTACTTATTGATTGTCCATACCTCACTTCCGTACATTGCTACAGATTCCACCAATTGTTTTACCAATATATTTTTTTGTGTCTTTCCAAATATGCTTATCCCACCATATGGAATTTAATGATGATATTATTTTGCTACTCAATTCAATTCTATTTTTTATGTTCTCTTTGCCTATACCTTCGATGTTATCCATAATCATTCCCAAATATTTAGTTTGTTTCACTTGCTTTATTTGGATTCCATCTTCCAATACTAAGTTTTCTCTTTCATTGCTATTTATTGCCAGATATTCTGTTTTTGTAAATTTACTGTGAGACCCCATGATTCATATGTGCTTTTCAACCTTTTTATCATGAATTCCATATCAAAATTGTCTTGCGCTAAAACCAGTTGATCATCGGCAAATTGTAATGTCAGCAAAAATCTATTGCCTATTGGGATCCCCATACCTTTGCAGCTTTGTTTCCATTTCGTTAATATAAATTCTACATAAATATTAAATAAAATTGGTGATAGACTGCACCCTTGTTTCAATCCCTTTGAGGTGTTTATAGGATTAGACATTATATTTCCCATTTTAACATAAGCGGAGTTATCTTTATAGGTTTGTTTAATAATTTCTATTAGGTTTCTGTCAATATTGTATTTCTCCAATACTTCCCATAATTTGGTTCCTCGGAATTGAGTCATAACGCTTTCTCTAAATCTATCATTGTCAAATGGGTTTCTTCTCCAACTGCAGTCCGTTTTTCAATTAACTGTTGTATTGCAAATATATTGTCACACACATGACCTTCCTGGTCTGAATCCATTTTGATCTTCTCCTAATTTGTCTTTAACATCTTTTTGTAACTTTGTTTTTATAAACTTCGTAAATATTCTATATAATTGTGTTATTTATACTTAGTCCTCTGTAGTTTTTTGCGTTTCTTCTATCGCCCTTCTTGTATATTGGTACTATGTAGCTTATTTTCCATTCATCAGGAATCTTCTGTATTGCAATGCACTTATTATACAAGTCCCTCAATCTACCTATTAAATTTTTTGGGCCATATTTAATTAACTCATTTGGTATGTTTCACTGGCTCTGGTGCCTTTTTATTCTTTAGTTGTTTTGAATTTCTAATTCTATATCTATTGTATCAAATTCCAGGGCGTGTCAGTTCTATGGTTGGATTTTCTGTTGTTTCCATAAACCTCATTTACTAGTTTCTGACAGTAAAGCTTTGTAATGTTTTTCTGCGTCTGATTTTGCTAACAAATTTATCTTGCTGGGTCCTTGGTTGGTTTTCAGTGTTTTTAGAAATCTCCATACTTCTGATGATTGTGATCCTCCTATATAACTTTCTATTTCTTGGCATTTGCTTTTCCATAATTTTTTTTTTTCTTCTATCACTTTCCTTTTAACTTCGGCGTTTGTTCTCTTGTATTCTATCCAATTTTCTGTTGTTTTATTTGCCAACCATTCTAAGTAGCATTTTTTTCTTCTTTTTGGTTAATTCTTCAATATCATCATTCCACCAATCTTGGGTATTTTGTTTTTTATTTATTGTGCTGTTACTTACTACTACTACTTAATATAACTCTCCATAAATTCCTATTCTGAAGTAATGTATCTCAATCATTCCTGTATTGAATAAGGAAATTCATATTTCATTAAATTTAATTATATATATGGCACAATTAAGACAGTGTTGAAAAAATACAAGAAAAGAAACAAAACTGAAGTTTTATAAAGAAATGGCCCCTTACTAACGATGATAGTGATTTTTGGGTTTTGATTAAAGGAGAAGAGAAGATCATAGAAGCAGCAAAATGAGATTTCTGAGAAGTATAGCTGGCTGCAAAGAAATGTCTAGATAATAGAAGAATGATGATCTTAGAAATGAATTAAGTATTTTTAAACTTTTGGATAAAATAAAACAATCTAGAAAAACTGGAAAGAACATGTCCAAAGAATAAAATATGAAGGCATACCAAAAATTATACTTAATTACAAACCAAAAGGAGACAGGAATGTTGGTAGACCGAAAAAATAGATGGATTCAACTTTTTAATGAGAATGTATGAGACCGGAACAAGCCAAAAGGGCTTAATCCGTTAATGTTGATGATGATGGTGATTATTAATTATTGTGATTAAGATGGGACAAGTCGAAGAGAACACATTACGTCCTTAATTCCATCAAGTAAAATAAACAATTATAATAATATCAAACAAACAAACTAACTAACAGGCACTATCGAACCCACAGGTTCATGGCCGAGCGGATATCAGCTCTCTCCACTTTCTAATTGTCAGATTACGCTCATTTTTGGACAATACTTACCTCGGTTCATTTTGATAGGATATGCTTAGTTTCGTTGTGAAAATCGAACATTTTGACCGCTAGAGCGATGTTTAAATTTTCACTTCAGTTGAAAACTCATTGTTCTAGAGGATCCCAATTGTGAATCTAAACTATCCAGGGACCAACTCAAATACATACAAAAATGTCATTAAAATCGGTCCAGTCGTCTAGGAGAAGTTCAGTGACATACACACGTATAAACTAGCTAATACCCGGCGTGCGTTGCTACGCCTAAATAAATTAAATATTAAGGTTAAATAAATTGCATGCTATATGCTGAGACAATTGCTAGTCGGTTTTTAATTTCTGATTTCCGGTAAACCTCCACTTCAAATCGTCGGATTTCGCTCATTTTTAAATAATATCTACCTTGGTTCATTTTAATGTACTGAGTTTCGTTGTGAAACATCGAAAATTGTGATCGCTACAAAGATTTTTAAATTTTCACTTCAGGTAATAATGCCACACCTAATGGTTTTAGAAGGTCCAATTGTGAATATAAATCATCGAGGGACCCACTCAAACGCTCGCAAAAAAAATTAATAAAAATCGGTCCAGTCGTTTAGGCAATTTTTAAATTTCGGATTTCAAGTAAACCTCCACTTTTAATTGTTAGATTTCGATGATTTTTGGACAGTGCCTACCTCGGTTCATTTTAATACGATATACTGAGTATCTTCGTGAAACAATAAAAAATGTGACCCCTAGAGCGATTTTTAAATTTTCACTTTCGGTAAACTCCTACACCTAACGATTTCAGTGGGTCCAATTGTGAATCTAAACCATCGACGGGCCCAATTAGATATACACAAAAATTTTAATCAAAATTGGTCCAGTTGTTTAGGAGAAGTTCAATTTCAAACACACATACAGAAGAATTATATATATATATATATATATATATATATACATTTTTGTGATGTTCATTTGTGGTATCTACTAGATAGGATCTCGGTAAAATGAGTTAAATAATGAATGCCTTCATGTCTGGCTACAAACCAAGGTATCCTTTTTGTTGGATGGCAAATTTGGACGGAGCAGTCGTTAACAATATGTAAATGTACTCTAGTAGCTGTAAGGTATAAAAACAAAAGCATATCTGTGCCAAATATTCAAATGATGTCACTCACACAAGAAACTGCTTGACAGTTGAATCCCACTTCTCCAGCCGTGTTCCTGCATTTATTAATCTCCATACACGTCGTCTCAGTGGTTTGGTCACTTTATATGCAATCTCAGACAATTTATTCTACTGTGAACTCCAGTGTATGAACCCATTCTATAAGTTTAATCTGCCATTCAAATCAATTAACTCGCGCTATAGCTTATGGAACCCGCAGATTCAATGCCGCATTCACGAAGGCATTCTATTGTTCATTATCCTCATTCAGTTGGATCCATTTCATAAGTTCAATATCCATAATATTCATTCAAGTGTTGTTCTCTCACTACGACTAGCCCTTCCTAATGGTCTTTTTCCCAACAAGAAATTATCCCACCTCATTCTGTTAATAATAATAATAATAATAATAATAATAATAATAATAATAATAATAATAATAATAATTTTTTATTTCGGGATTGTTTCTGTTATTTACACAGGTATCCTCAACCAAAATATACAATTTTTTTTCTTCCACACTTCCCGGTCTTGCGTGTCTGCTTTCTCTTCTTCATGTTGTCATGAATTCCCTTTATCCATGTCTTTGGTCTACCACGTTTCCCTTTTCCAGGAGGTATCCATTTCAATACTCCTTCGTTTCTGTGTTCCTTCTTCTCATTATATGTCCATACCAACTTAGTTGGATTTCTTCAATCTCTTGTACAATATCCTTTTCTGCATTCATTATTTCTCTTATTGTATTATTATTTATTTTATCTAATTTTGATATCCTTGCCGATCTTCTTAAAAAGTCAATTTCTGTGACTAATAATTTATTTCTGTCTTTTGCTGCAACGTCCATGTTTCTGCACCATATAATAAAATACTCTTCACAATTGTGTTACAAATTAATGATTTATTCCTCTTTATTATATGCTTACTCCATAAAATAGAATGTAATTTGCCGATAACTTTCTTTGTCTCTGTTATTCTTTTCCGATGTCTAATTCAGATGAACCATCTTATTTGAATATTGATCCCAAACACTTGAAATACTGTATTCTATTGTTTTAATATTTGTTCCATTTATTTCCAATTCCTCGGAAAAATCTGTGCTCATATTTTGTTTATTATAATTAATAATAATAATAATAATAACAATAATAATAATAACAATAATAATAACAATAATAATAATAACAATAATAATAACAATAATAATAATGATAACTAACTCACTGGCACTATCGAACACATAGGTTCATGGTCGCGCAGACATTAGCTCTCCATAAATCACTATCTTGAACTAATGTTTTTCAACCATCCCCTGTATAATCATCTTCCCTCAGAATATTTTATTTACAGTGTTCTGCCCTAGGACAAGTTCTTCATTGCAATCATAGCATTTTTAATGCTATGCTTTGCAGCTTTACTAGTCAATTACACGAGTGTGGTATTATCGCCTCACCATGATGCTTAACAAGCGGCTCGCTTTGTTTCCCCGCAGCTGTTATATGTTATTAAAAATACAAAGATCCCGAGGGCCGCTACTACCACGATGTTGCCACATTGTTATTCTTCACTTAGTTTCAATTAAAACTCGGAACGTGGAGCAGTCGATCCACTTATACAATTATATACCGTAATTAATTCTTATAATTATCAGTGGTTTATTCTGATTCGTAGCTCGAATGATAGTATAATATCTACATATTCTATTAGTTTAATATATAAGTGATTTGAACTATGGCGGCCATGGGAAAATATTTCAGACCGAGAAAAGAATAATAATATAAATAATATGAATATTAAATGTAGACCTACAAGCTATATAATGTTGGAATTAAATTATTTAATACATAAATACAAATATAATTTTAATTTAAAAAGTTAAACAATACCAAATAACATAAACATTAAATTACTTAGTTTTACTTTTGAGGGTCTCTCCACTTTTCAGCTGTTACCCTGTATTCCCATTCGCCATTCTTGCCGATCACGCCATTCATCCTCCTGCAGACCTCGGTCCTTCATCAATCTATGGATCTCTCCTCTCCAAGTTGTTCTTGGCCTGCCCCGTTTCCTTCTACCAGAAGGTGACCATTCCAAAAGAGTTTTGGGCCACCTATCATCCTCCATTCTCCTGACATGGCCATACCACTGAAGAACTCGTCTTTCGATCCTTTCCACCACTGTCTCCTCCATATCCATCATCTGCCTCACTTCTTCATTTCTTCTTCTTTCCAACCTGGACACCCTGGCACTGCGTCTTATTCCATCCATCTCTTCACAAGATCTTAGTTTTTTGTCCCTCTACCAAAGTCCATCCCTCAGCACCATAAGTCATTATGCTTTCCACAACAGACTTCAAAATCCTCTTCTTCGTGTGGTTTGACATGGTCCTACTCCACAAATTAAATAATAACATAAATAATCAATGCCTTCTGTCCTTGTGTAATAAACGCCCATAGCGCTATGAGACAGGTGAATGGTGAAGACTACAGAACAATGAACTACATGGTGTTTATAGGAAGCCAGATATAATAAGAACAGTTAAGCCTCGTAGACTGTGATGGGCAGGGCATGTGGCACGAATGGGGAATGAAAGACGTACATGGAAGCTTCTTGTAGGAAAGCCAGAGGGAAAACGCCCAGTTGGTAGACCAAGAATGAGGTTGGAGAACAACATTAACTATGATTTGAGAGAAGTAGATTATACGGGGAATGATTGGAAAGCATTAGCTCAGGATAGGGATGTATGGAGAGTTTATGTTAGCGCGGCCATGAACCTATGGGTTCGATAGTGTCAGTGAGTAAGTAAGCGCTATGAGAAACGTGACAACACCGCATGTCAAGCATGGCCGCGCGGCACCCGCTTTTATATAAACTGTTAACCATCAGAGTGAGGCAATAATAGCTTCCCGTTGCTTTCCACATGGAGGATGATGATGATAATGATGGCCAGATGATGTTCGGGAACCGTTTACACCTCAAAGCGTCCTAACATTTGTCATACAGGTGAGGAAAGCCCCGAAAAATCCTCATCCAGAAAGCTTGTCCCGACCGAGAATTCGAACCAGGGCCCGCTGTGTGACAAGGCAGCACGCTACCTCGAGACCACGGCTGTTAATGTTAATCTAATCTCATTCTTGGTCTCCCAACTGTGCGTTTTCCCTTTAGATATCGTGAAAAACTATCAAATAAGCATTCTAATTCTTCATAGACCTCATTCTTAATTTTATCATCCATATATTCTGTCGGGCCATGTATATTTGTGATTAAAAAATCATGTCGTTTACCTTTTGGAATTATGAACGATATCCTATAGCTGAGGATCTTGATATCTCGGATAGCGGGAAGTATCCTCCTTCGGACTAATTTTTAAAAAATCCAAATTCGCTGTAGGCCTACATCCATAGGATAATACAAAGCTTCTAATTCCTGACTGCCTTCTGCTAGCCATATTACTTCCTGTAAAGCGACTATATCCAAAGGTGATTTATCTAATTCCCACATTAATATGTCTAGTGTCCCACTATTATATAATATCCTAACATTCTATGTTCCTAGGAACATGTTTGAGCCTTTGACATGGATTCCCTGAAGTAGTCCCCGCCCGGAAAACAGAAGGGAGGCTCTGGAGAATTTTACCCCCAGTGGATTCCCGCGTTCCTTGACGGTTGGCTTATCGTTTTTTACCTGTTCGGCATAGGTAGCCCTTTCAGCATCAAGGCTGCCGCCAGCATAGCTTTCGGGGTCATTTAAGCATGCTAGTTACTCCACAACGACCAGGTAAAGGTACCATGGAAGGCACAATTTGAGACCACAATCTCTCCGCGCACGAAAAGGGAGTGTGTCCGAGGACGAATTGTGGAGCAATTACTGTATAGAATTGGGGCACGCCGTAGAGCATTGGTTAAGGTACTGCGCTACAAGCCCGAAGGTTGAGGGTTCGAGTGGCGGTGGGGTCAGGATTTTTAAACTGATCCAAACCTTCTGGTGGCACCATGGCCCTGGGGTCGACTCAGCCTCAAACGGAAGTGGGTACCAGACGCTTGTTCTGGCGGTAAAGGTGGCCGTCACGCAGGGCAGATAACCCGACCGACATAAAATGCTGATTGTCTAGAAAAAAGTGGGAGCCTTAACCTCCTATTGTACCAAGGGTCTCCTATGGTCTGTAGTAGGATCATTTTACCTTTACCTGTATAGAATTTAGGGAGAATTTCCTTAGCTCCATGCAAAGTTTTGAATGACAAATCTGAATTGCGATTTTTTTAAAGGATTAGCGAAATTTCAGCCAGACAAAGCTAGAGAATATAAGGAATAAAGTGAATTAATTCAGAAATGTATATTATTACGAACAGTAAAAAGTAGATGGTTTACTTGCGCTTGGAGTATGTATCAAATTTCTTGTACGTGCACTTAGCCATGACACAGATGTGGGCTACATAAAACGTATCTTGCAGTGTTGTAAAGTTATAAGCAGAAATGGAACTTTTATAACAGTAATATATCACAATGCCAACATAACTGCGCTAAGGAATAACAACAAAATGCGGTATAATCTTCTAGAATGCTTAGCACTAAATGAGAATTCCATGGCGTCCAAAGTATTACTAACTGTCTGGCACTATCAAATCCATAGGTTCATGGCGGTGTGGTCATAAGCTCTCCATACACCCGTATCCTCAAACCCTGTAAAATTCACCTCCTCGAACTATGATTAATGTTATTCTCCTCCGTCATTCTTGGCCTGCTACTGGGCGCTTTCTCTGTGGTTTCCCTACAAGGAGTTTCCATCCTCTTCTTTCATTCCCTTTTTAATAATTGTACTTAAAATGTACGGTTTTATATAGGTAACTGACGAAACTGTAGAATGACGTTTACAGAGTGAGAGTAAAATAATAATATTTGTGACGTTTACATAGAAATGAGCTACATGTTCCTTACGGGAAACCAGGTGTAATAAAAAACAGTTAACTCTCGTAGACTGCGATGGGCAGGACATGTGGCACTATGAGGAATGAAAGATGGGCATGGAAACTCCTTGTAGGAAAATAAAAAGGAAAACACCCAGTTGATAGGTCAGTATAATGAGGTGGGAGAATAAATTAACCATGATCTGAGTGAAGTAGTTTATACAGGAATATTCATTCTCTCTTCGAGACTTTTTCATCAAGAACAAAATGAAAAGCGGAAAGAAGCAGAAGCAAAAGAGCAAGCCACTACAGGAATGAGCGACAAAAACTGAAGCCTCCACCACACCTCCAGTCAACTTGGATACAGGTGAACAAGACACAAGCATGGAACCCGGAGAAGAGAACTTCACTATGCCACCTGTCCGTCACACGGCTAGGAAGAAACACACTGAAAGAACAACAAAACAAATAGACTTAAAAAATCGATACAACACCTTCGAGACTCTTTATGAAGACAAGCCACCTCCAGTGGTGGTCAGAGCAAATAGAATAACAGCATACAAATTGACATGAATAACAGGAGGAAACAGCAAAGACGTCATCATCAAATACAATAAAGCACACTCGCCATAAACGCTAAGACTAAAATAGCCTACCAACATGCCTTCAAAGTACTAAAAGACACTAATATACCTTTCCACACACATGGATATGATCTTACACCAATATACAATATTACACTAAAATTACTCCCAAATGATATAACTGCAAATGAAGAACTTAAAGATCTAAAATACGATATCAAGGACATCCGACATATTACTAAAAACATCTTTCTGAACAGAGAAAAAAAACAGACGGTCTGCCCAGTCTGGATTCTATCCTTCATGAAGACTGAAAACTTGAAGCCTCAACTAGAACAACTAAAAGAATTATTTAACATACGAGTCAGACTGGAAACCTACAAGAGGCCTAAAGGCGGAACACAATGCTACAAATGCCAGGGGTTTGGGCATCACGCTCAATTCTGTTTCAGAACAGCGAGATGTGTTAAATAATCAGGCAAACACCGAGTAACTGAATGCACTGAAAACAACATAAAATGCAGTAACTGCGGACAAGAACATGCTGCAAGTTGGATAAAATGCCGAGAATTAAAAAAAATATTAGAACTCTAGGCCAGAACAGAAGACAAAAATCTGTACTCAGAAGACATCCACACCAAAAAGTGAAAATCCACCTAACTAAATTCAGCAAACTTTCCTGCACTTCCCAAATCCTCTGAAGAAACCTCAAATCCAACTGATTCCTATCTTTTCCAGCAATTATTTTCTCTCCTAACCAAAGTCCTCCAAAATCCTCAATTGCTACAAGAAACAGTCACACTACTAGCAAGTATGACCAACAAACAGCCTTATAATCTACAAGACCACTACAAAAAGTCAACTTCCTTTTAAGACCAGCAAGCTGAAACTTAACTGTACCACCTTACGTGAAAAGTCTGAAGAAGACCATTTTTCAGAGTAGCTTGTACAAGCAACACTACTTACACAGACTGTAATTGTAATGTTAATGTTTTTAGTGTATAATGCTATTGTGTTATTATTTAATTGTAATATTTTTATTGTGTTTTCTTTATGTAATTGTAATGTTATTGCTGTTTTTGTTTATTTTTCTTTACACTAGTACCAATTATTACTTTATTGTAACGGACTGTCAACAGCACGTACGGCTTACTGCCCGTGCGACCCATATTTGTAAATAATATTGTAAATATCTTACTTTTTTGTCTAATAAAGTCCTACTACTACTACACAGACACCGAAGACAAGAACTTGAAGACAGGGTCATGACTCGTAACAGTTGTCGATACCATAACACTTAAACAGAGACCACGGCCTTTATACCAGGAGATAATTTCAAACATTGCCTCAGTTTAGGATGTATGGAAAGATTATGTCCGCGCGACTAGGAATCTACGAGTTCGATAGTGCAATGAGTTGTTTATTGAGTTTTTAATCATGTACAATATTTAAAATGATATTCTTAACAGAAACATCTCACTAATATTAAATATTATTTTTTTTTCATTATTTAATAAAAATAGTATTAAGATTTGTCAACATATTTACCTAATGTCTTATATATAAGCGATAGATTAAACATTAGAGTTTATTACTTTCTTTGTATGCAATTTTTTTTTATGTATAGGAGAGCTGTTATTCTTCTGATCATACATTATTCCATTAGTTTAATTTTAATTTATTTAATTTTATTCTATTATTAGACATTATTTTCATTATCGTTCAATTTGACCAATAATAATTATTTAGTACGTACTGTTAATGTAATGTTTTGTATTTAAATGTAACATATGTTTGTCCTGGTGAGTGGAAGAGAAGACCACGTGGCCTTAACTCCACCAGGCTAAATAAATCTATTCTAATATTATGTTTTAATGATTGTTAATTTTTTTACAGGTAAGACTCATCTGATGTTATACGTTTAGGCGAAGGAATAACATTTATGTTCATATTTCTCACTGATTTCGGTAAGTCAAAATAAATAACTTATTTTTTTTTTTCAGAATTGAATGAGCGAAAGACTAAATGTAAATAGTGGTGGTTTCAAATTGTAATGAAATTGGAATTTACTAACATATTTCAAATATTTGTATTATATAATATAATATATATGTATTATATAATATTATATAATAGAATTATATAATTCTTCTGTACGTTTGTTTAATGTCACATGTGTAGTCATCTGCATTATTAACATTATCCGCGCAACAACAATATGACGTTTTCAGCGCTTCTTGAGCCACAACAGATGGCTCTGAGAGGTTTTCTTGCGAACTTATTTAATAATATCTAATTGCGTTTTAATTAGTGAATCTTATGGTTAGAAAGTAATTTATATTTTTATCGTCCGGCCATGACACATGACACGAGAATTGAACGTTCGGGCGGACAACATCTGCCGGGTACACTAGTATATATATATATATATATATATATATATATATATATACATATATTTTAATAATTAGGTCTAGAGATGAATTGGTCTATTAATTTCGGCTGCTGCAGTCGTACTTGATGTTGAATATTTGTTTCATTCAATGCCACTGCCTCATCATTTCGATATTCTGGTATTCTCCTGGCATGGCGCTATAGTAACCCACTTCTGAGGTTGGGGCGCCTGGAAGGTGGAATTACGCTGCCCCTATGATATATGATGATGATGGTAATGATGCGCCAGGAGAATCCTTAATCCTAAACTTAATGAGTTAATGATGATAATGATCATCAGATGATGTTCGGCAACCGTTTGAGCCTTAAAGTTTCCTGACATTTGACTTACAGGTGAGGAAAAACATCGAAGAAACCGCACCCAGGAAACTTATCCCGACCGGGGATCGAACGCAGCATGCTACCTCGAGACCACAGCGGTGGACGGATGTTAAATATTTAAAACAAAACCTGTCAAGGCAGTCATCCTCAACAAATTTAAATTGTTTAAAATAATCTGCTAGGCCTTTCGGAACCAGTTCCACTTTCAAAGCTGTTCTGTTGGATACTGATTGTCTTTAATGAGCATATTGTATAATGGTTTGATCTGATGGGGTGTGTTTTCTTTTAACAGATTATTATTTCTGGTTTCTTTCAAAATTTCTATTTCCTCTAAGATTCTTGTCTTCCGGCTATCAGTTCCTCTATATATTATTGAAAGGGTGTTATCAATTGTGTTGAATTGGTGACCTGTGTTTGTAACATGCTTATCGAAACTCTACTTTCCTCCATTGTTTCTATAAGATTTGATATGCTAGTTATATCTTATGGCTCTGGTTGTTCATTCTATATAATATTTTTCACAACTATTGCATTTAATTACATGTTCCTTTATTGTTGTATATTCTGCTGTCTACTATTTTATTTTATATTGTTTAGTTTATTATTAATTATGTATGTTATTCTTACGTTTTTGTCATGTTTTTATACTGGCCGAAATAATAAAAAAATGAGAAAAACGTAAGAATAGCGTACAGAACTAATAATAGACTAAACAACATTATATAAGACAGCAGCATATACAACAACAGAGGAGTATGTAAAATTAAATGCAATAGTTGTGAAAAAAATATATAGGTCGTACAACCAGAAGTTTAAGATATAACGAGCATTTCGATGATTTCATAAAAATTGGAGGCAAATCGAGTTTCGCTAAGCATGTTACAAACACAGATCATCAATTCAACACAATATAAAACACCATCTCAATAATGCATAGAGAAAATAAACATCTTAGAAGAAATTGAGATCATGAAACAAACAAGAAACTATAACCTGCTGAACGAGAAGACGCCCTACCAGACCAACCTTTGTACAATATATTCGTTAAACAAAACCCGGTACCCAATAAACAGTTTTGAAAATGGAACCACTTCCCAAAGGCTAACCAAATATTTTATACAAATATAATTTGTTGAGGATGACTGTCATAACAGGTAGGACTACAAATGTTATTCTTTCAAATATATTACTTAAGGTTATTTAACGATGAACTCAGGTTAGGTCAAAGGTAGAATCAGAAATATCTGGTTTTTACCGATTAATATTAATTTATTGAGATGTAAAGAATATTTTATTTCAAGCAAATTTTAACAACAATGTCAACAAACTATACAATAATAACAAATGCTATCTAAACATTCAAAGGACATGGTCATTGCCATCTATATAGTGTATGCCTCTTTCCTTTCCACTCATAACAATACAATTGCATTTTTATTATATTTCGTAATAAACGAAAATGATTGCATTAAAAATAGATATTTTCTTCATTCGTTTTATTTAATACAATTATCTAAAATATTTTGAGTATGAGTTAAAAGCTAATTCTGTTTCACAACCTATGAAATAAAGTTGACCCTGATATACTATGTATGCCAAGGCCAGGAAGAAAACGTAAGTTACTTACAAATCAGATTTGATAATAAGTCATATCTTCTGATAGAATAAAAGTGAAAGTATTAATACAATGCAGTCTTAGCTCGGCCTTGTACTGGGCGCCTTCCGCCAGAGTTACATGTACACGACCGGCAAGTCATTGGTGCGGTCACTACCTGCTGTGCTAAAATTACAAATTACTACTCTACTAAATTACCCTGTACGGCTTAAGTTTCAGAAGTTTTGTTGCCTCAAGAGCCGACGTATTGGGAAATATTAACCTCTTGTGCTAAACATCGCAATGATTTTTGGGCCCCCAACTTCATCAAGCTTCTCTTCTGTCAGCACACGGCGTTGTTGAACACGTTTCTTGTTCAAAAATGATCCTGTACGCCTGACTTTATTGACACGGTCATGACTAGTTGACCTGCTAGGAATTCGAACACCTGCAAACCGATGTTTAAATTCTGTATGACACCTTCTTGCAGACGAGCATTTGACATACGCATCATACAGAAAATACGTTGTTCTAAATTGTACCCAACCATTATTAATGGACAATTTATCATAAGTAATGCCAGATGTGATTTCCAAATTATCGATAAATTCACGACTCACGAAGTGAGGAGTGAATTTATGTAGAGAATTTGGAAATCAAGAGTGTCATTTGTTACGACTATTTAACGAATAAAATTAAGCTGTTTACTCACAAATCATTATTTAACTATAGTTATTTTAAAATATTTATATATTTAATGTAAACGGCGATGTTTGAAAACAAATGAGAAACGATTGGTACGCTTCATCTGCTTCCTTTGTTTATCACTGCAACCAGATCATACTATTTATTGCCAAAGGAACGCAATATTGTAAGAATGCTCTCTAGTGGAGAAAAAATGAAACACATCAAACTGTATATTAATTCATTTCTGATGTCGTATGATGTAAATATGACAATTATATTTTTCTGGATTATTACCTGGGAAAAAATACATTTAAGAAAGTGCAAACAGTGGTTTCTTTTTTTGGTGGTATAATAAATTGCTACAAATGTTTTTATATTAACTCTTACAAGCGCTATGTGTTGACATCTATGCACTATATATACAATCTGGTAGCCGTATTTCTTACGGGATGAGTCACTGCGAAATAATGGTCAGACCTGTTTAGAATATTAAAAAGGAGGAGCTTTCTTTAACATGGTAAATTTAATACTGATAAATATTTCGTGAAACACGACTCTGATTGGTTGTAAAACAGAAATCATTGAAACGTGATTGGTCATAGACTCCCATTTGGGGCATGAGTTAAATAGTCACCAAGAGACAACACAATTTACTCTAAACGTGCGCATAGACATCTTTACTCACGACAGATCCAAGTCGACTGACACGTCGTGTACGTGTAACTGTGGCGGAAGGCGCGCCAATACTCACCCAGTTCAAGGCCGCATCGGAACTGACCGGCCGAACGCATTGTAGTAGTTTGCCCTTGTGTCCCTCAGTGACTTTTAGGCGTTCTTCTCCTTCAGGGGAGAAATTAAACCACACTAATTTAGTTACAATTGTTTTTATATAGGCCTAGATGTCGTTTCCCGGGGTCAGCGTTCCGCTATTGTGACATCTAGAAAATCAAGATATTACTAGAATGGGAATGTTGCCTTTTTTTATTCATGCTTGCGGTTCTTTTACGTGCCTGAACATTTTTAGACTCGGGACCCAAGGTTTAAAGGGAGTTATACCTTGGATTTCCCCTTAAAACCCATTGATCACGGTCGGGTTTAAACACGCGAATCTCGGGACTAGAGTCAAAGAATTTAACCACTAGACCAGGTTCAAAATAATGTAATTACCTCATATAAGAGAGATTGAAATGGCTTTTAAGTATTTTTGAATCTTATTGATTGTGTACTTGCTCTAAAAGCAGTTAAATGTACGATTTGTTTTATTAGAAAACGAAGCTTTTGGAACAGACCATTTCAAAGTCATTTACTTTTACTGCTTCTGGGAATTGAGTGTGGCGGGTGGACTAGAAATACGAATAATTTTCTAATAAAATGTTAATACTCTATGAAATGAAGTTGGTACACACTCACCACTATCCCTTTGTCTGCCTAACAAACAATAACAGAACTTTCTAATATCCACGAAACTGTTTTGTAAATTCTGTTTACATTGTTACTGAAACTATATTCTACGTTAATTTCAACAACCCCTTAATGTTCTTGACGCCAAGCAATCAATTAGCTTTGTCTTAAAATATAAACAGTAGCATATTGTGTTTCCAACAGTTGTTTATTTTATGATTCATTATTTATATTGTGTTCTGCGCCGTAGACGAGCGGTTTAACATCATCGTGCCTTGGTGCATCGCTATGGGACTTACCGCTGGTTCGAGTCCCCAAGGGATATGAAATTTTGTCATGGAATTTCGGTCCACCTAAGCATTGTGAAGAATTTGAGTAGCTACAATAAGTAGCAGCTTCAGGTTGAGAAAACCAGCTGTAACGCCTGGGGATTCAACATGCTGACCCCATGTCATCTCTATCTGGTTAAATGATCTTCCACGTCTGCAAATAATAAGTGGGTGTGAAGACAGCAGCCGGTTGTAGGTCAAGGACTTTCTAGGGCTGTTTTCATATCGAGTTTATTCTTTATATTGCAGAAGCTACATGAGTGGAACAGAATAACCCTGGATCTTTTATCCATTGAATAAACTCTCTCTCTCTCTCTTTCTCCCTCTTTACTTTAGTTTAACCTTCCCCTTTATAGTCATTCTTAGGAAGAATCAGAATGATCGTGAGAGAGAAGTTCCTGTTTTGCAACCCTCAGGGTATTAGGAAATGAGGAAGACCAGGACCGTCATGCAGAAACCAGAAGGGGAGGAAATGCATGGGAATAGTTGAAGGTTTTGGCTCGGAATAGGGTGAACTGGAGTTGCTTCGTTGAGTTTCTATGCTCGGGATAAGGGCAACAGGACATACCCTAACTATTTATGTGTATTATTACATGTTCCACGCTACACGGGCCTTTCAGAGGCACGATATGTCGGGAGAGGGATATAAACTATGTATCACGAACATAATGTTTTTGAATACACAAGGACATTGAGGGTCTCCCTGGATGAATCATCAGCTCAATGCCAATGCCACTTCCGAGACAACCCGAACAATTAAGGCCAGACACGCCATTCTCTCATACATTCATACTGAACGAGGCGATCATGATAGTATATTACGATGGACAAAGTGAGACTTAATTGTGTTATAGGTGAAGAAAAACCCTGCAAAAAACTTACCTAGTAAACGTGTCCAGATCAGGTATCGAACTAAGAGCAAACGACTTTACCCCGAGACTACAGCGGTGGGCGCGATAATAGTTTTTGGCGATAACTAATGTTCTATATACGTCGGCGTCGACCGCGATGGTCTAGTGGTTAAGTTCCTTGCCTCTAGTCCTGTGGGTCGTGGATTCAAACTCGGTCGAATCCGATGGATTTTTACTGTGCAAAAATCCAAGAGACAAACAAGTCCTCCGGGAGTAACTATAAGCCGTGAGTCCCGAGTCTGAAGATTTTGAGGCTCGTAAAAGAACCGCAAGCCTGAATAAATGCACATATGTGCAAAATTCAACTAACCATCATCCATCCGAGTAATGCCTTAGTTTCCTACTAGATGTCTCATTGTGGCGATGTTCTAACCACATATCACACGTTGATATATTTAGGTAAATAAGCGTAACTAAATTAGCTTAGTTAAGAAATGCTCTACCTGGTTATACAAATGCACATTAGATCGTCTAGTTCAAGAAACACCGGTTGGCGAAAATATTGAAGAAGAATGGCTTGCTCTACAAAGTATTTTGACACAAGCAGCAAATGAAAGCCTGGGTATCAAAACTAAATGGAATCGAAAAAAAGGACTACGGATGTGAGATGAAAACATCAAAAAAGTAATTGATGATAAACGTGAAGCATACAAAAAATTTCTGTCTACAAAAAAAGATGAAGATAAAGTAGAGTATCATAGGAAGAGAGCCATAGCTAAAATTGAAGTTCGCAAAAAACATAGACAAAGCTGGGAACAATTTGTCTCGTTTTTGGAAAATGATATCACTAGGCCTCAACCAAAAATATATAAAGTTTCAAAAATTTAAATAATGATTCAAGAGAAAATGCACATTTAAATTTTATATCTAAAGAATCTTGGCTTAACTACTTTCATCATTTATGGACACAAAAGGATGATTTATTACAAATACCAATTTCTAATAACACTCTGGAACTGCTTTGGAACAAATTTCTATAGATGAATTAACTGATGTTGTTAAATCATTAAAAAGTAACAAATCTCCCGGAGAAGACCACATTAATCAAGAATTATTTAAATTTTCAACTAAAAAATTTTTACACAGATTTCTTATTCCCCTTAATATGATATGGGAAGGACAAGAACCACCACAAAGCTGGAACAAATCCATTGTAATACCAATCTTCAAAAAAGGAAGTCGCCAAATCAAAGATAACTATCGTGGAATTAGCTTGTTGAACTATGGATACAAAATTTATGCTAATTAAGAATGAATCGAGAAAAATTTATGAAAATATAATTGGAGAAGAGCAGAATGGATTCAGAAAGGGTAGATCTTATACAGATGGATTCTTTACTCTAAAACTACTATTAGAAAAGCACAAGGAATTCAATACAGAAACTCATATCGCCTTCGTTGACTTCATAAAGGCTTTTGACAAAGTAGACAGAAATATATTACTACAGATTTTAGCTGATGATAACGTTCCACAACAATATATTACTAATATCTTCAACGTCTATAAAGATAATGAAATCTCTGTTAAACAAGATGGAAAATTATCTTCTTGGGAAAAGATCAGCACTGGAGTAAGACATATGAATAAATGGAGTATATATGAATAAATTAATAAACGAATGGAGGAAAACACAACGAGGATATATACCCATCAATAGGAACCTCAAACTCGATGCTATTCTTTTTGCAGACGATTTAGCTCTTCTGGCACTTTCCGAAAATGATTTGCAACGGTCAATTTATAATTTACAAAAAATAGGTGCCAAATTTAATATGGAGATATCAATTAACAAAACTAAAATTATGGCATTTCATGGGAAGGACCCCATACAAAGTAAAATCTGTCTCCTGAATAAAATTTTAGAGAGATCTAATCAATTTAAATACCTTGGATATTATCTCTCTATCTGGGATGAAAAAGATATCCCTGAAAAAATTACTAGTTATAATAAATGTTTAGGAATTATTAATCAAGTTAAGAAACCATCCCTTGTACAAAAAAAAACACCAGATTACGTTTATATAACACTTTGGCTAGACCAGTGTTGACCTATGGTAGTGAAGCATGGACACTAAAAAGACAACATGAAAGCAGAATATCGGCTTGTGAAATGAGATTCATGCGCAGAACAGCGGGTTACTCCAGATGAAATCGGAAAAGGAACACCGATATCTTAAAAGAATTGAAGACTACGCCAATTTTGGAATATATTAAACAGTACCAACTAAATTGGAAACACCATCTAGAAAGAATGAGTTCAAATCGGATCCCCAAAGTTGTTTATAATTATATACCAAGAGGACGAAGATCACTGGGCCGTCCTATGAAACGCTGGAGGGAAAATGTTCTATAGGATCGTAACAAGGCCTTGGCCTAATACTTGGAAGGAAGAAGAAGAAGAAGAAGAAATTCCCCCTGGGGAGCCCCCATGTCCCCACGTGGGATGTAGTATGTATATATATATATATATATATATATATAGGTTGTGTTTCTTTAGTTTTGGCAACTATTTATTTTCTGGATACATAGCATACATACATGGTTGTAAGTTTTAGAGGCCTTCGGTGTAGTCACCAGCATTACGTACAATGTATTCCCAGCGATGTGGTAGCCGTCGAATGCCGTCGGCACTGCCTAATCTCTGGATGGTGCGTAGAGACTGATTAACTGCACTCAGACTGTCGTCCACTGTTCTGAATCATTTCCTTGAGTTTAGGAATGAGGTCGAAGTCACAGGGACTTATGTCTGGAGAGTATGGAGTGTGGTAGAGTACCTCCCAACCCCAGCGATTGAACAAATCAGACACTGCCCGTAGGCACGTGTGACACATTTTCGTGTCCTCTAAAGGCTTGTACCCCACTTGCCACTGTTCGGTACTGCAATGTATCTGCACCACAAGCCTCTCGCAATCCTTGATGACACTGTAGCGCGTTTCTGCCTCTAAAAATTCAATCTTCAACCAGATTCTCTGCTCCTGCTTTGAAAACTTGTACTACGTTATACTGCGACTCCTATATCTAAACTGATAACTTCGGGCTCATTGATTGTTACAGGATGAGGGGAGGGGGAGAGGCGAATCCTTATGCTCGGACGGAGGGGAGGCACTGAAATTACATGTGCAATAAACATAATTGTCAGCCCTAGTTTTATTTGGATTCCACACTATTGTTGCCAAAACTAAAGAAACAACCACATATATTACAGGTGCTGTTTCTTTCGATTTCTCATCAAACGCTAAAAGTAAACGCAAGATAGGAACTCAGTAAAGGCTACGTATACTCTGACCTAAGACAAAACATAAGGTGGATTTCTCAACCGAAGTCTATACGACCGCGGTTTTCCGATTTTTTATTGTTTCCATAACAATCATAAAAACTGAAAATCTACTGTTTATTATAAAAAACAAATTTCGTATTTCTATTGTTTCATAAACATTTCTGTAAATTTTCTGTCACTTTTATGGTTGTTATGGACACATATGGAAAACGGTCGTGGTTTACACTTCGATTGAGAAATCCACCCCATAGCGTTACCAGTGCCAGAATTACCTCTTATTGTTTATATAAGCAATAATTATCCAGTTTTTAATTATTTCATTGAAAACTCACATAATAAAGAAGACTTAGGGAGTAGAGTTGAGGAGGGAGGCGGTGTATTAGTCTAGAAAACGCGGAACAAGTTTGAGGTGTTTCGGAACTGCAGCATGTATATGTCACAAGAACTTCAGTTTATTTCTATAAATTAACTAGTTCATTCGTATACATGGTGGCCTTTCGTTCAACTATCATGCCGCGAGTGAAGAAGGAAGAACCGCATAGTCAAGCTAGATAGATTATATTATATATTGCGATTCATGTTTATGAGGCGAGAGAATGTTAAAATCAAACTCTCTCAAAAAGAATTAAACTGAAAATACATAAAACTGTTGTTATCCCAGTTATATTATATGGATGCGAAACATGGACACTTACATCAAGGGATGAGAAAAATTAAAAATATGTGTGAGTAAAGTTCTTAGGAAAAAGAAGAATGAACAAACAGGCGAATGGAGAAGACTACATTACAGTGAGCTCCATGTTATTTATAGGAAACGAGATGTAATAAGTACAGTTATGTCTCGTAGACTGCGAAGGGTAGGACAAGTGACACGAATTGGGAACGAAAGAGAGGCTTAGACTCCTTGTAGAAAACCATGATTCGAGGGAAATTATTGGAAATCTTAAGATCGTGATAGGAATGTGCGCGTTGCCATGAAATTACATGTTCGATAGGGCCAGTGAGTTAGTTAATTAAGAGTGTTAACATTCGTTTTGCCTATCGTGGTCCACTTTTTGTGTTTTGCGGACTACACACACTAAGCCTGGTTTTATGTTTTCACCTTTCTATCCTGTTCTAATCTTTGGAGACTAATACAACTTACAAGTCTTCTCCGTGACTATCAGCACGTTTTGTCATATTTAACCAGTTTATTTAGTGTCCCCCCTCCACAGCTCATTTCACCAATTATATGAAAAAACCTGTAGGCTGTATTAATGAGTCACAGCAGTCTATGGGTTCTCTATTCAAAACAATCAGCCAATATATCTGATAAATCATTGAATGTTGTCGATAAAAAGTTAAAACAATAAAAAAATTTACCTGAGATGTCAGTCATCCTCAACAAATTAAAATTAAATTAAAATATTATAGGCCTTACAGAACTTGTCCAATCTTCAGCAGTTAATTTGTTTTTAAAGAGCTTGCCGTTTAGAGAGTTGACATGGTTAGGTGTGTTCTCATTGAACAGGTTTTCATTTTTCAATTATTTCAGTATTTCTATTTCATCATCATCTTCTTCTTCCTCTCATCGTTAGGCCGAAATACCTGTTCCGGCCTCATTCTGTTTCTGTATTGGTCGTCCAGGATCTCATCGTCCTCTTGGTTTATGTAATGGAATTATTTTTAATATTTTTCTATGGTACATCGTTTTAACTGTTTCTTTCAGTTTTACATATGTTTTTACTATTTTTCCCCATTTATTGAAAATATATTTATTTACTTCTAACATCTTGATTTTTTATTTTATCTCATTATATCCCAAAGGATCTTGTACCGAAATCACTTTTTTAACAACTACGTCATCGTGTCTTCCCTCTACAGTGATATTATAGAAAAGAGCCAAATTCCCGTCTTTGTTGTTCTCTCTCCTACGTACCCCCTCCTTTCCTTCTGCGCTGCGTGTCACTGCGCAACTTCCCCTCGTCATGGAAAGTCACAAATAAGCTGAACAAGCTAGTATCTATGGCATCATCATCTTTGGTATCATCGTAGTCAGTTCGAGTGAGCTGTTTAGTTTCATCAGTCCCGCAAGCCAGGGTAGGGCATCTGGACTGTGGACCCTAGCCCTCGGCTGGACTGTGGACCCTAGCCCTCGGCTGGACTGGAGAGTGAGCGTACGTATGCCTGTTAATTATTATTATTATTATTATTATTATTATTATTATTATTATTATTATTATTATTATTATTATTATTATTATTATTGTTTTTGTATATCCATAAAGACTGGAATTATCGATGACCAAGTTTATTAATTTATATTATTATTATCATTTATATTTTTCTTTCGAGTTATATAATGGTCAATAAGTTAATTTATGTTTAATTAATTGTATTTAAAGATCTGACAAATGATTCACATTAAAAATTACTTTTAGTTAACGTATATTTACTCATTGTGTAGCTGGTCATGATATTGCTGTTTCACATTGATATATATTCTAAAGCTTTCTCAAGCCAAGTTAATCCCCTTTTTTCCTTCTAGCTTCCACGATTATAATACTGTTTAGAATTGAGTGCGAAATGTTAAGTGATTTACAAAGGAAATATGGATTAATCTTTGCTTTCTATGGACCCGGCCAAAGAAATGTTGAGATAGCACTCAAAACTTTCAAACTCAATGTTTAAAATGGTGGGATCCGGCGCAATCTAAAAAATTTCATTTGTGAAGCCTGAATATTGCTATAATCCTTTTTTCTTATTATCCAAGGACTCGCTGTCATACGTTAAAGATTTAATTTTAGCGTATATTCGTGTTGTTTTCAGTGTTTTTTGACTGTTTCACGGATCATTTAATATCTATTTAATTTATTTGTTATATCTAGATCCAAATTATAAATAACGTCGCAACCTGATAATTAAAACGTTGGCGTTGTTCCAGACACTTATCATCTAATATAATTTTTGTTTTTGCTGAGTATTTGCCGTGGAATGCCGTTATCTTAGTTTTAGAAGTAGAAATTTACTAATGTTGTTCCTTTAAAATCCGATGTAATAAATTTATATTTTTAGATTATCCTCTGAAGCTGTATAATTACGAGGTCCTCTGCATGTGCTAGAATGTTCACGTCACTTCCTCCAATGTGTTCTTATACAATGTTTATTTTATGGTTACTAAACTCTCTATACACTATTGAAAGTATGTTGTCAGTTGTGTTAAATTAATGGCCTGCATTTATGTCGTGTTTCGCAAAAACTTGATTTTCCCTCGTTCATTGTAAAATCTCTAAAATTCTCGTTGAATCTTACATTAAAATTTCCGGCAATTCTACCAATATAAATTTATCACAACTATTGCATTTGAGTTAGTAAATGCCTTTATTTTCATTTTGTCGGTAGAATTATATTCCTCTCTGTTTATGTTATTTCCTGTATTCTCTCTGTACTTAGTAATTCTTCTGTATAAATGCAGGCAGGTTGAATTACCATATGATATATAAAAGGCAGTTGTTTTCTGTTCGTTTTTCTGATTTTAAATTTTAAATTAGAAAGATTCTCTCGCGAGGAATATTATTGTACCTCTGGAAATATTCATTCTGCGAGGACTGTAATATCAGCTGACGGGAGTGATGCGTGAAGAGATATGAGTCTGCACCCAAGCGTCAATTTGCCTTAAATGCAGAACTCAGCATTTCCAAACCAGAATATAATTACACAATTCTCCGAATTGTTTGGTACATAGCATGTGTCAGAAACCACAGATTCCACGCTGCAAAATAATTCAAGATTTCTTCTACTTTTCATAAAAGACAAATTGACATGACGTTGAAGCTGTCCGCCACTGACCTAATTCCAGATTTGGTATTTTTGTACACTCACAGTTATTGTATCTGTCATCACTGTAGACTTGTGAACAGAGACGAAAGATACAGGATGCTTTTATACTTTTGTCTGCTCATCACCTAGTCTATATATTATTTAGTTCAACACAAGCTAGGAGTGAAGGAACGTCTCAATAAACGGATATTATTCAATAATAGTAATAACAATAATAATAATAATAATAACAATAATAGATAGATCATCGGTTGATTAATATCTTTGGCAGCGTCCGATTCCCAATAGCTAATTTTGTCGGTCCATCCAATCTCCTGGTTGTAGATGTTTCTCCTTCATATATAAACATATTCCCTGTCTCCAGGAGGTTTTAGGTCTCCCCCTGCCTCGTCTTCCCTCAGGTTTCCATTCCAAAAATTATTTTTGTAGCCGATCCTCTTCCATTCGTTGGACATGTCAGTACCATCTTAATAGCTGAGTTTTAATATAATCGAAAACAGTGTCTTCAATCTTCATTTTCTCCCTTATAACTGAGTTTCTAATTTTTTCCCTTCATGAAATTCTTCTACCCCTCGTATAAAATCCATACTTGTATAATAATAATAATAATAATAATAATAATAATAATAATAATAATAATAATAATAAATCAATAATAATAACTAACTCAGTGGCACTATCGAACCCTTAGGTTCACGGCCGCGCGGGCATAAGCTCTCCATACATCTCTATCCTGAACAAATGTTTTCCAATCATCCTCTAATAATCTAGTTTCCTCAAATCATGGTTAATGTTATTCTTCCAACTCATTCTTGATCTACCAACTGGGCTTTTTCCCTCTGTTTTTTTTACAAGACGCTTCCATGCACCTCTTTCATTCCCCATTCGTACCACATATCCTGCCCATCGAGTCTACGGGATTTAATGCCTAAATATTTTCTGAACGGAAAGAAAAGTTTAACACGTTTAAATTGAAATGATGAACTAATTGCTAAACCAAGAAAACTACAATAAGGATACAAATTATATACTACTTTTGCTTCCAAAAACTGATGCAACGAAGACGAATTGTTAATAAACTAGTCAAAAAGCAGAAAAGTGAGAAATAACAAATATAAACTAAACCAAACATGGAAATGGATGAAAATAATAAGTGGTTAACCTTAACCATATATAGGAACGACTGGAAAGAACATATTGGTAGAATGCCAGAAGGAAGATTTCCAAAATTATTGCTAAAATATAAACCGTGCGGAAGGAGAAATGTTGGTCGCCCACACAGAACATGGTCTGAACTATTTTAAGAATTCTAGCTTTCATGAAACCGGAACTAGCCAACAGGCTTAATCCCTGGATGATGATGATGACCTTAATCAAACCATTTCTAAAAAAACGATAAAAATATAAGGATTGCATACACAATTTAAAAAATAGAGGAAGCATACATAAAAAACTATGTATAAACAAAAATTCAGTTGGGCAGCATACAAAATATGTGCAAAAATGATCAACCTAAGATTGATAACTATAGTAGACGCAATGATATTAGAAGAGCAGACAGGATTTAGGAAAGGAAGAAGCTGCACAGACAACGTATTCACTTTAAAACAAATAATAGAGAAGCGAAGAGAATTGAACTTAGAGACGCACATCCTCTATATAGATTATAAGAAGGCCTTTGATAAAGTGTCTAAACCAAAATTATGGAGCATATTAAGTGAGAAAAGAATTCCACTACACTTGATAGCAGTAATTAAGAAAATGTATGAGAAAACAAAAATAAAAATAAATCAAAGGGAACCAATATATATAACAGGAGGAGTTAGACAAGGGTTTCCACTATCAACCATTCTTCTTAACATTTATTTCGACGATATGATAAGATCATGGAAGCAAATGACGACTGGGGGAATTAACTTAGCAAAATATAGCAATATAAACAGTAGCCTTTGCAGATGACCAGATTTTAATAGCAAAAACAGAGGACGAACAACAAAGAATGCTATATAAACTAAATTAAATATAAAAAAAATGCAACATGGAAATATCCTCACAAAAATAAGAAACAATGGCCTTTAAGGGCACTCATCCAGTTCGGACAAAGACAATATTAGAAAATAAATCAATAGAAAAAGTGGTAAGATATTACTTCCTAGGTTGCGAAATATCATACACAGCGGAAACAGATATAAATAACAAACTAAATAAGTTTAATTATATAACAGGAACATTAAGAAGAACTTTGAAAATAAAGCCAGGAAAGACTCTATAATAAAAACATACAAGACAATGGCAGTGCCAGTTATTACTTATTGATCCGAAACATGGACAGTGACAACACAACAATCTGCCAGAATACAAGCTGCTGAAATGAGATTCCTTAGACCAATAGCAGGATATCAAAGAACAGACGAAAAACACAACACAGAAATATGACAACAACTAAAAGTAGAGGAATTAAACATAATAGAGAAATACAGAACAAACCGATAGGGTATAAGGGTGCTCCCTAGCGGAGTTTCTTAACTAGGCTAATTTATTTACGCTTATTTACCTATAGATGTCCGACAGGTTGTTAGCACATCGTCTGAATGAGATATCTAGTACGCACCAATTGTTTTACTTGGATGGATAAAGGTCGGGTAAATTTTGTACATAGGCCTCTTTATTAAGGCTTGCGGTTCTTTTATGAGCCTGAAAAACTTGAGATTCGGGACCTATGGATTAAAGTTCATCCCGGTGGACTTGTCCCTTGCATATTTGCATCCTAGAAACCCTTCACCTCGGTTAGGTTTGAACCAGCGACCGTGGTGACTTGCGAAAAGAAACATAACCACTAGGCCACCGCAGCCGACATTCTTATTTCAAGATACGCGTTTATAAAGTGTAGAACATAAAAAAAGAAAGGTAAAATATAACGGTAGTTATAGAAGAATAACCCCTATGTACTTGTGTTGGGTTATTTTTATTGCAGGACTTTGCTAAGGCGGTGATCGCGTTTAACAAGTAGCGGCAGCTTGTTCAGTACGTGTGCACCTTTAACATTTTATTGTACTCCAAGGAGTGACATACAATTCTCCCTCAAGCTACTGCCTCTAAAATCTGGAGCCGAGGTCAGCAAAAAAGCTCTAAAATCGTTCAAAACCCCCTATCGTTTCTCCATAACACTGACATGTCTGCTCCATCAATAATATATACCATAGTAGGGGAAAGGAGATTAATTTGGACCGTTTAACTTCAAACGAGTATAAATTCGTACATAGTGAATTTCATGGTAGCTGACGTAACAATTTAATTTCTTAGCATTCAGGTAGTAGGAAACAACTTTTTATCTTAAAAAATATATATATATATATATATATGTTTCAATCTCTTTAACAGAAAATCGGAGTTTCTATCTTTATTAATTGTATTTAAATTGTATGGTTTTATATCGGTAAGTGACGTAATTGTTGTAGAATGACATCATGTTTTACATAACTAACTAACTCACTGGCACTATCGAACTCGTAGGTTCATGGCCGCGCGGACATACGCTGTCCATACATCTCTATCCTGAGATAATTTTTTGCAATTATTCCCTGTATAATCTAGTTCCCTCAAATCATAGTTAATGTTACTTCACACCTCATGCTTGGTCTACTAACTGGGCGTTTTCCCTCTGGTTTTCCTACAAGAAGCTTCTATGCACGTATTTCATTCTCCACTCGTGCCACATGTCCTGCCCATCGCAGTTTACGAGACATAACTGTTCGTATGATATCTGGCTTGCTATAAAGACCCATAGAGAAACTTCGAATAGAGGGAAAACTGAGTACAGTGACATCTAAAAAATTTCGGTCGTTTACGATGAAATACAATGAGCAAACTACAATGGTAGTGCTGTTTCGTAGTAACAGAATATGTAACTAAATAAAACAAATGCAAAGCACACGGCGTCGTGCACGGCGTGTTCACTCGGGATTATGGGAAATTAGCCATTTTGTAAATTTAAATTTTTAACTGCTATCCTTTCGTTCTATGAAGACGGTAGTGTAAAAATTATATATTATCGAAAGTTAAAATCATTACTTAGATTTTATTTTACTCTAATTTGTAAGTAAATTAAAGCTTGTTTACGTTTTTAATGTGAATCTATTTTCAAAGATATACCTACTAGAAGTGATAAAATTCTAAGATTTGTTAGGTTAGGAAGAATGATGTTAGTGTACAGCCATTTCTAATAAACATTTTAAAAATGTGACTTTATAATGGACTTCAGATGTACGACATGGCTAAGGTTCTTTAATAAATATTGTATAAAATATGTGTGTGAGAATAAGGGGGTAAGTCAATTGTACATATTTATTAAAAGAGCTCGTAATGCACGTTTTTAAATTTTAATAAACGAAAATAAATTAACATGTTTTATTTATTTCCATTCTTCCCTTCTGTTAAAATTAAAGAAAATCTTTAGGTCTGAGAGTCTGGGTATAAATAATTCCATAATTTAAGATTAATTAATATGTTATTTATTCCTATATAAGTTCAATTTCATGATTGTTCACCAGATGGCGTTATATAATTGTAATTCATAATTTTACCACCAGGTGCTGAATTTCATATTAATACCAGAAAAAATCTAAAAAATTTGGATGTCGTTAGTTGTTTTACACTAGCGCCGCTTAGGGCATGTACGCGAAACTTGTCCACTTTCTTCTCTGGTACTCTGTGATTAAGACCATGTAGTTCACTGTTAAGTAGTATTCTCCATTCACCTGTCTGTTCATCTATCTTTGGTCCAAAAATTTTCCCAAGAACTTTATTCTCAAATTCTCACAATCTCCTTTCCTCCCTTAAAGTAAGAGTCCATATTTCGCATCCATATAATATAACTGATAGAATAATAGTTTTATATATTTTCATAAGTAATGCCACGAGTGATTTCCAAATTATCGATAAATTCACGACTCACGAAGTGAGGAGTGAATTTATCTAGAGAATTTGGAAATCAAGAGTGGCATTTGTTAGGACTATTTAACGAATAAAATTAAGCTGTTTACTCACAAATCATTATTTAACGATAGTTATTTTAAAATATTTATATATTTAATGTAAACGGCGATGTTTGAAAACAAATGAGAAACGATAGGTACGCTTCTACCGCTTCTTTTGTTTATCACTGCAACCAGATCATACTATTTATTGCCAAAGGAACGCAATATTGTAAGGAGGAGCTTTCTTTAATATGGTAATTATAACACTGATAAATATTTGGTGAAACACGACTCTGATTGGTTGTAAAACAGAAATCATTGAAACGTGATTGGTCATTGACTCCCATTTGGGGCATGAGTTAAATAGTCAGTTTAACTTTTTGAAAGGAGATGGGACGTCAAGAGTACCAATAATTATAGTGAGAGTAAAAATAATAATCTCTGTGAAGTTTTTAATTTTATTTCAATAAACAATTGCGAATGTAGCATATATATATAGTAGAAGGTAAAAAATACATGTTTTGAGTTGTATGTTCTAATGAACTTTAGTTATCGGTACTAAATTATACAAAATAAAAGTTTGGGAATTATTAATGAAGTTATGAAACCATCCCTTCTACAAAAAAAAAAAAAAAAAAAACACCAGATTACCTTTATATAACACTTTGGCTAGACCAGTGTTGACCTATGGTAGTGAAGCATAGACACTAAAAAGACAACATGAAAGCAGAATAACGGCTTGTGAAATGAGATTCATGCGCAGAAGAGCGGGTTACACCAGATGAGATCGGAAAAGGAACACAGATACCTTAAAAGAATTGAAAATTACTCCAATTTTGAAATATATTAAACAGTACCAACTAAATAAATTGGAAACACCAGCTTGAAAGAATGAGTTCAAATCGGATCCCCAAAGCTGTTTATAATTATACACCAAAAGGACGAAGAGCTCTGGGCCGTCCTATGAAACGCTGGAGGGAAAATTTTCTATAAAATCGTAACAGGCCTTGGCCTAATACTTGGAAGGAAGAATAAGAAGAAGAAGAAGAAATATAGGTAACTGACTGTCGCTGGCTATATAATAATGGGTCAAAGGCGAAGTGAAGATATATGAAGAGAACTGAGTATATTCGAACTATTAGATAGAATTACACAATACAGAGATGAATGGATGGGCCACATCAATAGAATGGATAACAGAAGAATTCCGAATTGCAAACCACTAGGACGAAGAAATGTTGGAAGACCCAATAAAAGATGGATAGACCAATTCTAACATGAGATCGGAACAGACCAGCAGGTCTGATCTTTGATGCTGTTGTTGCAGATGATGATGACGACGAAAGGTAACTGACGCAACAACTAACACATATGGGTGGTGTAGGAGGTTTAATTAAAATTTAAAAAAAAATTTCTTTGTTACGTAAGAGTTTGTTCATATTATATAATATTTTGGATGAAGACACTTGAAAATCTATCTAATAGTCCATACACCACTTTGGGAGCGGGGAGAATATTTAATTTTCATGTGTTATGTCAAATTTTACGTGGAATTCAGCTGTATTATATTTTATTTAACATTGTAGTTTTTAGATTCTTGTTTTCAGTTTTATACTACTGTCTGTCAACGCTCGGCTGAATTTTTTCGTAACAGGACTTGGTAATTGCTATTCGAATAAATGAGAAAGTTCATCATCATCATCATCATCATCCAGGGATTAAGCCTGTTGGCTCGTTCCGGTTTCATGAAAGCTAGAATTGTTAAAATTGTTCAGACCATCTTCTGTGTGGGCGTCCAACATTTCTCCTTCCGTGCCGTTTATAATTTAGCTAAAATTTTGCAAATCTTCCTTCTGGCATTCTATCATTATGTTCTTTCTAGTCGTTCCTATATTTAATTATTCGGTCTGTAAGTTTGAAAATATTTAGTTCCTTTCTTATATCTTCATTTCTTTTCTTATCCAGCAGAGTATATCCTGCTACATTTCTGTAAAATCTCATCTCAGCTGCTTCCAATCTTTGGTCTTGTCTTTTAGTGATCGTCCAACATTCTGATCCATACATCAATACAAGAACAGCCATTACTTTATAAAATTTCATTTTTGTTTCTTTTTTTATGCTTTTAAGGGTTCTATTAATAGTGACAGACATTACATTAAATTTATTTATTTTGTCATTAATATATTCAATTTTAACATATGATTAATTGAAACCTAGATATTTAAAACTGTTCACTTGCTCTAAAATTGTATTATCAATTACTACTTTTGCTCTTAAGGTATCATGTCCTTTAAATGCTAAAATTTTAGTTTTATTCTTTGAAATATTTAATTTGTAATTTGCACTTATTTTTTCCAAATTAAAGGTATTACTCGAAAATCATTAAAATCTCGCCGTTATCAATGGACGTTTACTTGAAAGTCGAAACTTAAATATCGCTCCAACGACTGCCGCATGTCTCTTTTTGCAACGAAACTCCGCATACAACATTTGAATAAGAATAGTATCAATTAATAAGTTATTTATTCTCAAAAATCGAAATTTTAGAACTAGGAGTTAACCTAAATTAAACATGTTAAATTATGCCGTCGGCTGTATTTTCATTATTAATTTATTTTATTGAAACAAAAATTCATTAGAATAAAATGAGAAAGGTATTGTCCGAAAAATAGCGAAACCATTAGGAGTGGGGTTTATCTGAAAGCTAAAATTTTAAAATCGCTGTTACTACAACCACATCTTTTTCGGAATGAAATTCGGAATATAAAATTGGAGTAAGAAAATTAAGATGGAGTTCATATATTAGCAAATTCTGAAAGCTGAAGTTTGAGTGGGAACATTTTAAAGACTTTAGCGGCTATAGTTTTTTTCCCACAACAAAACTTGTTATATACGATTTATTGTAAAAAGAAAAATATATTCTATAAAATAGCAAAGTCGGGTCATAAGTACTTGAAGTTTACGTGGAAACCAAAAGCTGAAAATAAATCTTTCGGACACAATTTATGTTTTCTAGTAATGAAACTAGGTACATACGATTTAATAAACAATTAGTCGTCGTGGCTGAATCTGTAGACTCCCTACCTTCCACTCTAGTGACCTGGGTTCGATTTCGGGTGGGTAGGATATTTTAAATCTTCGCCTTGATGCTGAGTGTGTGTCTTAACTTTGTGTTAGTATGAGTGAATAAGATAAAAGTTTAATAAATACGGTGTAAACGAAATAAAACAAGAAAAAGCATAAAATACTCGAAAAATAAATAAACCGGATTAAACGTAAAGGTTAATACATAAGAACAAAAAATCCATCTCAATGATTGTATTTAAAAAAAATAACAATATATATGTGTATGTCCGGTAAATGAGAAAAATGTGACCATACATTCGACTTGTTGAGTTTATTTTTTACTTTTTTATAATCAGCCCCTAATTCCGAGAGACGCGAGTTCAAACCCGGCTGTGGTCTTTGGATTTTTTTAGGAGTTAAGTCCTCGGAGAGTCTAAAGATTTTCAGGCTCGTAAAAGAACTACAAGCCTGAATAAAAAGACATCTGTACAAAATATACCGAATATTCCCATTCTGGTACTACTTCCTAGATGTCACTGTGCAGCGGAACGTAGACCCCGGGCCACTCAATGACATCTATCCCAAAATAAGTGTAACTAAATTAGTATGATTGTATTTCTCCTCAAAGTCTCTTTCAGGGACTAAGGGCTTACAACTACTATATTTTAACAAACTTACCCAAATATTATCTGCCGAAAGTGATAAAATATACTTGACAACAGACGAGGAAAACAATAAAAAAGTAGATAATGTAGAGCAGCGCTGTTGATAAGCGCACACTAGGTGCGAAAAGCGGTCCTCCCTCCTACTCGCATTGCACCTTCACTACCAATGAATATCATCAGTGTCTACCTGGACTGCCTATCCAACGCAGGGTCAAATAGGAGGTGTTTTCATACCTACTGACCACTTATTGACAGACATGTTGCAGAGATAATACATATTTTAGAATTTGTTAAATAGACATAAAACAAGTTAAGGGTTACCAAATATAAAAGGGCAGTAAGTCTCGTATACTGCGATGTTCAGGACATGTGGCACGAATGAAGAATGAAAGAGGTGCTTGGAAAGTCCTTATACGAAAACCAGAGGGTAAGCGCCCATTAAATAGACCAGGAATGAGGTAGGAGAATAACATTTATCATCATTTGACGATAGTAGATTATACAGGGGATGATTGCAAAACATTATCTCAGGATAGGGTTGTGTAGAGAAGTTATGTCTGGACTGTTTCGATAGTGTCAGTGAGTTAGTTAGTTTTATTGTTTTGTTACAGGAATTGGAATTTGTGTTTATCTTTATTACCAAATGAAGGTATGAACTGTGCTTAATTTTGTGTAATCATTCGGAAAATGTTTTATTGCTCATCTCTACCACGTCACGGTGAAATGAACTGTTAACTAGTGATAATGTATAGAAGAGCACTTCATTACCCACTCCAGTCTTTGTTAATTACATCTATAACAACACACTGAAAAATAACAGGATAGGTAGATACATAAATGTCAAGGTAAAATTCCATTGAGATGTTTGTCAAAGTATATCCATTTTTATTAACTTATTTTAACTTTACATTCACATTCTTTACTATTCCAAATTCTGCACTAAAATCTACCTAGATATTTATCAACGCGTTTTCAAAATTTATCGACTCATCACATATTTAAGAAAACAAGATCACAGGAATTGTCTATACTCTCAATCTTACACAATATTTATGACTAGAGCATGGAACTCACTTCCCGGCCATGTCAGGGACTGTCAATCACTAATCATTATTTAAATCCAAATTAACTGATATCTAAAGTTCGACACAATGAAAACATTCATTTTTAACAACTATATACAGAATTTGTGAATTATCATCTAGGGAGCTATATTTACTTAAATGTATTTCATATTATTCTAATTTTATTATATTCCGTTTTTTGTTAGTATTAGATCACATCACAATTGTCTTTTGTTTAGTCAATATTTTAATAATATCCTAAAATTGTAATAACTAATAAGTATGTATTTTTTGTATAATTGTACTATTCGCTGGTTGAGTGGAAGAGAAGACATTATGCCCTTAACTCTGCCAGATAAAATAAAGCATTATTATTATTATTATTATTATTATTATTATTATTATTATTATTACTAGCTAATACCCGGCGTGCGCTGCTACGCCTAAATAAATGAAAATTAATGTGCTTTTATGTTTTCAACTAAGTAAAAGGAAAGATAATTATACATTTATATTTTTTTAGATAACCCATGCCGATTATCCGGCGTTGCCCGCGAATCTAGTTATCCCGATCTTCTTGACATAAATGAACTGAAATGCGAAAATTAATGTGTTTTATGTTTAGTTAAATAAATAAAAGAGAAAAATTATATCGTAATTATTTTTAGATACCCCGTGCTGTTTACCCGGCGTTGTCCGGGAGTCTACTCATCCCTATCTTCTTGGCATAAATGAGCTAAAACACAAAATTCATATTGTGAGTTATCCGTAAAAGAATAGCCGCCATGTGCTGCTGTAATTTACAGGAATCTACGTACGCCCTTAGACAAAAAATGAGTCATCCGCATATTCTATCAAACGATCGGGGAACTTCGTGAGCGCTCGCAGAAGCCGTATTCACATCAACACGTTTTCAGTAATTGTACTGGGTTGTTTGCTAGTTAACGTAGTGCACACTCAAGCAACATGAAAGAGAGAGAGCTTGACTTAGTGTGTTTCAGTGCTCGAGAGATTTAACAGACATCATCTGCGTTCGTAACCTCACGGGTTCGATTCCTGTTCTACGTTTTTTAAGACTGAATGTTAGAATAGCATTTTGCTTGTAATATAGTTTTATATTTAATTTTATATTTCTGTTTTATGGCTTTAATGCGCATACAAAACATAAATTAAAACCTTCTTTTAATAAATAAATGAGTAAAGAAAATAATATATTCTAAAATGAAAACTTTAACAAAACAATCAATATCGGGTTATGAACCCTTAGCATCTATTACCGCCCTCAATCTGCGGAGCATTGATATTGCCTTATGCCTATGTCCTTGTGTGTGCGCTGAGCCAAGGTAAAACTCGATATGTCTCATTATAAACAAACTTCTTAGAGGTTATTGCTTTTGCGCAGACGTTTGCGCATCAATGTCTATTGAATGGAATACATTGAAATTACCTAGAACAAACCCTGAATGTGGTAAATATAATTCTTACAATAACGACATTAACATTGATTTAATTCAAATGTCAAAATAAAATGTTGTATTTAATTCATAAAACATTTTAATACAAATATCACGAAAAAATTGCATAATTTAGGACGCGAACCTGTGGCCTACATGAAGAGAATTATATGGTTCATCATCCACAGGAGATCCAGTTTCATTGCTGCAGACGGCAATATATCTGATTGAGGGTGTAAGGGAACCGGAATATTAGGACCATGAGGTACGGGCCGAATGGCAGACGGGATGTAAGGATATACAATATCTTCCTTGTTTTTAGCATTATATCCTGTTACCTTAACTGTGCAAAAATAACAATCGTCTTCATGATTTGTAGGTTCCCCCCAAATAATAGGGATATCAAAGGGCAATGACTTATTTTTTTAATTTTTCCTATTCCTCAACTCTGCAACACAACTACGACACACTTTGTGAGGGCACCACGATTTATCCTGGTCTCCTAACTTAATGCCAAAATATTGAAAGTAAGTTTTCTTTACAAAAGCAGTTATATTCATTGTTTCACTAACGTATATGATCCAAATATATAGCAAAACATATTTTGATCATTTACACAACCACAGATTTTTGTATGGACCTAGGACGGATATAAGTAGTAGATTTTAATAAATATAAACATAATTTAAAACATAAACATAATTATTTCACATTTTAAAGTAATAAAGTTGAAATTATAAAGTGTTTGGCCTTTCTAACAAACAAAACACACACAGTACAGTACGTACAAAATATGTTTAAAACATAATATTTTGAATTGTAAAAAATTCTGATGTGGTACGCGAAAACGGATTTCATTTTTGCAATCAGTGTGAAATTGTGATTCAGAAACGCTCATTTATTAAAAAAACAAAATCCATGCAGAACAGTGATGAGCAGCTAATTATTAAGGCCTCTTCCGAAACAACACAACATTAATATGAAACTCATTATTCATACACATTAATATCAGACATACTTACTTACTTACTCACTGGCACTATCGAACCCGTAGGTTCATGGCTGCGCGGACATAAGCTCTCCATACGTCCCTATCCTGAGCTAATTCTTTCCAATCATTCCCTGTATAATCTACTTCCCTCAAATCATAGTTAATGTTATTCTCCCACCTCATTCTTGGTCTACCAACTGGGCGTTTTCTCTCTGGTTTTCCTCCATGCATGTTTTTCATTCCCCATACGTGCCACATGTCCTGCCCATCGCAGTCTATGAGACTTAACTGTTCTTATTATATCTGGCTTCCTATAAAGACCATGTAGTTCATTGTTATGTAGTATTTTCCATTCACCTGTCTGTTCATCTCTCTTTGGTCCAAACATTTTCCTAAGTACTTTATTCTCAAATACCTGTAATCTCCTTTCCTCCCTTAAAGTAAGAGTCCATGTTTCGCACCCATATAATATAACTGGTAGAATAATAGTTTTATATATTTTCAGCTTAACGTTTTTTGAAAGGAGTTGGGACTTCAAGAGTCTCTGCAATGCATAATAGCACGCATTTCCAGAATTGAGCCTATGTTTAATTTCTTTATGCATCTCATTCCTATTTATTAATATCAGACATGGTGATTATAATAGTAAGGTGATATTCGTGGACCGTTTGGGACTTATAGTTCCGTGACATCTCTCTTACAGGTGAGGAAAAATCCAGAACAAAAACTATCATCCAGGGAACTTGTCCCGACCGATGCGTACCCTGTGACCACAGTGGTGGACTGAAAATAAAACAGTTACATAGTATATTATATGGAAACGAAACATGGACTCTTACTCCGGGCAAGTTTCCTGGGCGATTCTTTGTGGGGGGAGGTTTTCACACCTGTAAGACAAATGTCAGAAAACTTTAAGACCCAAACTGTCCCCGAAAAACATCTGGTCGTTATTAATATATTCGTCTTAATGTTGTGTTGTCTACGAGGAGGACTTAATTTGAGCTGACCGCTCATTAAGGGAGACCATCCATGTCCTTGTGTGGTCAAAAATATGTGTTTTATCCACTGTTTAATATCCCTCTCCCGACAGGTCATGTCATTTTAAGGTCCGGGTGAAGAAGCACATATAAGGTGAGAGATTAAACTGAGATGGTAGAAGAATATGCATATTAAAATGTTTACTTGTTATAGTGACCACTAGATGGCAGTTGGACCGATACCTCGCTGTCTCTCATGACTTGAGATTTATATACGGTATCCATGGTATCTTTCTTGTCGTGGTGGAGTGGCTTGCATGCTTAAATGATCCTGATAGCCATGCCGGCAGTAGCATTGCTGCCGATAGGATTACCCATGCCGGACTGGTCGAAGGTGATAAAGTCAGACGAAAAAAAAGTACCTTAGTCGAAAGAGTGACGACCTTTCACCGTAAAAATACAACCGTCAAGAAATGAGGACATGGGTTCCACTGGGGTGAAATATTCCGTAGGTCAAATAGTCCCCCATTCGGTTCTCCGGGCGGGGACTACTTCAGGGTACCCATGCCAAAGGCTCAAACACAGGAACATGGAATGTTATGACTTTATACAATAGCTGGACACTTGAGGTATTAACGCGGGAATTGGATAAATCATCATTAGATATAGTCTAATTACACGAGGTTAGATGGCCAAGTGAAGGTAGCCAGGAACCAGGAAGCTTTGCATTATACTACGGGGGTGCAGAAAGACCTGACTTTGGAACGGGGTTTTTAGCCTGAAGGAGGATCTTGTCCGCTATCCGATATATTAAGTTTGTTAGTGATAGAACATCATATATAATTCTAAATGGGGTAAACTACATGATTTTGTAATCGCAAATGTATAGCCTTTGAAAAAATGTCGGCGCAACTCTTGATGGTGGAAAGTTAAAAGTTTTGAAGAGCGATTCACACTAGTAAGTTGTTACATGTGCTGTCTCCTTTGAGGTCAAATCCGGCGGCACAAGGGGCCAATCATAGATTTATACCAATCGTTATTGAAAGAATTTCAATAAATAAATGTATTAATTGAATTTATAAGTTAAGACAGTTATCAGATGTCTGAAAGTAAGTAATGGTCTCTTAAACCAATCAATAGTAAATTAGCGCTTAATTCTGATGCAGTATTTGTGTCGTTCGCTTCAGTAGAGCAGTCGTACGATGCTTTCTTGCGACAACACAGGCCCAGGTTCGATCCTGGTCAGATTTTTTAAAAATAATGTCGTTATTTTTTATAATGCCTACACGTTACCAGGCTACGTTATATAAATACATTTGTATATATAGGGAAATTAATTAATTAAAGGAAACAGCTTATGTATAATGAATAACGATTATCAAATCTCATTACTTTGTTTAAAAAACACATGGCATAACAAGATTATTTATTTGCACTAGTAATGTAAAATGCGTCTGATTAATTTTAAATTAAGACAAGTCAATATATAATTTATTATAAAAGTAGGTCCTGGAGTATTGCATCGCTTCATACAGACAGTTTCTAGCAGGGAACGGTTTTGGTCTAATAGAGGGAGCTTCTATTTTTCATGCAGGAGGTCGCGTGTTCGATCCCGCTGTCTTGCTTTTTTCTCTTTCTCTCGCCCTTATCTCAATTAATTTTCTGTGTTTTGTTTTAGTTTATTTACAGCATTTACCGCACTACTTAAATACGCGAAATTATTTTCCATTGCTCGGCACACAACGAAATAGAACGGATTTTAGTTTCTCAAATAGTTGTACACTTGTAAACCAAACAACTGACCTCTGGTCATGCGCAGTGGCTTCGTTCTGGGACTTCAAAGTTACCTGTGCGCCAACAATTATTTAAAAGGCTGTACATGCTCCCATAGAAGATAAAGATGACAAGATCAAGGATGAGTTCTATGAAGAAGTAGAATGCGTATTTGATAGCCTTTCACAATATCGTATGAAAATTGTCTTAGGCGATTTTAATGCATAAGTGGGGCGGGAAGATATATTCAAACCAACAATAGGCAAATTCAGTCTTCATGGAGATAGTAACGACAATGGGGTTAGATTAGTCACCTTTGCCACATCAATGAATCTCTTTTTTCTTCAAATCGAAAACATTTATTGTCTACATGATTACGATTAGAATTTATTGTACTTTCACTTTATCTTTGTTAAGAGTACAACATTCCAGCATAAGGATATTCATAAATACACCTAGACGTCTCCAGATGTCGAAACTCGGAACCTGATAGATCACGTATAATTGGACAAATGCTGGTACAGTAAGCATCATCGATTTTAGATCAGTTAGAGGTATAGACTGCAATTCGGATCATCATCTGGTCAGGGTGAAAATCAGACAACGGCTATCGCTTATGAAATATTTGAATTAAAAATCTTCAAAAATGATGAAATGCGGCAAGAATACAAATCAAAATTGCTAATAGATTTGAAGTACTGGAACCATCAGATGACAATGTGGCAAACGAAGAAGAAACTGATATAAATAAAGAGTGGGAGGCTGTAAGAGATACTATTAAATTATCAGCATCAGAAAGAATTGGTTATTTTAAAAAGAGACAAAACATGAAATGGTTTGATAAGGAACGTGCCGACATTGTAAAGGAAAAAAGTTAGTAAAAGTGAAATGGTTACACGAGCCAAATTTGGTGCAATTGCGTAGTATTAGACGGGAAACCACCAGGCAACTTAAGAGTAAAAAGAAGGAATATTTGAGATAGAAGATTAATGATCTCGAAATTATGATAAAAAATAGGAACATTAGAGAATTATATCAGGGAATTACGATGGATAAGAAAGGGTTTAGGCTAGAACAAACGATTCGGAATGAAAATGGGGATTTGATTGCAGATTCCAGGAGTATATTAAATAGTTTAGTGAAACATCAAAATCAGACTGAGAAAGATTCTGCCAGATTGAATATAATCCCAGAACAAGAATGGATCCAACATTATGAAAAACTTTGGAAAAAGGAGGAAATTGAAGGAAAAGAGAACAATGAGGAAGAAATAAAAGTGGAAAATATTGATGTAATAGACATAAATGAATTAGAAATGGCTTTGAAAACCACTAAGAATAGGAAAGCAACAGGATTAGATAATATAAATATGGAATTAATCAAATATAGTGGAATATTGTGTAAACTACGAATACTTCATCTAATTAATATATGTTGGCAGACCTATGGGATTCCAACCACTTGGAAAACAGCAATTGTGAAGAATATATTCAAAAGAGGAGACCGAAGAAATTGCGAGAATTACAGAGGGATTAGCTTAATGAATACTGGCTACAAGATATATACGAAAATAATAAATAATAGATTGAGAAACATAACAGAAGTAATAATAAGTGAAAATCAAAGTGGATTCAGAAAGGGAAGGTCATGTATAGACAATGTCTTTACACTGAAACAACTCATAGAAAAGAGAAGAGAACATAACTTAGAAACTCACATAGGATTTATAGATTTGGATAAGGCCTTCGATCGAGTAAACAGACAAAAATTATGGGAAATATTACGAATGAAAGGATACCCGCTGTGCCTTGTTGAAACAATAAGAAATTATATGAAGACACAAATATAATTATAGATACTGGATTCAAAAGAACAGATGCAATCAAAACAAATACTGGATTACGACAAGGATGTAGTTTATCACCCACTTTGTTTAATATATATATAGACGATATTTTAAATAAATGGAAAGTTTTAGTAAATCCAGGAATAAGAATAGATAATAAAGTGTGCATAAATAATCTTCTATTTGCTGACGATGTAATCATAATACAGAAAAATGAAGACGACTTACAGAAATCAATGCATGCATTAAATGAAATATGTAAGTTATACGATCAAAAGATTTCTGTAAGGAAAACGAAGACCATGGCTTTTAGAGGAAGAGATCCAGTGAGAACCAAAATTATTTTAGAAAATCAAAGTATAGAACAGGTGTCTAGTTTCAAATATTTGGGCTGTGATGTTGGCTACAATGTGGAAAGAGATATTGACTCCAAAATAAATAAATTTCAGACGGTGTGTGGAACAATACAGAGAACATTCAAAAATAAAATTAGAAAAGAAACCAAGATAAAAATGTATAATGTTATGGCGGTTCCCACAATATTGTATGGATGTGAAACTTGGGCTCCAGTGAAAAGACAGAAGGATAGAATACAGACGGCAGAGATGCGGTTCCTAAGACAAGTAAAAGGATGTACAAGACTTGATAGAATAAGAAATGAGGATATAAGAGAAGAATTGAAAGTACAGTCTTTATTGGATAAAGTCACGAATTACAGACAGAAATGGATTGATGACATGGATGGAATGAGTAAGGAGAGATATCCATTGTTAGCCAGGAACTATCAAGCAAGAGGAAGGCGTGATGTTGGAAGACCTAGAAGACGTTGGGCTGATGCAATATGAAGTCGGAACGGGCAATTGCCTAATCCCTGGAGTGATGATGATGATGATGATATTAAATAGTTACTTTAATCAGCTTTTAAATGTACATGCAGTTCAGGATATTGAAGAGGATAATTTACAGACAGCAGAAATGATAGTCGCACAACCAAGTGCATTAGAGGTTGAAATGGGTAGATAAAGATGTATAAAGCATCAGGTTCAGGTGAGATCCCAGCAGAACTGATAAAATCAGGGGGAGAAAAATTGATGGACAAGATACGCCGGTTGCTTAGTATGATTTGCGAAAAAGAAGCTCTTCCAGATGAATGGTAACAACGATTATCTTACCAATTTATAAGAAAGGAGATAAAACTCAGTGCAACAACTGCAGGGGTAACGCAATACTTTCAACTTCGTACAAAATTATAATAAATATATTAGTAAGCAGAGTTACTCCTCATATTGATGACATTCTAGGAGATCATCAATGTGGATTTAAAAGAAACAGGTCTACAACAGATCAGATTTATAGTATAAGACAGATTTTAGAAATTAAATGGGAATATAAAATAATCTACATGAACTATATGTAGACTTCAAAAAGGCATACGATTCAATTAGGTGGGAGAAGTTAAATAGTATTTTGCTGGAGTTCGGAATTCCTAAGAAGTCAGTTATACTTACAGGAATATGTCTATATGACACAGAGAGTAGGGTGCATGTAGGCAAACAGTTTTCGGATATTTTTTAAATCCACAATGGGATGAAGCAAGGAGATGCATTATTCTCCTCTACTATTTAATTTTGTACTAGATCATGCCATCAAAAATGCAAGAATTATTCCTATATAAAAAAAATCTAACTAATTCCCCTGCCCCTGTACTAAAGCTGAGACAGGAGTAGGTGCAGCCATCGCCGCCGGAAGTCAGGAAGAAAAAGGAATTTGAGCTCTTTTTGTTATGGCGGCCAAAACAACCAATAAACTAATTAATTCTATTTCCACTCTATTATCTTTAGAGGATGAAGAAGGCCTACAACTCAATGGTATTAATAAGCTGTTAGTTTATGCTGATGATGTAGTATTATTGGGCGATAGTGAGGCATACTAAAGGCCAACACACACACACACACACACACACACACACACACACACACACACACACACACACACACACACACTATTGAGTAACAGTAAGAAATTGGGTTTGGAAGTAAATATTAATAAAGCTAAATATATGGTCAAACATAGAAATACATTATATAATGGAAATGGAAAACTAGTGACAAATGAGGGAAATTTTGAGGAAGTTGCAGAATTTAAATACCTAGGAACAATAATCACAAATATAAATGAGATGCACAAAGAAATTAAATAGAGACTCAATTCTGGAAATGCGTGCATTACAGGGGTAACGTAAAATGTTCCTATAATATAGAAATAATTATTATAATATCTATAAAGGTTCCAGTTGACTTCAAATTTCTTGAAAAGTTTTATCTTTAAGGGGGGTAGAATTTAAGTTGGAATATATCTAACTTGCAATTATCAATAATTGCAAATTTTAGAATGGTTAAATAGGTTAATCATTTTATAAAAAAAAACGTTAAACTAAGAGTATATAAAACTATTATTCTGCCAGTTATATTATATGGATGCGAAAGATGGACTCTTACTTTAAGGGAGAAAAGAAGATTACGAGCATTTGAGAATAGGGTTCTTAGGAAAACTTTTGGACCAAAGAGAGATGAACAGACAGGTGAATGGAGACTACAAACAGTGAACTACATGGTCTTCATAGGAAGCCTGACGTAATTCTAACAGTTAAGTCTCATAGACTGCGATGGGCAGAACGGGGAATGAAAGACGTGCCTGGAAGTTTCTTGTAGGAAAATCTGAGGGAAAACTCCCAGTTGGTAGACCAAGAATGAGGTGGGAGAATAATACTTACTGTGATTTGAGGGAAGTAGTTTATACAAGAACTGATTGGGAAACATTAGCTCAGGATAGGGATGTATGGAGAGCTTGTCTTTGCGGCCATGAATCTACGGGTTCGATAGTGCCAGTGAGTTTTATATATATATATATATATATATATATACAAAAAAAATGTTTGTGTTGTGATTGCTGAGTGGCTCAGTTAGAGCACCACGGGTTTAATCCCTCACTCAGCCATTTTTGCATGCCGTATGTATATATATATATATATATATATATATATATGTTGTGTGTGTTGTAATAACTATATTTTTGACAATTGGCAATGAAGGCAAATATGATATGAAAATAAAAATGAATGCTTGATGTGGGATTTGAACCGAGTCTCTAAACTCTGTACGTTTAGCGCTCTAACCATCTGAGCCACTGAAATATCCTAATACTAGCATACAATTTTCTTGTATATGTAGTATTCCCAATTCACACGAGAGGTAGCGGGAAGTCGTTGCAACTGCCATCTAGCAGCCACCATAACAGGTAAGCAAATTTTTAAAGAGAATATTTACTTTATAGCAGTAACGCTTGTGTATTTAGATGTTATAACTATATTTTTGACATTTGGCAATGAAGGCAAATATGATATGAAAAGAAAAATGAATGCTTGAGTCGGGATTTGAACCCGAGTCTCTAAACTCTACGTTTAGCGCTCTAACCATCTGAGCCACTGAAGTATCCTAACACAAAGATACATTTTCCTTATATATGTAGTATTCTCAATTCACACGAGAGATAGCGGGAAGTTGTTCCAATGCCATCTAGCGGCCATCATGATAGGCAAGCAAATTTTTAAATAGAATGTAATTATATTTTTGACATTTGGCAATGAAGGCAAATATGAAGTGAGAAGAAAAATGAATGCTTGAGTCGGGATTTGAACCCGAGTCTGTAAACTCTATTTGCCTTCACTGCCAAATGTCAAAAATATAGTTATAACATTTAAAATATACAAGCGTTACTGCTCTAAAGTAAATATTCTCTTTAAAAAATTGCTTACCTGTTATGGTGGCCGCTAGATGGCAGTTGCTACGACTTCACGCTACCTCTCGTGTGAATTGAGAATAATACATATAAAAGAAAAATGTTCGTTTGTGTTAGGATACTTGATTGGCTCAGATGTTTAGAGCGCTAAACGTACAGAGTTAAGAGACTCGGTTTCAAATTCTGACTCAAGCATTCATTTTTCTTTTCATATCATATATATATATATATATATATATATATATATATAGTCAAATAAGTAAAAGGAAAAAATATATATATTCTCACATATCGCGGCCGTCTGAAAATCAAGCACAATAAATACCGTATATTTTATTGATATTTTAATTCAATGCGAGAATAGAATTTTTTTTCTTTTTTCTTTTTTTTCCATTTGGTGTATAAATTAACTATATTGTTGAACCAATTTTTAATTTTTGATTTCAGGTAATGATTTTTATTTCTAATGGTCGGATTTCGCTGATGTTTGATTAATACCTAACAGGGTTTATTTCAATAGCATACTCTCAGTTTCATTACATATACAGCAGGTACACCAAGTTGAATTACAAATGCAATGATAATGTCTTGAAAGAAATACTTTTAAATCCAGTCATTAAGTAGCTATATAAAAGAATACGAGAACAACTGGTTGAATGAGATGAGATAAAGTTCCCAAAGCCATGCTTCATTATTGTCCAACATGGAAGAGATCGTAAATTAATGAGTCATTTTATAACATCTTACCTCGTATTTTATGTTTCTTCAAACACGAGAGCTAGTTTTCGAGAGAAGGATCTCTCTCATTTTCAACCGACATTACGACTACCGGATTTTTGTTGGAATCTCCATGAATAACGTTGCCATCTGGTGTTGATTTGATGAACTTTGAGATGAGGTCACGTTCATCAGGAATCTCGAAATTCATGGATCTAAATTTGTTCTTCTGAATATATATCTTCTCCCAAATTGTCAATTCTAAAGGTTTTTCCAAATGTTTTAAAAGTAGGGCTTCTTTTTCAATTTTATGATTCTCCAATAAACTATGTGCTGCAATAGCTGTATTTTTTCAGTTTCACCATTTTAAATATTTCTAAAGCGTTCCTTAGTGCGAGTGTCCAAATTTATTTTTGTTTTTCCTATGTACACTTTATTGCAGTCCTTACAATTAATTTGATAAATTCCAGATTTTTTGCTATCTGGGGTGTTCAATTTCTTATTATTTATTAATAGATTACCAAGGCTAAATTTATTTATCGGTGCCGATGTAATATTGAATTTCTTGAATTTTTTTAAAAATTTGTTATGTATTTCAGGATGATACGTAAGTTTCTTAAACTGTTTTCTTTTCTTTGAATCAGATTGCAGGGTAGTGTATTCTTTCAATCTTTTTTGTTGTCTGAATTTCTTTAATTTATTTACAATTATTACTTTTCCAAAACCACTTAAATTGGCTATGTTCAAAATGTGATTGCATTCTTTCTTAAAATCTTCTTCATTTAATGGAAAATTTAATAATCTGTATATCAAACTGTTGAAAATTGCATGTTTATGTGCAGTATGATTGCAACCTGAAGATTTTATATAATTGTCTGTATGAATATCCTTCATATATTATATTGAATTCAAGAGATCTCTGGGACTTCAAGATATCGCTGGATACAAAATTCATCAGTGAGAAAGTGAACAGACCTCTAGGACTAAGACTTGTATGGATGAAGAAGAAGAAGACACTGAGTTTGGTTGTGAAACAATAAAATTGGTAACACTAGAGTGTGTTTTTAATGTTCGCTTCAGGTGAGCTCCTACACTTAATGGTTTTAGAGCATGGTATATAATGCTAAACACTCGCCGTGCTTCTATATATATATATATATATATATATATGTGTGTGTGTGTGTGTGTACAAATTTTCTTGAAGTTTGGTTGAGCGGTTAGTTTTTACTATTCTGTGCTGCTGATTCCCCTTAATTGCGGCAGTTAAACGGTTGTTAAGTTGGAGATATTGACGTGTTTTGTGCTATATTAAGGAGAGCACGATCATGTGTGAAGAGAAACTAATTATGGTGAGTTTGAAATTGGACAAGTTAATTGTTGTGATTGATGATGTGGGAGGCCACGGACTGAAACTTGGCTATCAGACAGCTGACAAACTGCCTCCCGCTGTCAGGGGACAGATAACTTCCCTTTAACAAAATATAAACCCAGTTCTTCTTCCTTACAACAATACCCAACATTACATAGACAAATTCCGCTATTTTATATTCATTACCAGCTAATACCCGCTGTGAGCTGTTTACCAACTCACTGGCACTATCGAACCCGTAGGTTCATGGTCGCGCGGATATTAGCTCTCAATACATCCCTATCCGGAGCCAATTGTTTTCTAATCATCCCTTCTAAATATACTTCCCTCAAATAATATTTTATTTTATTCTCACACCTCATTCTTGGTCTACCAACTGGGCATTTTTTTCTGGTTCTCCTACAAGCACCCATTGAACTCTTTCATTCCATAGTCGTGCCATATGTCCTACCCATCACAGTCTACGAGACATGACCGTTTCCTATGAATATAATGTAGCTCACTGTTATGAAGTCTTCTCCATTCGCCAGTCTGTTCATCTCTCTTTGGTCCTAAAATATTTTTAAAATAATTTTATTCTCAAATACTCGTAATCTTTTCTCCATGTTTCATATCCACATAACATAACTGGGAGAATAACAGTTTTATATATTTTCAGTTCAACGATTTTTGAGAGACCTTGGGACATGAGTCCCTGTAATATATAATAGCAATATTAACCTTTAACTCGTGAAATTGCGTTTCCTAAGTTTTAAATAAAAGCTGATAAGACCGAAGTGTATATAATTTAGTTATCATGTACGATTGTATTGAAATCAAGTGTGACACAAGTAAAATATCTGGCTTCCTGTCTCTCAAAGTTTGTCGTTGTGAAGAATTTCTTTCTCATCTGCACGACTTATTCTTTCTTCAGTTTCTGACATCAATCCACAGAGATATCACAATTTTACCACATGGTTGAACTTGTACTGCCAGGAAAACATCGTGACGTTTTCTGATTCCATCAGTAGAATATCAAATACCGCTGAGGGCTGGATAGTTTTTTATTTTCTCTCATTCATTCCTTCTAGACATTGGTAGCAAGTATTTATTATTTTACGACGCACTTTTACAAGTATGGTCATGAGCGTTGCATTTTAAGTTTGGACTTAAAAGCGATTCTTTTTCAGGCTTGTGGTTCTTTTGCTTGTGACACGAGACCCAACGAATTTACTTCTCTTCGGAATAGAGCCATACTCAAGCATTTTACTTCCCAAAAGCCCATCGACTCCAACGAGATTTGAACATGTGAACTTTAAAACCATAGTCAAGTATGGTATTAACTACTAGTTTACTAGGACCGGTCCAGTGATTCGAAGTAGAATATTGTCTATCGCTTACATATACTATTACAGTCATTAAGTTCTGAGACTTTATGCCTCGAGGGTGGGCACCCACAAGGATCTGGATGTCTCACAAGATGCCGATAACTCGGCGTACACTTAAACCACATCCTCCCTCAAAATAGTCACTGTTGACCGTTATGTACGTTTATCAATGTTAGTATATGGTAGCTGCTGGAAGTACCGCTGAAAGATGTGGCAGGAAGGTCCCGTATGGCTTCTCTTGTGGCGGTCATGGCCTTTTCGGAAGAATGAAATATACGCCCATGTAGGATTGCTTTCATGCGAGGAAAGAGAAAAAAATCACATGGCGCGAAATCAGGTGAGTACGGAGGGTATGGCGAAACTGTCACCTGTTGCCTTGCAAGTTTCTCTTGAACAAGGACAGAACGAGTGCGGGGGGCGTTGTCGTGTAGCAACAACCAATTCCTTGTTCGCCAAAGCTGAGGTCGCTTACGGCGAATTGAATCGCGTAAATGGCCAGGGATCTCTTAGTAACGGGTTTTGCTTACAGTTGCACTTTCTAATATGAATTCCATGCGAACAATTCCATTTGAATTAGAAAACATTTCAAGCTTCACCTTGCCTTTTGACCTGACTTGTCGCGGTCTTTTCTGTCGTGGTGATAATGGCGTTTTATAGATTGGCGGATTGTCGTTTCAGTTGCGGATCGTAAATGAAACACCATGTTTCGTCTGCGGTTGAGAAATGTCGAATCATCGTCAGCATTACTGATGAAGTCACCACAAGTCATCATGCGGTCATGACGTTGGTCTTGTGACAGGATACGTAGCGCACTGTGCTGCGTAACACGAGACATGTTCAGGTCATGAGACAGAATTTTGTAGCAAGTACCACGGTTGACCCCTACCGCTGCTGGCAGATCGTCTACTGATTAGGAGCGGTTAGCACGCATCAAGTTAACTTCTTCGATCTTGCGTTTAGTTCGAATTAATTGTGGCCGACCAGTAAGGACATCATCTTCCAAACTGTTTCTTCCTTGCAAAACACGTCGGTGCCACCTAAACACAACACTGCGATTCAATGCGTACTCACCGTAAACTTGCTGCATCATTTGAAACGTTTCGGCAGCGGCCTTGCCTAATTTATGACAGAACTTGATGTTGCTCTCACTGTGAGATCTCGAGTTCCGACATGCGCATTCAAATCACCGGCACAACAAAGACCGTAGTTCAGCTTGCTGTGCATCCACTCAACTGTCAATATATATATATATATATATATATATATATATATATATATATATATATATATATATTATTTAACAATGAAGACCAATTATGACATAAAATAAAAATACATTCTTGAATCGGGATTTTAACCCGAGACCTCTAACTCGGGTTCAAATCCCTGCTCAGGCATTTATTTTTAGTTTCATGCCATAGGCCGCGGTGGGCTAGTGGTATGCTCCTTGCCTCTGGTCCCAAAGTTCGCGGGTTCAAATCCGGCCTTGGTCGATGGATTTTTTTGGGATGGAAAAATCCAAGGAGCAAGTCCTCCGGGAGGGAGCCGTGGGTCCCGAGTCTGAAGATTTTCTGGCTCGTAAAAGATCCTTAAGTCTCAATGAAAGGCATCTAAGCAAAATTTACGGAATGTTTCCGTCCTAGTACTATCTTCGTTTCCTAGATGTCAGTACGAGGAGGAACGCTGACCACGGACCACTCAAATGACATATTTAAGAAAACAAGTGTAACTAAATTAGTATGATTAAAATTCTTCCCTGTAGGGGGAGAGCGCCTAAATCTCTGTTAAGGGAAAACATGGGCGTACAAGAATATATATATTCTCAGTCGCGCCACGTACCCAATCAGTTTGAGGCATCATGCCTTGGAGCAGAATTAAGGTATTGGCGCTGGTTCGAGTCCCCATGAGATAATAAATTATGTTATGAAATTTCGGGGAATATGAGACCGGTTCCCTGGAGGAAGTACACGTTATTTTGGATTACTAGGACTCTTGACCCAACTTCCCTCAAAACAACAAACTGAAAACGTATAAAACGGTTATTCTTCCAGTTATATTATGTGGATGTGAAACATTGAGGCTTAATTTAAGGGAGGAGAGAATATTACGAGTATTTGAGAATAAACTTCTTAGGAATATTCTTGGATCAAAGGGAGGTGGACAGTCAGGCGAATAGAGAAGCTACTGTACATTATCTTCATGGGAAACCAGATATAATGAAACAGGTAAGCCTCATAGATTGAGATGGGGAGGACATGTGGCACGAATGAAGAATTAAATGGGGGCACGGAAGCTCCTTATAACAAAGCCAGAGGGAATATTGCTGTGTTATCTCGACACACTGGGTGATCAGCAGAAAAGCCATCTTAGCATTTTAGCTGAACGTATGCATAAAACTTAACCGGAAGTCACTCAATATGTGATTTATTTATATTGTGAAATCATGTAGTCGCTTCTAATATTTAAACCATCATCATCATCATCTTCACTTCAACGTTTACGCGATTCGCCTGTTCCGAATTCACAATGATTCCATCCATTTCTTCCTGGGTCTTCCTACACCCTTCAATCCTTTTGGTTTATAATGATATGCTATCTTGAGCAATCCTGTTTCTTCCATTCTCTGAACATGCTCTTCCCAGCCGACGCGGTGTTGTTGAATTCTATCATTTATTGAATATATTTCTAATTCTCTTCTTAGTTCTTCATTTATTTTATGGTCCAATTTTGTGCATGCGTCATCTCTGCACTTTGTATTCTACTATAACTCCTTTGATTTGTTGCGTAGGACTCACTACCGAATAAAATTATCGGGACTGCCATTGTTATGTATAACTTTAATCTTGTATCCTTCCTTGTTTTATGTTTTAACGTTCTATGTTGGTGTCATACAGCATTTGAAATGTTGATAATTTGTCTATATAATTTCTTGTTCCATATCCAGAAGACGATTCACAAGCTAGATAGGTTGTGATAGAGGTTTATTTTCTATTATTATGTTCGATCTTATTGGCGACATTCCTAAACAGGTCATTATTTTTGTCTTCTCTATAGATATTTTAAAATCGTACTTTATACTTATTTAATTTAAACAGTGTAGAGATAATTGTAAATCTTTTCTATATTTTTTATTATAACATCGTCAGCAAATAGTAAAAAGAATTAAACTACAGTATTTATATATTTATTATCTTAAAATGTATTTATTTATTTATTATTTATTTTGCAGGTTTCATAATGTTTCACAACGTCTGCTTAAGCCCTATTAATATGTCATTTTACTCCATATCTCTCTGTCATTCCAATCCATCGTTCAGTACTCTTTCCCCCAAGTTGCTCAAAACACCATCAATCCACATTCTATTTTGCTGTCCTCTTCTTCTTTTACCAAGTGGTGCCCATAGTGAAAATAAAAATCATGGTCCTGAGAAGATAATTAAAGCAAATCTACAATATCAAAATAAAATAGTGTTTTGTGAAACACGAATGAAAGTTCTAAAACAAAACAAAAAAAAACATTTAATACAATAATAATAAACAGCACAATGACATACGGTGCTGAAACATTTGAATTAATATCTAAGGCAGTATTTTTTATTCAATGTCCAGGTTGTCAATTTGACATTTTTGATGTTCTCTTCTGGCATTGGCGTAACTGTAACCCACTTCTGAGATTGGTGCATCTTGAAGGTTGCACCGGTGATATGATGGGTGATGATGAAAGTGGTGCTCAGGAGAGACCTTAATCAAAGCTTAATCTGAGGTGAATATGAATGATGATGATTATGATGGCTGCATGGTTTTCGGGGACCGTTTGGGCCTTACATGTTGTGACATTTGTCTTACAGGTGAGGAAAACCCCTGAAAAAACCTCACTCAGGAAACTTGTCCCGACCGGGGATCGAACTCTGGCTCGCTGCATGACAGGCAGCACGCTACCTCGAGACCATAGCGGTGGACACAGTAAATAAATTATATACATAAGGACTTTATTATACTAAAAGTAAGATAAATACAATATTATTTACAAATATGGGTCGCACGGGCAGTAAGCCGTACGTGCTGTTGATAGTCCGTTACAATAAGTTGATGTTTGAAAATAATATACTTAAAACAAATTAATAAAACACAATAATATTACAATTAGATAACAATACAATTACATTATACATTCACTTAGTTATGTAGAATTATTAGGAATTAATAAATTCTGCAGAAATCGATTTTTGGAGGCGTTCTGTTGGGATTTCTAGAAGATATAAAATAAGAAACAGCGTAATTAAACAAAAGATGATCACAACGAACAATTTCGTGGACAGACACTGAGAAGCCAGGGAAATAAATGATAGTGAACCTTTTATAAACTTTATTGTTTTTGTTTGTTATATATTGTTTTCCCAAGTCATTGTTGGTTATGAAAAATTTCAAACGCTACTGCATTTAATTAAATAAATAACAAAAGATGATTTTTAAAATGTAATAATTACAGTCAGGATTTTTATGTATAACAGGTAAGATTTGCAACACATAGGTTACACTTATGACTATTTTTACACGCTTTATATTAGCTTGACCTGTATCTATCTATCTATCTATGTAACTGAATCTTTTAACGCGATTTTAACCCACTTAAAATCATTGGATCGACTTGAAACTTTATTTATTTTTTATTAGGAAAGGTGCACTCAGTTGAGTATTAATGGGGGACAGGACACACACCCAGACCCAAGGTAGAGTTTTAAAAGTCCCTTACCCCGTCGGGAATCGAACCCGGGTCGCCTAGTGGAAGGTAGGGACCTAACCGACTACGCCACGGCGACGGACTCGGCTTGAAACTTTGTATAGTTGTAAAGGACCCGTGACAATACAATAATGCCATATTTTGTTTCTAAAATCCTGGCTAGAATCATCAGAAAATCAAAAAAATGAAAACTTGTATAATAGGTTGCGGACTTGTCGACTTCTTAGTCAATCGTTGTAAGAGCTCAGTTGGTAGAGCTGTGAACTCTAGTGGTATAAAGTTTCAGTAATCCATAGGTCGCTGGTTCAAATCCGGCTGGGAGGTTTTTTTAGAAGAGTATTACTTTCAGCTCATACTACAATAGTATCGAATTTAAAGATATTTACATTTTATCTTATTCTGTAAAATATTAAAACTAAAAAAAAAACTAAAAAATAAATAATAGTTTTAAAAAACTAAAACAACACGCTTTATTAGAAAACCGAACTAGAAAAAGAAAAATAATTTTAATTTCCAACACGCTTGGGATAAATAATTTTACCATCAATAGCGTGGGGTGCTTTTTATGATTTTTACATTTTCTTCTTAGAGACTTTACTTTTGCCAATATCTGTTTATTTGTTTTGATTCCATAAACAAACAGTTGAAGAGCACAATGAGAAGTAAGACTTCTGACTGTCTTTTATCTTCGTTTCACACACACAAACAATTGAATAATATATAGCCTACTATGTGTATTGCAATCTTATCTTTTATTACACAAAATCATCATCGCTTTAGTAACAATTTAGTAACTTTGTTAACTAATACGTGTTATTCGCGTATCCGAATGTGTTCAACACAACAAAATTAAAGAAAAGCGAAGTTGGTCAATACCCTGTTCACCTCTGATAAAATATTGCCACGCCAAAGTTTTGCGTGTGATGGGGAGATTGTCGGCCATGCTATATTATGCTGCATGTTCCAAGTATAGCCGTGTATTCACGCACAACTCCCAGGACACCAGTGTTTGTTTCAACACACGGGTAAGTCCATTCTGATTTCACCGCAATGTGAAAGACATTCAGTATTTAAAAATAAAACTATATTATTATATCTCCCTCTGACTCTGTTGCTTCTAAACGTGTTAATTTCCTTCTACATCGAAATTAGTTTTAATCATTTTCGAATTTTTAACAATGTCTTCTACCATATTTGATAAAAATACACGAACATATCATAATAGATCCTGTGTTTTTAGATGAGTCTGTTGCAGAAAAGTGTTTGTCATCTTGAATAATGTTCAGACCGCAGATGAGAAGAAAACAACCACGAGGAATGTCTTACGCAGTATTTTACATAATGAGGGATTCTACTATCTGAACCTTTCAGTCTCTCAGTGGATGTGCTAGTTCCAAGTCTGATGCACAATCATCAGTAGAATACATCTGAAATAAGCCACACTGATGTGTGACATATGACTGTTCCTCTATTTAAAGGCGTGCTTAATTGGATTTTCTCCCTTGTACTTCACGCTGCACTAACATTCACTTCATCTCCTGACTGTAACTTTGAAATAATATGAAACTATGTTTTTATTATTTCGTTATTTACCACTGTTCTTAGCTAATTTCAAAGGGTTAAAGGAATGGAGGTACTGAAGTTGTTGTTATGAAAGGATATAAATAATAATAATAATAATAATAATAACAATAATAATAATAAATTACAGATTTTCAACTATGCTTTCTGGTAGACACCGATATGTTCATTATATATATATATATATATATATATATCCATCCATAGTAATTCTGTCGAAGGCAGGTCCTTCACTGCAATCATAGAATTTTCATGCTATGCTCTGCAGCTTTACTAGGGAATTGTAGGTGTGGTCGCTTCCCGTTGCTTTCCACACCGGTGAAGGATGATGATGATGATGGTCATATGATTTCGGGGACCGTTTGGGCCTTAAAGATTTTCTTACAAGTGAGGAAGAACCCCGATAAAAACCTCACCCAGAAAAACTGCCCCGACCGGGCCCGCTGCGTGACAAGCCAGCACGCTACCTCGAGACCACAGCGATGTATATATATTCAGAGCATTTTAACATATGGTGCTGAAGTCTGGCAAATTCCTACCAGGGAAATGAAAATAATTTTTAGTACAGAAATGGATGTTTTAAGAAGATCAGCTGGAAAATCTAGAATGGATAGGGAAATTATGGGTGTACAAGAGGAGCCAGACATCGTAGACATTATAGAAAAGAAAATATTACAGTGGTACGGTCATGTCAAAAGAATGCCAGAGCAAAGATTGCCTAAAATTGTTATGGAATGGATGCCAATAGAAAGTAGGAAGAGAGGAAGACCGAAGAAAACTTGGATAGAAGGGGTACAATCTGCTATGAATATCAGAGGATTGGAGGAAGATCAATGGATGGACAGAGAGGAATGGCGTTTGGTTTCCGGAAGACAGAGGCAGCTGCTATGTTAACGGATGATGATATATATATATATATATATATATGTTATAATTAAATCTTTAACATTGAGCAATGCAAGCTTAATTATATATTGGTGATGAATATATCGGTGTCTACCAGATAGCATCGATGAAAATCTGTAAGTTATTATTATTATTAGTATTATTATTAATGTCCTTGGGGCACGCCTTAGCGTAATGGACCATTATGCAATGCGCTACAAACCGGAAGGTCGAGGGTTCGAGTCCCGGTGGGGTCAGGATTTTTAAACTGACCAAACCTCTTCTCGAGACACTATGGCCATACATTGAACTCAGCGTCTAACGGAAATGAGTATCAGACGCTTGTGCTGCAGGTAAAGGTGATCGTCACGCAGGGCTGACAACCCGGCTGATACCAAGTGCAGATTGTCTAAAAAAAGTAGGAGCTTTAACCTCCTACTATCTCAAGGGTCTCCTAAGGTTCGTAGTGGGATCATTTTACTTGGTTTAATCTAATTGTATGACAGATTGGCTGAAATTGTGATTAGAGCTTGTGTATACAGCACCGTGTACAGATTTATAATTGTTTTTATCCAATACCCGGCGTGCGCTGCTACTCCTAAATAAATCTTAATGTGTTTTTACCACCAGCCGTGCACTGTTATACTTGCCCGGGAATCTGCTTATCCCAATCTTCTTGTCATCACTGAAAGACAAAAATTGTTATTGTGAGTTATCCGTAGAAGATAAACATATGCTGTCGCGGATTTTTTGTAGAGATTTTTATATGTTTAATTCTGTTAATTTGGTGTATTTGTTATGGTTTAGGCAGCGTAAGCCATTTAAGCGTCAAAGTAGGGAATTTATTTCACTTTTTTCACTACAAAGGATGGTTTTTAGGGGTGAAGGGGTTGAGTATTACAACTCTCTTATATCCTATGTTCATCCCAATCTCCTGAACAGTTTTCAAAAAGCCCCATCTCAATCGGATGAAAGGTATGGCAGAGCACGCTTGCCCGGGAATCTACTTATCCCGATATTTTCGGTATCAATGAAAGACAAAAATGGTTATTGTGAGTTATCCGTAAGAGATGCTGTCGCAGACTTTTTTGTAGCGTTTTGTGAGATATTCAATTCTGTGTACATTAATTTGGTATATTTGTTATGATTTAAGCAGAGTAAGTCATTTAAGCGTCAAAATGGGGATTTTATTTCACGTTTTTCACTACAAAGAGTGATTTTTAGAGGTGAAGGGGTTGAATATCACAACTCTCTTATAGTCTATGTTCATCCGGGGAATCTCGTGAACATTTTGCAAAAAAAAAAACTTCAAAATCGGATCAACGGAATGGCCGCGCATAGAATACGAACAAAGAAACAAACCAACCAGCAAACAAACAAACAAGCAAGCATTGATTTTTATATATTAGATGTCAAATTCACTTTAAAATTATCAAATATTTAATACATTTTGTGCTTTATGATCTAATGTACACTAGAAGCTCAATTGTCTATAGGCCTACGTGTTTATTTGTGTTCAAAAAGCTTAATAAATAACGAAATACAACCTACTATATTTTCCTTCAATTCTGACCCAGATTTTATTTTAATATTCAATTCACGTGTATTTGTGATTGAAATATCACTGTTCTTGATTCCCCTTATGAGTGTCCCCATTAATACGGTTTCCTCATTTTTCTTTCTCTTACACAATTACTCAACGTGTTGTAAATAGTTTGAAAATGAATGATAAAGAATATGGGTTGGGGTAAGTGTAAACTATGGTATACACTTGCCCCAGCATTGTGGGTAAACACTTCTCCTATGTGGGAAATGGTTGGGGCAAGATGGACCGTAGTAGTAAATCCTAATCTGTTATTGCATGTTTTAAAACAATATAACAGCATTAAAGACCCATCAATTCTGGCATCATTTCATCACATTCATGATTTGTCCAAGAATTACTAACACAATTCCCAATTGAAAATTCCATCACATTGTAATCGTCATCAGTCACAATCAGCAGACATCTTCTCATCAATTGAGGGGTCAAATGGAAATAATCAGTGGTATTTATATTAAAATTAATATTTTTCCTTTCGCATAGTTTACATAACAGTAAGTTAGAGAAGAAAGAAGTTACCCCATTACTGTAGAAATAATTTCGTAATATAATGCTTTATAAAACCCAATTAATTTCAATTTCTTCTCAAAGTGGCATAGCTTCCTTTGTCACAAGATCCCTCAATTGTATGTTAGCTTCTAGACATCTTGAATAACCAGTCCTATCTTGTGTGCAAATTTCAAACCGTGTAATGAGGTAGTTCAGACAACAGTTGTCAGTATATGCTGGTATAAAACATGAACATGTTGAACTAGTTTACACTTCCCCCAAATTTACACTTACCCCATCTGACCTTATATATTTTTTTTTTTTATTTCAGGATTGTTTCTGATATAAACACAGGTATCCTCAACCAAAATATACAATATATTGGTTTTTTAGCATTATTTTTTTACAATATGAGGGGCTGGTCCATAGCATCAACCCCCAACCTGGAGGACGAGAGACTTTTTCTGGAGTTCACCAAGATCAGTTACTTTCCCTGCAGCTAAGAGCCTGATTCACCCTTTATAACCTCATCCGCCGTCTGCTCCATACCATAGGTCTCCTACTTTGCTGCAACCACCGTTGAGGTCTTCACTGAAACCCTGGCTAGGGACCCTCACAAGGGTCTATCAGCCGGGTAAGCTGAACCTAGGTTTTTTTAACGAGGTGTTACTCCTCCCCTCCTCCTTTCCTATCCGGACTTTGGATCGGAAATGGTGGAGTTATATTATACAGTATATATATGTTTGTGTGTGTGTGAAGCTAACAGCCAGTTGACAGGCCAAATCTCTTCTAGCCCTATCAAGACATGGGGTTTATTGTTAGATCGTTTTTATTTAGGGCAAGTGGTTAGACACTCACCTCTTACCGCTGCAGTTCAGAGATCGAGTCTCGGTCACACAGTGGATTTCGTGGTGGACGAAACTGAGCTTGGGCAAGTTTCTCTCGGAGTTTCTACCGTTTCCCCTGCCATAATTTCATTCCACCACTTCTCCTTACTCATCTCATCCATTATTTGCATTTCGTTCATCTGTCCCTGTGATGGTGCGTTAGGCGTAGTAGGCCGGCACCCTTGTCATTCATAGACCTCTATATCGCTTATAGAGGCTCCATTTCATCTCATCCCTCGACCCGACCCTGAGTTAGACACGAGTTGACGATATTATGTAATATCTTAGAAGAAGAAGGAGGTTCATCACAATTGGAAATAGAAAAAAAAAATAGCATATAGAGGAGAGTTATTGTCAGTTGAACTCAGTATTTTGGAGTAAAAACTTCCTTTACAGAACAAATATATTTATTTATAAGGTCATTGTAAATATTATTATGTTACATGGATATTAGACTTGTACAATTAAAAGATGCCAAGCTAACAAGTTATTAGAAACAGAGATGGATTACTGGAGAAGATAATCGAGAAGGTTCAGATTAGAAATAAATTAGAAAAGTTTAAATTAGGAAAATTATGAAAGTTGAAAGAAAAATGTTACAGACAATTGAAGAAGACGATTAGGATCGTACGGGCATCTAAAGAGGATGACATCCGATAGAAACCATAGAAGATTTTGGAGTGGAAAATATGTAGGAAAAGAAGACTGGGCAGACTTAAAGAAGCTTGGATGGACGGTGTGAGAAGAAATATGTGTGAACTGAGATTTACAGATGAAGATGTTCAAGACCGCTACAACTAGCGAAGGCGACTTTTTTAGGGTGACGGAAAACAAATGTGTTGTGGATAAATTCCTAAATTAAAAAAAAAACTAAAGACAAAACAGTTAAGTACCATATTTCTCAACCGATGTTTTGTTTTGTTTAATAGCTATTGACGAGCTTTAGTTATATCAATAAAAATATTGGAAACTGTTTTTGTTTTTCCAACCTCCGACGTAGAGTTGAAGCCTTTATTTAGAAGTCTCTTTTCGTCATACTTCACAGTCCTTACGTCTACAATCTTCAATATTTATACAAGGCTTAATAAAGATCTTTATATAGCATTTTATATTATTATTATTTTTTTTATTATTATTATTCCGGTTTTTACAATGAATGTACATTTTTCCGGTACCCATGTTCACAGTTGTCTCAACACATTTTTCCATTCCTGTCTGTTCATCCATATATCGTCTTCTATTTCCCATTCCCTCTTAGCTTCATTGATTCCCTGAATCCACGTAATAGTTGGTCTACCCTTCTTTTCCTTCCCTGTGGTTCCAATCCATGATTATATTAGGTAGTCTTCCTTCTTCCATTCTTCTAATGTGTCCGTACCAATTTAATTGTTTCTTCTTTATAAAATCTAATATTGAATATTGTACCTGCATTTTTTCTTTTATGTATGAATTTCTGATTTTATCCTTCCTGGATATTCTTGAAGCACGTCGCCAGTAGTCCTTTTCAGTGGTGAGCAATTTTTTTTTCATTTGTGCATTTAAAGCCCATACATCTGCTCCATAGGTAATAATGCTTCTGATTATTGTATTAAAAATAGATTTTTTTTGTTTCTTTGAAGATATGTTTGTCCCATACTATTCCATTTAGGGCAGATATAGCATACTTTCCTATATTGATCCTGTTTCTTATCTCTGTTTCTTGTTTTCCATCTTTAGTAATTTTAATTACCAAATACTCATATTCTTCAGTGTTTAAATATTATTATTATTATTGTTATTTATTATTATTATTATTATTATTATTATTATTCCGGCTTTTACAATGAATATACATTTTTCCGGTACCCATGTTCACAGTTAACTACACATTTATTTCAACACATTTTTCCATTCCTGTCTGTTCATCCATATATCTTCTTCTATTTCCCATTCCCTCTTAGCTTCATTGATTCCCTGAATCCACGTAATAGTTGGTCTACCCTTCTTTTCCTTCCCTGTGGTTCCCATATCTTAGGTAGTCTTCCTTCTTCCATTCTTCTGATGTGTCCGTACCAATTTAATTGTTTCTTCTTTATAAAATATAATATTGAATATTGTACCTGCATTGTGTTCTTTTATATATGAATTTCTGATTTTATCCTTCCTGGATATTCTTGTAGCACGTCTCCAGTAGTCCATTTCAGTGGTGAATATATATTTTTTTTTTTCATTTGTGCATTTAAAGCCCACACATCAGCTCCATAGGTAATAATGCTTCTGATTATTTTATTAAAAATATATTTTTTTTTATTTCTCTGAAGATATGTTTGTCCCATACTATTCCATTTAGGGCAGATATAGCATACTTTCCTATATTGATCCTGTTTCTTATCTCTGTTTCTTGTTTTCCAACTTTAGTAATTTTAATTACCAAATACTCATATTCTTCAGTGTGTTTAAATATTATTATTGTTATTATTATTATTATTATTATTATTATTATTATTATTATTATTATTATCAAAATGACATCTATACGAAAACAAGTGTAACTAAATTAGTATGGTTCAAATTCTTCCCTGTAGGGGGAGAGCGCCTAAATCTCTGTAAAGGGAAAATATAGACTTACAATACAATTATTATTATCATTATTATTATTATTATTATTGTTATTATTATTATTATTATTATTATTATTATTATTATTATTATTATTATTATTATTATTATTATTATTAGAATCTATTCTCATACTGCTTTTGTGAGGCTTGAAAGAGACAAGAGCAGAATCAAAGCAACGGAAATTAAATTTCTCAGAAGGAGAGCAAGATACTCTTTTAGATAGAAAAAAAGAAGAATGAATTTTAGAACAATTAGAAGTAGAATCAGTAGAAGAAAAACTCAACAGATAGATACTAAATTGACTAGACCATGTACAAAGAATGGATAATTCCAGAATCCCAAAAGTGATGATACAATATATATCCAAAGGGCATCGAAGACCAGGAAGACCTCTTAAAACATTGCTAGATGGGAAAGAGTACGAGGGATCCAATTGGATTGATACGAACAAAAAGAGAAAAATATACAGAAAAAGATAAAGAAGTTTATGTAGCATTTGTTGACCTGGAAAAGGCATTTGACAGAGTGGACTGGTTTAAACTGATGAGGATCTTGGCGTGAACTGGAAGGAGAGGAGGCTCATAAGTAATCTTTATATGAAACAAACAATAAAAGTGAATATAGGGGAATACATGTCAGAGGGATGTGTAATTGGAAGGGAGGTAAGGCAAGGATGTCCTCTATCACCTACACTTTTCAACATATACCTGGAAGACCTAATGAAGAACTGCTTCAGCAATATGCGAGGCGTAAACATGGAAGGAAGAAGAATCCATGCATAAGATTTGCTGATGATATGGCTTTGCTAGCAGAAGATGCAATGAAACTGAGGAACATGCTGATGGAGCTAAATGACAGATGCCAGGATTACGGGATGAAGGTAAATATAAATAAGATGAAGGTCATGATTATAGGAAGGAAACAAAGGAAGATAGACATGAGGATTAAATATGAGGCCATTGAGAAGTGGACAACTTCAAATCCTTGGGTTGTACTATCAGTAACATGAACTGCTGTCAAGAAATAAAACAGAGGATGGCAATGGGAAAGCATCTTTTAACAAGAAGAGAAGCATTTTCTGCGGACCTTTGGCAAAATAATTACGGAAGTGGCTAGTTAAGTGCTTTGTGTAGAGTGTTGCATTGTATGGTGCAGAGACTGAAGAGTCTAGTGAAGTGCTTTGTGTAGAGTGTCGCATTGTATGGTGCAGAGACTTAGACATTACAACGGAATAAGCAAAAGTGACTGGAAACTTTTAAGGTATGGATATGGAGAGGATGGAGCGTATAAAATGGACAGACAAAATAAAAAATAAAGATGTGCTAGATAAAGTGAGTGAGGAAGAACAATACTGGAACTCAAAAAGAAGAGGAAAAGAAATTGGATTGTGCATTGGCTTAGAAGAAACTGCCTGCTGATGGATGCCCTAAAGGAATGGTCAACGTAAAGAAGGTGAGAGACAGAAAAATACATCATATGATAGACAATATTAAAATTAATGATTTGTATGTGGATACAAAAAGAAAGGCTGAGTTAATGAAAGAGTGGAGAATGCTGAGTTTGCAGTGAAAGACCTGCTCTTGGACAGAACACTATGTATGTATTTATGTATATTATTATTATATAAACAACAACAAAAACGGAAGGAGGAAGAAATGTCAAGAACAAAACAAAAAGAGAAAATGCAATCCATCAAATGAATGTCGAAGCAAAATAATACTAATCTTAAGGTGTCAGTTCATCCATTTCCTATACAATGTCATATATACTAAAATGCAATTTGAAACTTGCAATGCCTAATACAAATTAAACCAAACAATGTCTAATACAATATAAAGTGAGATAATAAGTGCGGTGACGTGTAACCTACGGTCAAATTTCTACCAATAAGCGAACACTAGTTTTTTATTTTATTTTATTCGACTTGGTTTATGAAACCTTATTTAATATTGAGATTTATTGAAAGCGATGCAACGTAATTTTTGTAATGTGAATGCTAGGTCGAGAGCTGAGAGTATTTGCAGAATAAATAAGAGCAGTATTTTATTCACACTCGGTAAAAGCGAGAGAGCGTCATTATTTGAAGAAGAGAAGCCATGAAAACGTTCAGATTGCGAATCCTTTCTAAAATATGGAAATACGAAGCGCGCAGAAACCATATCGTAAGCCTATAAAATAAAAACGTGACTGGTGAAGAGCATTGCTACTACAATTATAAACTTTTGAAACACAGGGATTTTGTCAATGATTATTATTATATGTGCGTATGTGTGTGTTTCTCTCAACATGTCACGTGGATACATGCTGTTAATATAATTTATTTTAAAATATAAAAATCGGGCTTGAAAAGGCATTTGACAAAGTTAACAGAAATAAGTTGTGAAATATAATGAAACAGAAAGTAGTACCTCAGCACCTAATAACTGCAATAAAAAGTCTATATATAGAAAATAAAATAATAATAGAAACTGAAGTAAAAAATAAAACGAATACAACAGCAACAATAAATAGAGGTGTAACACAGGGATGTCCGCTTTCATCCTCCCTTTTTAATATTTATATTGACGATATCATATATAATTGGCAGGTGAAAAATAAAATAATAATAGAAACTGAAGTAAAAAATAAAATGAATACAACAGCAACAATAAATAGAGGTGTAACACAGGGATGTCCGCTTTCATCCTCCCTTTTTAATATTTATATTGACGATATCATATATAATTGGCAGGTGAATTTGGACTTGCATTTCAAAATAAGAAATAAGATCTTAGATACCTTACTTTTTGTAGACGACCAAGTTCTAATGTCCAGCTCAGAAGATGGTCTACAGAAATCACTCCTTCAATTAAAAAGCATTATCAGAATTATAACTTGAAAATATCAATAAGTAAAACGAAAATCTTAGCTTTTACCGTGAGACCTAAAATAATTCTGGAAGGGAAACCCATTGAACAAGTGAAGCATTTTAAATACCGGGGGTATGAAATCTCCTATTTTAAAAATGAAGATCTGTGTAACAAACTTAATAAATTTAATTATATATATGGCACAAATAAAATAATATTTAAAAACACAAGAATGAAAACAAACTAAAATTTTATAAAGCAGTGGCAGTACCCTTACTATTGTATGATAGTAAATTTCGGGTTTTAACTAAACGAGAAGAGAAGATCATAGAAACAGCTGAAATGAGATTTCTGAGAAGCGTGCCTGGCTGCAAACTTCTAGATAAATAAAGAAGTGAAGATATTTGAAATGAGCTAAATATTTTTAAACTTTTAGATAAAATAAAATAATCTAGAAAAAACTGGAAAGAACATGCCCAAAAAAAATGAAAGATGATCGAATTCCAAAAATTATACTTAATTACAGACCAAGAGGAGACAGGAATGTTGGTAGACTGAAAAAGAGATGGATTTAACTTTTTGAATGAGAATCTATGAGACCGGAACAAGACACATGGACTTAATCCCTGATTGTTGTTTATGATGTTGATGATATAAAAATTGGGGATGAAATATTAATTTCAATAAAACGTAATATTTATAATGTAGAATGCAAATGGATGACAGTGAAAAAAGTAATACAGTTAACAAATTCAAATATTTGGGATCAATATTAGAGTCAAAAGTAACAAGCTGTTCTGAGATAAGAAAAAGAGTAAGAGAGGGAAGGAAAACAACTGGAATATTAAATTCGGTGCTGTGAAATAGAATCATTCTGAACTAAACTAAAAAAAATATATATATTTATTGTTTAGGTGATGAGCATATTACTGGATGGTGCGGAAACGTCACAGAACAAGCACATAAACTATTGGTGACAAAGATGGACCTTGGAGGAGGGCTTCTAGAAGAACAAGAAGAGACACAATTAGAAACACTAAAACCCGAGAAATAATGGATGTTCAAAACGATGTTCTACAATTTATTAAAGAAAGAAGAGTGAAGTGGTTTGGCAACGTAAAGAGGATGTCATATGACAGGATACCTAAGATTATATTAAATTTTGAAGTGGAGGACAACAGAAGAAAGGGGAGACCAAAAGAACAGTTGGTTCAAGGAGTCCATAGGACTGTGGTGCCGAGATGATTAACAGAGAGTAATGCAGGAATAGGGAATTGTGGAAGAGTAAAATTTACAATGGGTTGTAGGTAAGCTACTGTATTGTGGAGAAATTCCTAATATAGAAGAAGGGAGATTTTGTGTTTACACACCACTACGGCAGTCCAGCTTATTTTTATATTTGTTTCATAGAATCAGAACACAAAATTATAATGACATAAATTATGGGACCAGTACAGGTTAACCCTAGAAAAAAAGTAGCTTTTAAGAATAATTACTTGACTCTCTCATGCTCAGATTTGAATCAAGACTTTAATGAATTCAGCGTTAAATAGCCTCCTTAAATACAACACAAATTAACTAACAAAATTTAATTAATAACATAAATTAGTTATATGTGTTTCTTAAATATTTCCCTGAGTGTAGTTAATAATAATAATAATAATAATAATAATAATAATAATAATAATAAGAAGAAGAAGAAGAAGAAGAAGAATGAATCGTTATGTCAGTCAAAAAATTAATTTATTAACTCCACGTTTCAATCTCCTTGTGTGAGATAATTTTCAAGACATGGTTGTTTATAATACGTAGTTACCATCACCAAGAGAATATTATTTTTTTACCAATTTAAATGAACAAGTTAAAAATTCCAATGTATTGTTAAAATATTTTTAATCATTCATAAATTGGAATTTTAAATTTGTTCATTAAAATTGGCAAAAATAATAATATTGACTTGGTGATGGTAACTATGTATCATAAACAACCATGTTTGAAAATGTTCTCACACAAGGAAATTGAAACGTCGACCTAATAATTAATTTTTTTACTGAGATAACGATTAATTGTTGTTGTTGTTATTATTATTATTATTATTATTATTATTATTATTATTATAAATTAGTTCCTATTTATAAATACTAAAAGAGGTATTGAACTTTTTAAACACGCTGTATAAATAAGTTAATAAATTAAAAGGAATCACGAAGCTCAGACAATAACGTGTGTGGACTTTGCATAATTCAGACCGAGAGAGGGTTTCTGCGACTGACAGAACAGAATTGTTTGTCTGGAGACTACAATAGAGACGCAGTTTCCTCTCGGACAAATAAATTACTTTATAATGACGTAAATGCGACGAATAATGGAAGCCATGTAACCAGAGAAAATATGGTACATTTTATTAAATAATATACATGTTACAGTTACCATTGTAGCTGTACTTTGTATGGATTTGTTCAAACCATTTATATTTTCAACTGCTAAATATAACAATGAAGTAAAATAACAGTTGTATTGAATAGCTTATGCAGAAATGAACACGTTTATTCTGCAGCCCTTTAAAATACAGTGTGGTAACGCATCGTAATAGGGACGTTTGAATTTAGTTGGTAAGGCGAGAATATCGATCTTCTATTGGTAGAAATAGATTCGCGAGTCGCTGACTCGGGAGTCGGTAGACCCACACAGAGTACAGATGCGTCTAGATCTCCGTTCCAGAGACTTATCCTCGACCCTCGCTGTGGTGAAGTTTGGATCGCCAGAAACTTCCGTACTGGAAGAATTTTGACCAGATGCTTAGAAATGTTCCTCCCTGCCTATATAATCTGTGGCGAAAGCAGGAAGCGAGTCAGTTGTTTACCGACAACGATAGAAAAGTAACTGCGACAAGTGGATTCATCAGAGACTATAAAATAGTTGTGTGTTAGATAAACTTTAAAAGAAATCAAGATAAATTATTACAGAAATTTGTGAGTGAATTAAATAAAGTTATTGTGAAGCGTTGTACGATCATCTGTGTCGTTTTATTACGCCAAAAGCAACGTGGAAACCAACCACACGGCCACGTGTGTAAAATTCGCTAAACATATCAAAGCAGAGTTGCATCTATCCTCGGTGCACCTGAACACATGTTGCAAAATTACTGGGTTAAATACACCGACGCACAAATTCGTTCACTCTGGTGTCATATATCCCTAATCTTCAACTTGTATACCTGACTCTTGTTGTAACACCATACAAAGAAGAACATGATGAGATGAGCGTGCAGCCCAGAACTGTGGTGAGTCTCGTCCAACCCAGCGTCCTGGGAACATCTCGTTGAGGTATTCACGCAGAATGTTCACACTGTGCGGTGGTGCGCCGTCTTGTTGAAACACCACCGTCTCCTTGGAGTTTTTCTTTCTAATTCTATGACGATGTGTGGTTGTTCACCAGCCCATTCCCTGATGTTGTGGCGACTCACGAGGTCACAGATATGGTAGGTAGCTTCGTTACTGATTAGGACGCGTGCCGATAAATGAGCATGGTTTGCTTCATCAATTTAGTCATAGTAAATGGCCATTCATGTATCATGGTCCTCAGGTTCAAAATGATGAAGCACTTGGATGTGATAAGCTTTCCTTTAGTATGAAGCGCAAACTTTGTCATACAGTGGACTTTGGGATGTTGTGTGTGGACTCTTCTCCATCGCTTGTCGTGTCTTCTCCACAGTTACCTGTGACGTCCATAAATGTCAGAATGTTTCACGCCAAGAACATTCCCAGTTCGCTTGAACTTGTTGACCAAATCTTTAATGGCTGTTCGATTGGGACTTCTGTAAGGTAACGTTACGAAATATATTTTTTTTATCTCACAAGGGAACTGTCAACCATTGCTTACCGAAACCTACCTTCAAATGTCTTCCAGAGATGCGTTGTGATGCACAAGGTCCGTGTCCAAAAAAATAATCTGCAGTTTTTAACTGCAAGGCACTACAATTTAGCGCCAAGTATCTCATTTAAAATATAGGGAAGTAATACAACTACTGTATTAGCAGACTGGATAACGTTCAGTATCCGCCGCCCGCGCCGCGTCACGACTCATTCCACTCTGTGCTTAACTCATGCAGGCTTGTACATCTGTTCCGTACATTGGGCTGTCATTACTGGGTTCTGGCTTCGGTTTCTATGCCTTGCAGATACTTTTTTGGACACAGTCTTGGTACATCACATCACTTCTCTGGGATAAATGTCAAGATAGGTTTCGGCATGCAATGGTTGACACTCTCCTTGTCAATAAAGGACAGCTCACGGCGATTCCAACATACGACCGCTATACGTAGTTGTTTGGTCACTATATTTTAGATTACCATAAGTAATACCACGAGTGATCTCCAAATCATCGATAAATTAACGAGTCACGAAGTGACGAGTGAATTTATCTAGAGGATTTGGAAATCAAGAGTGGCATTTGTTAGGACTATTTAACGAATAAAATTAATTTGTTTACTAAAAAATAATTATTTAAATATAGTTACCAGTATTTTAAAATATTTATATATTTAAAGTAAACGGCGATGTTTGAAAAGAAAAGAAAAATGTGTGGTTATGTTTCATTTTTCATTCAATGCATCTTGATCATATTATTTATAGCCAAATAGGATTGTAATATTGCAAGAATTCAGACTAGTAGAGAATAAATTAAACACGTCAAACTGTATGTTATAACCAATATTATAACTAACTAACTAACTCACTGGTACTATCGAGCACGTAGGTTCATGGCAGCGCGGACATAAGCTCTTCATACATCCCTATCCTGAACTAATGTTTTAATACCTCTAGCGCCCCGCTATATAAAGTCCTAACATTCCATGTTCCTTGGAACATGTCCGTGTGTTTGAGCATTTGGCATGGGTTCCCTGAAGTAGTCCCCGCCCGGAGAACGGAATGGGGACTATTTGACCTCCGGAAAGCTTTACCCCAGTGGAACTAATGTTCGAATTTCTTGACGATTGTATTTTTATGGCGAAAGATCGTCATTCTATCGATCAAGGTACTTTTTTCGTCTGGCTTATTACCTTCGGCCAGTCCGGCATGGGTAACCCTATTAGCAGCAATGCTACCACCGGCATAGCTCTTGGGATCATTTAAGCACGCAAGCCACTCCACCACGACAAGATAAATATACCACGGAGGGATAACCAACATTATAGGTTATTATTTTTTTTTAGTAAACGACTCAGTAAAATCATTATTTGAAAAAAAATATTGAACATACATTATCAAATGTGTAGTTCCAATGAATCTGTTCATTATTTGTTACATTAAATGTATTTGTTGGAGAGTTAGTCGCTGCAAAATAATATTCTGACCTATTCAGAATATTAAATAGAAGGAGATTTCTTTATCACAAAAGCAGGAGCTGGTAAAGAGAATTCGGTAAAGAGCGAGGTGAAACACAACTGTCATTGGTTGTGAAACAAAATTCATTGAAACGTGATTGGTCATTGACTCCCATTTGGGACTTGAGTTAAATAGTCTAGAAAAGGAGACAATTATTAGTCCCAGTTAAAGACTTCTCGGGCACTCTGTACCGCCCATCTTTATTTTATGGAACGACTGAAGTGTAATCTAGTATACGGTGATATGTAGTGCGTTACGGTGTATGGAGAGCGGAATTCAACTCCAGATTGGATGGTGCCGTGAGTTAATATTGATGGATTATAACATTCTGAATCTCTCCAGTAGTTTCAACGTGATCTACTTTGAGAATGCAGCGAAGTGCACCCGAATTAATGAGACCTTCATAATTATCAGTCTCAAAAAGCCCTCACCGGCGCGCCGGTGGAGATAAGACCATGAGATATCTTACACAATGAGGTTTGCATAATATCTTCAGCGAAGAAATAATAACACTACACAAACTAATGAGCACAGAGAAAAAAACACGAGATGAGAACATCAAGAGATCTTGTATAAATATGGGGTTGTCAGCCATAATGAAAATTATACACTGGGATATATTGTCATTTCATACTAACGAATCTCACCATAATTTTCTTCTTATTATTTTTTCCTTAGCATATAACTCTTATGGATTATTCATTCTTCGGCTCCAAATTATTTAGACCATCGTTTCCAGTATTTATCCTCAAACCATAATATAAACACACGATCACACCAAAATCTCTTGATTAATATACCACACTATGTGAGATCCCATCCCTCCACGTCATATACTATCTCTGCTTGATGCAACTACAATTCGTGGCGTAGTACCTACAGTTTAGTTGTTATTGTCCAGTTGGGCTAAGGTCCAAGAAAAGGTTCATTCTAAAACGTCCTTACTAAAATGTCCAATAATCCTATTGATTCAATAAGACATAAGATCCAAGATGTTTCATTCCAAATGTTTCATATCTTCAGAAAGTCCATGACAAAGTAGCCAGTACGTTAAAATGGATGTAAATATATATTGTTTATATAATGATTTTTTATTATGTATTTATCATTCCTGATATACTCTTCAAGCATTGGCGGAATTGTAAGCCACGCCTTTAAGTTGTGGGCCTGGAAGATGGATTTACGTTACCCCGATGATAGGTGATGAATGATCATAAAGCGCCAGGACAGTTTTTAAACCTAAACTTAATATAAATCCAGATCATAAGCGATCATAGAATTAATTCAGTTCAAGAACTTATGATCTATGAAGTGTGGCCACAAGCTCCTGAGATCTAGCCCACGAAGATGGTTGTGTTAATGTATTATTAGGATTTTTTTTTCTGCTTCCGGGAAATGTAGTCTGATTTTGATTAAAACTTTCAAGTGAAACCACGATAAAATAGTCAGCCATGCTGGTTTAGGTTGTAGCATGCCTGTTTCCTGAGTAGTCGGCTCGGATTCGATACCCGGTTTGATTGAAAATTATAATTGTCGAATTTCATTAAATTAATTTAATTTCATAGTTTTTAATCTTGTGACCAGAAAAGGTGGTGGTGTATAATTTTTAATCTCCAGATTGTGCACCACATTCCTGCATTAAATTGCAAACCTATCCACAGTACATATGTTGAAAATGAATGTGGGAATGTTCATTGCGATTCGTATGTCCAATGGGGACATTTAACTTGACGGCCCCCTTGGTGCTTTTTGATAGGAGTAGCCTACATCCTGCACCCGGAATTGATCGTCATCCTTCATTCAACGCTCTTTACACTAAACAAACACAAACATACAGTCATCCTGCATTCATCTCTGTACACAATACAAGAATACAAAATGTACGTAAAGTGGTTTTAGCCACGTTTTGAGGGAAGTAGATTATACAGGGGATGATTGGAAAACATTACCTCAGGATAGGGATGAATCGATAGCTTATGTCCTTGCGGCCATGAACCTACGGGTTCGATAGAGCCAATGAGTTAGCTAATTAGTTAGCTACGTAAAGTCGTCTGCCGAAGAAGTACATACATTGAAAATTGACCACATTAACACCAACTATCCGCCAAACCCGGAACCCAAAGCACGTAAAAGTGCATTGGATGGCATTAGAACAGACATATTACAATTTTTTTTACTGAATACCCCAGGTTGTCATTTCCACATGTTTGGTGTTGTCTCCTGGTTTTGGCGCAGTTGTAAGCCACTTTTGAGTTTGGGGCGTCTGGAAGCGAGTTACGCGATCCCGATGATATGACCGGTGATGATGATGATGATGATGATGATAATGGTGCGCCTAAAGGTTCCTTAATCTAAGGCGATTAATGATGATGGCTATATGACGTTCATGAAACATTTGGTCCTTACGTTTTCCTGACATTTGTCTTACGTATGAGCAAAAACTCTGTAAAATCATCACCCAGGAAAATTGTCCCGGCCGGGGATCTAACCCGGGCCCACTGTGTAACAAGGCAGCGCGCTACCTCGATATCACAGCGGTGGTATTTTATAAAAATACTTATTTCTAAAAAAATGAACCCTTTCATCACTAAAACAGATGCGCCTACCATCCCCACTCATCAAACAATGGAAAGACAAGTCATTAATGGAGCTGTGAATCTTTTGTGCCTTTTAAGGCGAGACTTGGAGCAATGGAAGTCTTATTGCGCGCGCCAAAATATAGAAGCAGACTCCAATAAAACGGATCATTTCTTCAAAGTCTTTACAATATGGTATACACATTGTTTGTAACAAAGGTTAAGTAGTATGAAGACCGACTCGGTGTATGCGTGAGAGCGCTGCTGCCCCGATTGGTATCCCAGGTTCGAATCCTGACTGTTCCACAGGGATTGTGGACCATGGAGGAATTTTTCGGTATTAACTGTTGCAAGAGTGGACATTAATTTCAATACTATGTTCATATGAAATATCTGCCACTGTGGTCTAGTGTTTCTCTTCCTAGCTTCTAGTCCCGAGGGTCGTGTGTACAAATCGGTCGGTGCCGATGTATTTTTTAGAATGGAAAAATCGAAGGAACAAATCCTTCGGGAAGGACTTTTAGCCTTGCGTGGCGAGTCTGAAGATTTTCAGTCTCGTAAAAGAAACTTAAGTTTGAAAAAGAAGCCTCTATGCAAAATTTACTGACTTTTTCATGAAGTAATTAATACTTTAGTTGCCCACAAGATGTCTCATTGTGTCGGTATGCTAACCACATGCCACTCATGCCATCTCAAGGAAAATAAACTTAACTAAATTTGCTTGATGTAGAAATTTCTAACAAAGGAGCGACTATAGATAGATTCAAAGGGACGTAAAGTCAATAAGTGAATACGGTAGTAATATTAATATTAAAAGATTCCGGGCTTCGGAGGGCATCTTCAGTAGCGAGTGCTTCTATTGTGTTCCCTTGTCGTAGACTCGACTTCGCAGTCGAATATGCCCTCCGCAGTTAAGGGAGAAACGTCTGGAAGAAACACCAGTTACAGACCACGGCTACATTACCGTAGCCCTGAATCTTTTAATATTATGATTACCGGCCGTGAAAGCCTGCATTCCACAATGAATACTGTAGTATTATCTAAACTTTATCGATGATGGATCCCACTGAGGGGACATGGCTGCTTTCTTAGTGGGAAGCTTCTTAACCAGACTAATTTAGTTACAGTTTACTTCCTTACAGATATAATGGTTGGCATGTGGTTAGCATACCGACCCAATTATACATCTAGTAGTAGTCTTCTTCTTCTTCTTCATCCGAATGCAGTATTGGGTGATGATGCCCGTTCTGCGACTACAGTAGTAGTAGTACTTATTAGATAAAGTTCTTATGGAGAACTTGTTCATGGATATTTCCATCTACATCAACCCCGCGACTAGAGGCAAGGAAAGTAACAACTAGACCACCGCGGCCTAATCTAAAATAAAGAATAAAAAACTTACAAAATAACAAATATGTTGCAATTTATTTGAGTAAGTTTCTATGATTTAACTAGCTAATACCTGCCGTACGCTGCTACGCTTAAATAAATTAATTGTATTTTCATGCTTATTTTAATAAGTAAAACAAAATAAAACAGTAATTAATACATTTATATCGTAATTAGAAGACTGCATAACAGTGAACTACATAGTCTTTATAGAAAGCCAGATATAATGAGAACAGTTAAGTTTCGTAGACTGCGATGGGCAGGACATGTGGCACGAATGGGGAATGCAAGACGTGCATGGAAGTTTCTTGTAGGAAAACCAGAGGGGAAACCTCCAGATGGTAGACCAACAATGAGGTGGGAGAATAACATTAACTATGATTTGAGGGAAGTAGATTATACAGGGGATGATTGGAAAACATTTGCTCAGGATAGGAATATATGGAGAGCTTATGTCCGCGCGGCCATAAACCTACGGATTAGATAGTGCCAGTGAGTTAGTTAGTTAGTTTAATTATATTTAGATACCCCGTGCTGATTACCCGGCGTTGCCCTGGAATCTAATTATCCCGATGATATAGGCATCAATAAGCTGAAAGACAAAAATGGTTATTGTGAGTTATCCGTAAAAGATAGACATGCTTTCACGGACTTTCTTATATAATTTTTGTGAGATATTCAATTCTGTGTACATTAATTTGGCGTATTTGTTATGGTTTAGGCAGCGTAAGTCCATTAAGCGTCCAAAAAGCGATGTTTTAGAGCACCGGTACATTTTCTTTAGCTCCGGCCCTATATAATATGTAATATTTTTTATAAGTTGATTGCCCTAGAACAAATCTCTAAATGATGGAAAAAAAAAACGTTCAAATCGGTCAAGTAGTAGTTATTGAATCCATACAGGACGGACTGACTCACACTCATTTGTAAATATAATTATTGTTTACGTGTGTATGTTACTGAACTCCTCCTAAACGACTGGATATATTTTGATCAATTTCTTTGTGTGTGTGTCTAATTTGGTCCCTCCATGGTTTAGATTCACAATTGGACCCTCTAAAATAACTAGGTGTATGAGTTCACCTGAAGTGAAATTTGAAAATCACTGTAGTGGTCATATTTTTCGACGTTTCACAACGAAACTCACTATGTCGTATTAAAATAAACCGAAGCTGATATTGTCGAAAAATGAACGAAATTCGACAATTAGAGGTGGAGGTTTACTTGAAACCCTAAATTAAAAACTACCTAATCGACTGGAATGATTTGATGAAATTTTATGTGTTTGAGAGGATCCCTGGATGATTTAAATTCACAATTGGACCCGGTAGATGGTGCTGCGATCGGATTATAAGACTTTTTTGTCAGAGTGTAGTCATCTGCATTAACAAAATAATCCGCGCGACAACAATGTGACGTCATCATGCACGCTTGTTGAGCCACAACAGATGGCAGTGATGATATTTCCTGCGAACTTATTTAATAGCATCTAATTACGTATTAATTAGTGAATTTTATGGTAAACAAGTAACTTATATTTTTGATCGTCCGGCTGTGATATGAGAATTGAGAGTTCGGGCAGGACAACGTCTGGCGAGTACGCTAGTTTTTACACGCTTTATATTAGCTTGACCTGTAACGGAATTTTTCAACGCGATTTTCACTCACTTAAAATCATAGGATCGGCTTGAAACTTCGTATACTTGTAAAGGACCAACGACAATACAATAATTTCATAATTGTTTTCTAAAATCCTGGCCAGAATCATCAGAAAATCAAAAAACGTGTCTGTGTAATTATGTAACGGAATATTTCAACACGATTTTCACCCACTTAAAATCATTGGATCGACTTGAAACTTTGTATACTTGTAAAGGACCAATGACAATACAATCATTTAATAAATGTGTCTAAATTCCTGGCCAGAATCAGCAAGAAAATCAAAATAATATAAACCGGTATAATAGGTTGCGGACTTATCCACTTCTTACTTAATCATTGTAAGAGCTCAGTTGGTAGAGCGGTGGACTGTAGTGGTATATAATTTTAGTAAACCATAGGTCGCTGATTCAAATCCGGCCAGGAGGATTTTTTAGTAGAGTTATTACTTTTAGCTCATACTACAATAGTATCGAATTTATAGATATTTACATTTTTATCTTATTCTGTAAAATATTAAAACTAAAAAATAAATAATAGTTTAAAATAAATAATAGTTTAAAAAACTAAAACAACACACTTTATTAGAAAACCAAACTAAAAGGTAAATAACAGTTTTAAAAACTAAAACAACACGCTTTATTAGAAACCCAAACTAAAAAAATTAAAAATAAATTTAATTTCCAACACGCTTGGGATAAAATTAATGTGGTCACCAAAGAAATAATCTCCAACACATTTAGAATAAAACTAGAGTTATCTACAAAAACAAAATCATTTTATCATCAAAAGCGTGGGGCGCTTTTTATAGTTTTTACATTTTCTTCTCAGAGACTTTACTTTTACCAATATCTGTTTATTATCAAGTATATTAATTGACATAGAGCACCCCTCGCTTTTGATGGTAAAATTATTTTCTTTTTGTAGATAACTCTAGTTTTATTCTATATGTGTTGGAGATGATTTTTTTGTTGGCCACTTTAATTTTATCCCAAGCGTGTCGGAAATTGATAAGAATAAGAATAAATTTTATTTACAAATAAATGTTATACACAGTATTGACACCCGAATGAGCAAGTGCTCGTGCTCGGGTGTAGTTCAGTTACATGAATAATACAAATAGAATATATACATTTAAAGTTAGGGGCCAGTTTCATTTTTACATAAATTATGGCACATACAAATAAAAATAATAATGTATTGGGAAGAAGACTTATTCTAACAAGAGAATTAATGGAATGGAGAATGATATACATAAAATAATATAAATCATATAATGTAATGGATTATAACCAATAATACAGAAGAAAATAATTAGTTATATATTGATTTATAGTAACATAAGCAAAAATATATGCTTTATAGTTGAATGCAGGCTTTCACGGCCGGTAATCATAATGTTGAGTGATTCCGGGTTCTGTGGCCGTGGTCCATAGTTGGTGTTGATACCAGACGTTTCGCCCTCAACTGCGGAGGGCATCTTCAGTGGCGAGTGCTTCTAGGCGTGTTTCCTGGTCGGAAGCTCTACTTAGAGTGAACGCTGCGGGTGTTGTATTGATACTAGTGGTGGGAGCAGGGTGAGCGGGCGTGGCTCTTGCTGATTGGCTAATGGTCGTCTCCTTGTTGTCCCTAGTGTTGATGCATTTATTTTCTAGTGTACGGTACCAGGCCTTAGACAGTTTAATACCTTCCTCTTTTCTGTTAATATTTTCTTATGCTTGTGTATTCTATAGCCTCTCGATATAATCTAGGGAAATAATAGGAAGTTGTGGCTAAAACTTGGTATCATCGAATAGAATCTGGTGTCCATTCATAATGGCATGTTCTGCTACAGCCGATTTATCCATTTCACCTTGTCTGCAGTTTCTTTTGTGTTCTGATAAACGGGTGGCTATACTTCTTTTTGTGGTCCCTATGTATGGTTTACCACACGAACAAGGAAGTCGATATACGCCGCAAGTGGAGAGAGGTGGCCGAGGATCCTTAGCTGAGCGAAGGCAGTCTTCTATTTTTCTTGTAGGTCTGTAAACTGTTTTTATGTTGTATTTTCGTAGGAGTTTTCCGATACGATCTGTGACTCTTTGTACATATGGTAAGTAGGCTATGCTGGTTGATAACACACCCTCAACCAGCATAGCCTACTTACCATATGTACAAAAGAGTCACAGATCGTATCGGAAAACTCCTACGAAAATACAACATAAAAACAGTTTACAGACCTACAAGAAAAATAGAAGACTGCCTTCGCTCAGCTAAGGATCCTCGGCCACCTCTCTCCACTTGCGGCGTATATCGACTTCCTTGTTCGTGTGGTAAACCATACATAGGGACCACAAAAAGAAGTATAGCCACCCGTTTATCAGAACACAAAAGAAACTGCAGACAAGGTGAAATGGATAAATCGGCTGTAGCAGAACATGCCATTATGAATGGACACCAGATTCTATTCGATGATACACAAGTTTTAGCCACAACTTCCTATTATTTCCCTAGATTATATCGAGAGGCTATAGAAATACACAAGCATAAGGAAAATATTAACAGAAAAGAGGAAGGTATTAAACTGTCTAAGGCCTGGTACCGTACACTAGAAAATAAATGCATCAACACTAGGGACAACAAGGAGACGACCATTAGCCAATCAGCAAGAGCCACGCCCGCTCACCCTGCTCCCACCACTAGTATCAATACAACACCCGCAGCGTTCACTCTAAGTAGAGCTTCCGACCAGGAAACACGCCTAGAAGCACTCGCCACTGAAGATGCCCTCCGCAGTTGAGGGCGAAACGTCTGGTATCAACACCAACTATGGACCACGGCCACAGAACCCGGAATCACTCAACATTATATATGCTTTATATTTATTATTTTAAAATATTCAAATGATTAATTTTATTCACTTAATTTAATTAAAAATTATTAATTTAATTGGTTTTTTAGAACTAGCTGTGTTTAGTTTACTTAGTTCTGGATTGGATCTAATTAATTCATTATATAATTTGGGTCCTAGATATCTACTATGGTTAGATCCAGAAGTTGTATAAAATTTTGGAACATGTAGCAAAGAAGTAGTATTTTGTCTGGTGCTGTAAAAACTTCGATTGTGCTCTTTAAATTCGTTTTTATTTTTATGAAAATAAGTAAGCAATGTATGCTTGAATATTTGTTTAATATTTGGCACGTTGAATTCTAAATAAATTAAATTTGTAGGGTAATCTAAAGGTTTCTGCAAGCATATTTTTATGATTCGTTTTTGTAGTAATGTTAAGGGAAAAAGAATATAATTTGCGATTCCACCCCAACCTAATATTCCGTATTGGATTATCGATTGAACCAGAGCTAAGTAAACAGTTCGCAATACATACATTGGTAAATATAATCGAAGGATGATAAATTTGTGAATAGTTTTACGTAGTTTGTTACACAGCAAGGAAACGTGTTTGTCGTATCTTAAATATTGGTCTATTATAATACCTAGATATTTCACTTGTGTTGATATTCTCAAGGATGGACATGTGCAATATGCGTTATTACAATTGTGTATTGTAATATCGTGACTGGGGTTTGAATGAAATTCATATATACCGCGAGATGATAAAGAAAAAGGAATTAATGTATTTTTTGAGATATTGAAAGAAAGTAAATTTGTGTCTAGCCATTCTTTAATTACATTGATTCCTTTATTAGCATTATGTATGGTTTCGGTCCTTGTAGAGCCGGAATATAAGACAACCGTGTCGTCAGCATATGCATATATAGAACCAAAAAATGTTTCTAAGTTAATTTTGAGTAAATCATTAATATAAATTAGGACTAAACTTGGACACCTATATTAATATTACGTATACTACTGTATTTATCGTCGATTTTTGTTGTTTGGGTCTATTACTTAAATACGATTTAAATAGTTCTAAAGCTGTTCCTTTAATGCCAATTTTATCTAATTTATCCAGCAGTATGCTGTGATTTACTGTATCAAAGGTTTTTTGGAGATCTAAGAAAATTCCTAGACGTTTATTTCCTGAGTCTAAGTTATGAATTATATTTGAGGTGACAGTCATAATTATTTTTCATTTTTTAGTTCGGTTTTCTAATAAAGTGTGTTGTTTTAGTTTTTAAAACTGTTATTTATTATATATAAAGTTAAAGCGATAACAGAAAGAAGAGTTATTTGTGTTTTGTGCTGTGAAGGTGTATTATAATTGGGAAGCCTCTTCCAGCAGATTTCACTAAACAACTTGAATATAATTTCGTTAAAACGCTGACTAATTAACACGTCCGGATTATACAATTTAAAATGTTTACTGTGGCTATAGTTAACACATAATTCATAAAGCGCGCTGTTATTTACTGTAGCTGTAAAACCCAACCTCTGTCTACTGTATATTAAATTAAACCATGCAGCTTACTTTGCCCTCAACTTTTACATATTGCACCAAACATTCATTCGCCATACGTTACATCCCGTCTGCTAAATTTGTTATAATTAAATTGCGTTTTACTTATGTTAAACTGCATTGTCAGTGCTAGCACTTTTTTGCGGGGAGAGGGAAGAATTTTATTTATTTGTTTACTCATTCGTCCGTTCGTCCTTTTTCTAATTGTGATTTAAAGGCTTTCCGCTCTTAAAGCGATCCTCATCAAAACAAAACCACGTGACCAGCTCGCTTTTCATTTGTTATGGATACCGACGTACGATGTAGAAGCAACAAGTACGTGAAGAAGTAGTTCCCTTCATTACATTAAAAACATGTCCTCTGAATATACTTGTGAATGGAAACAATAATATTCAGAACGTAGAAAATATTCTAAAACATACTTAATCAATAATTACAACTTAAAGTAGTTTATTACATATGGATGATGTATTTGAGTCATGTTTCAGTTGACTCTGATGCAACAAAATGGCTGAAGTTGTCGCTTCTTCTGGAGCTATGTCGCCATCCAAAATTTTAAAACAGAAGTCAGGCAAACCTTTGCTAGTGGTAAAAACAGTTATTTTAATGTATTTCATAAGTTCACTGAGAAATATCACCAACGTTTTTGTAATCTATCCCATTCAATAACCATATAAGACATACTTGACACGTGCTTCCTGTCTGTGTGACAGTAATTGTGACGCTAATGGCGAAAGGATACAATTGACGTTTGTTCATGTTAGGATGACTCTAAGAGCGGATAAGTCTAGACGACAAGTTACAAAAGCAGAAGTTTAGTAACGAGATGTTCCTTCTAAGAGCAGCGAGTTACTAAATCTAACTTTGTAACGTGTTGTCTGCAATATTTTATCTACGTTCAGAGTATACTAGTATATATTGTATATTTAGTATATTTAATTAATTGTATTTATTGTTGAAACAATACGTTTAGAGAAAGAGTAAATGTAGTCTTTAGAGAAAAAAACACGATCAATCAACATTGTTGTTATATTCTGAAATCTTGGGTGTCATTTCATATTTGAATTTAAAGTAAAATCTGTGGATGTGTTTTTCACATTTCATCAGAAAAACTTTTAAAAGCAATCCAAGATGCAACTATTAATATACTTCCAGAAAAGTCAAGGAAAGTTTATTATGTAGTTATACGAAATCATTATTAAAGTGTATTTTACGTTTTGGTGAACCTGTATTTTATGTTTTGTTAGAAAATAAAGTATAGATTTTGTTTTGCCTAGTAACTACGAACTAAAGCGTCATTGATCGTTATATAAATATATTATTTATTCTGATCATCCTTTCATTATTGATTCATCCGTTCGTCCGTTCTTTTGTTAACGTTTGTTTGTTCTTTGATCCATTCGTTTTCTTTTCCCTAAATCAATTGGCTAACAATTTAGTATATTTATTTTTCTAATATTTATACATTTTTAATCAATTGATTAATTAATTATAATTATCTGTACGTTAGCTCATTTATAAATTAATGTCTTATTTATGAATTCCATTCCTATATTAATTCATTCAAAACTCAATGGTATTAATAAGCTGTTAATTTATGCTGATGTTGTACTACAATTAGGTGGTAGTGAGGAGATACTAAGGGCTAACATGCACATTCCATTGAGTAGGCCCTAACACTAAGAAATTAGGACTGGAAGTAAACATCAATGAAAGTAAATATATGGTTACATAAAAATATAATGGAAATTGACAATTAATGAGAAATGAAGGAAATTTTGAAGATGTGAATGATTAAAATACCTAGGAACAATAATTAAAAGTAGGAAGGGGATGCACAAAGAAATTAAACATGGAAATTAATCCTATTATTCGTTGCAGGGACTCTTGTCGTCCCAGCTTCTCTAAAAGAATATTAAACTGAAAATATATAAAACTGTTATTCTCCCAGTTATATTATATGGATACTAAACATGGACTCCACTTTAAGGGAGGAGAAAGAATTACGAGTATTTGAGAATAAAGTTCTTAGGAAAAACTTTGGACCAAAGAGAGATCATTCAGGGAATGGAAAAGACTACATAACACTGAGCTACATGATTTTTATAGGAACTAATATATAATAAGAAGAATAATTAAGTATCGTAGACTGCAATAAGCATGAATGAGAAATGAAAGACGAACATGACAACTCCTTGTAGGAAAACGAGAGGGAAAAGCCCAGTAGATAGGTCTAAAGTGAAGTGTGAATAGCATTAACCATGATTTGAGGGAAGTAGATTCTACAGGGGATGATTGGAAAACTTATGGTAGGGTTGTATGGATAGCTTATGTCCGCGCGGCCATGAACCTACGGGTTCGATAGTGCCAGTTAGTTAGTTATTTCATTAATATTATTACTATTGTTATCTTTGTTATTATTAATATACTGTTACTGCTATTTCATTGTTATTGTAATGATTTGTTTGATCTGGGAGCAGGTGGAATGTATTTTCATCTAACTTCACATAAATTTACATAAAAAAATATATTCTTTATTTAATTATCAGTAATTCACTATTCCTGCATGTATGATTATTCTGGCGGAGTCTCTCGCAAATACAGTTTCTTTCTTATTTATCTACTCACACTCCCAGAAGTATTATCTTCCAATTCTAACTTCCTTGTCGCTCTTCAGATCAACTTCACGGGTCAACTTCCCGGCTGCGTCTCACTTGCGACTGACTAATCATCGACTCTCAACTCTTTTATATGCGAGGATCTATCTGGAAACCCAGTCTCAATATTTCGAATCGAAACATCGAGATGTCGATCCTTCTAGAAAGTGATGCATAGGTGCATCTGGAAAGCGATCTTTCGAGAAGGCATTTCTATAGAGATCGGTGCGAGTTTTTACGTGACTCATAGCCGGTGAATTCGAATATCTTATGTCTTATAAGGAGAGATTTCAATCTTGTCGCCGCTCGTCAAATTCAGTCATTACAGCAACAGATAAATGGTACCTCACGTTATTTATTATTATAGTTATTTCTATTATTATTATTATTATTGTTATTATTATTTTTTTTTATTATTATTTCCATTGCAGTATTATTGCTATTATAGGTATTATTATCATTAGTTTTATTATTATTATTATTATTATTATTATTATTATTATTATAAAAACAGTTTCTGTGAGAAGATGGAATATATAGAATGGTCTGATCCTTGAATCTTATTCATCATCATCATCATCCGGTATCATGGCAGCTGCCGCCATCTTCCGGATAACAAACGCCATTCCTCTCTGTCCATCCATTGATCTTCCTCCAATCCTCTGATATTCATAGCTGTCTGTACCCCTTTTATCCAAGTTTTCTTAGGTCTTCATCTATTCCTCCTTTCTATTGGGAACCATTCCGTAACAATTTTAGGCAATCTTTGCTCTGGCATTCTTTTGACATGGCCATATCACTGTAACCTTTTCTTTTCTATAATGTGTGTGATGTCCGGCTCCTCTTCTACACCCATAATTTCCTGAATCTTATTATTAATATCATTATTAATGATTATAAAAGTTTTAGGCCATAAGTAATTAACTTACTGGCACTACCGAACCCATTATTCGTAGCCGCGCGGATATCTCTCCTTACATCCCTATCCTGAGCTAATGCTTTTCAATTATCTGCTGTATGATTTACTTCTCTCAAATTATAGCTAATATTATTTTCCCACCTCTTTTTTGGGCTAAATACTGGGCACTTTCCCTCTGCCTACAAGTAGTTTCAAGTCTCTCTTTCATTCCTCATTCGTGCCACATGACCTACCCATCGCATTCTACGAGACTTTACTGTTCTTATTATATCTGGTTTCCAATAAAGATCGTGTAGCTCACTGTTGTGCTGTCTTCTCCATTCGCCTGTTTGTTTTAGGATGTTCATAAAGTAACTAAAAACGGAAATTGAGATGGTTTCGAGATGTCAGAAGAAACAGGGGAAATTATCTGAGGATGGAATGCTGAAGGGAAGAAGTAAATGAAAACCGCGATAGGAATGGATTGATAGAGTCACGAGTAGTATGAACAGGAAAAAGATGCTGAAGATAGGAATTTGTTGAGAAAAATTATATCGGGTAAAAGGAAAACTACTATATTATAGAAATGTCTTCATACAAGAAAAACATTGGGGATATGTTGTTCTGAATTCAAAACACACTTGAGAGTGTTTTCTTTATCCGAGCTGGGAAAGACGAATGAGGTCACACGCTCTGGACTTAATCGTGGATCGCCATACAGGTGTTGGGTGTCAGCAAGTAGAGACATCCAGTCTGTATTCAGACATCACTCCTGCACGTGGCCAACACCGATAAGCTCTTCTACTTTATAAAAGCTACACACTGCGAGAAAATGTTCTCAACTTTTAATCCTCTTAAAAAAAACTTCAAAAATATAAAATAATAACATTATTTTTTCTATGTTTTAATTACCTTCTTGAGTCTGGTGTTAATGCATTCTACATTGTTTTGTCTATTTTATTTCCCCTTGTATTATTTTTTTACGTGCCAGAATTTTATATCTTGAAACTGCCTCCAAAATTCATATATATTTTGTTTTTCCTCTTCCTTTAACTGAAACTTTGTTATGTACATATTCTATATGTATTACTTTTTTTAACTGAACCGCACCCGAGCACCAGCACTTGCTCATTCGGGTGTCATAACTGTGTATAACATTTTGAGAATAAAATGTACTTAAATATTTATTTAATTCTTATTTATACGTATATTATTAATAAAATATGAAGTAATATTGCTTTATTTTTCATACTATGTATTATTTCATTAATATACATTCTAACTAACTCACTATCACTATCGAACCCGAGGGTTCAGGGCCGTGCGAACACAAGTGCCTCATAAATCCTTCTCTAAGTACTACTACTACTACTTCCACTTCATGTAATTAGGCCTTTCGACCTGTTTTCGCATCAACTGGAATTTAATGGAGGGTCGAGGGTTCAAGTCCCGTTGGGGTCAGGATTTTTAAACTGACCCAAACCCACTGGCGGCACTATGGCCCTGGGGTCGACTCAGCCTCTAACGGAAATGAGTAACAGACGCTTGTTCTGGGGGTAAAGGCGGCCGTCACGCAGGGCTGACAACCCGGCTGACATAAAGTGCCGATTGTCTAGTAAAAGTGGGAGCCTTAACCTCCTACTACCCCAAGGGCCTCCGGGTCTGTTGTGGGATCACTTTACTTTACTTTACTTCCCATCTAGCAAATGGGCGTCCAAAACTTCTTTCCTATTAGTTTCTACTTTAGTAACAGCTGAGGGATTCTATATGTAGGCATTCTTTTAACGTATTGATTCCTCATGTTGTCAATTCTATTTGTTAAATTAAAAATATCTAAGTATTTTCTAATATCTTCATTTCTTGTTCTATCCGAAATTGTCACACCTGCTACTGAATGTAAGAACTTCGTTTCTGCAGTTTCTATTTGTCTTCTGTCTGAACGGTTGAGAGTCCAGTTCTCAATTGCATATGTTAAGACAGGCACCGCCATACGTTTGTAAAATTTTAATTGTGTACTCCTCAATGTTTTATAAGCATCTTTCACTTTCTTTTTCGTTGCGGTGAGAAGGCAAATATCTTGGTTGGCTTTTTCTAATTTTCCACAAGTCCTAATGCTTTATTCCTATTTCTTGCTTTGGTCGTCTCAGGTCGATATGTCCGGTTGTTTAACCTGTCACCTTATAGGGACTTTTACGTGCCACACGTCACCCGGGCCTTACAGTGACACGATCTGTCTGGAGAGGGATTTTAACTATGGATCATACACAAATTTTTTAACCACACAAAGACATGAAGGGCCTCCTGAGATGAGGAATCAGCTCAATGTCGGGACCACCTCCGAGACAACACAACATTAAGACAAAACGCATCATTCACACACACACATTCATACTAAACATGATGAATATGATAATGATGACCAGATGACGTTCGGGACCATTTGGCCCTTTAAGATTCCCTACATTGTTTTACAGGTGAGCAAAAACCCCGAAAAAAAACCATCTAGGAAACGCATCCCGATTGTATGAGGCAGCGACGCTACCCCGAGACCACAGCGGTGAACTTTATTTTTTAATATTCCCTGTATAATTCACCTCCTCGAATAATAGTTAAAGTTATTCTCCTACCTCATTCTTGAGTTACTTACCTGGTCCTTCTGTACTGAATTTTCTATAAGAAATTTTCACGTCCGTCTTTCAATCCCCATTTGTACTATAGCCTACTGTGTGTCTATTCCAGCGCTGTCTACGAGAGTTAACTGTCTTTATTAAATATGGTTTCCCATAAAGATCGTTTAAATGACTTATGTAGTTTTCCCCATTTACATCTATCCTTCTCTCTTTGAAATAAACATTTTTCTTCTTGTTCTTGTAAGCCCTTGTTTCCCTCAACGAGATTCAGGCGCCCTCCCCCTACAAGGAAGAAAATACACCATACTAATTTAGTTAAACTTGTTTTCGTATAGATGTCATTGGAGAGGCCCGTGGTCAGTATTCCGCCTTATAATGACTCTAGGAATTCAAGGTAGTACTAGGACGGAAAAATTCGGTAAATGTTGCTAAGATACCTTTTTATTCTGGCTTAAGGATCTTTTACGAACCTGAAAATTTTCAGACTCTGGAGCCACGGCTTAAAGTCTCTCCTGGAGGACTTGCTGCTTCGATTTTTCCATCCTAACAAATCCATCGATCCCGACCAGGTTTGAATCCGCGACCCTTGGGACCAGAGGCAAGAAGCATACCCACTACTCCACCGCGGCCGGTACAAACATTTTCCTATGAACTTTATTCTGAAATGCTCGTAAAGTTTCCTCTTCTCTTAAAATAATATAACAAATTTCCTATACGTGTAATAAGCTTACAAGTGGAAGATAACAGTTATATATATCCCATTCCATAGTAATTCTGCCCGAGAGCAGGTCTTTCACTGCAATCATAGCATGTTCATGCTATGTTTCGCAGCTTTACTAGGAAATTATAGGTGTGGTAGCTTCCCGTTGCTTTCCACACCGGTGAAGGATGATGATGATTACAATCATAAGGATGGTGATGATGGCCGGATGATTTTTGGAGACATTTGGGCCTAAGCTTCCTGACATTTGTCTTACAGGTGAGGAAAAACCCCGAAGAAACCTCATCTAGAAGCCTGTCCCGACCGGGAATCGAACCCGGACCCGTTGCATGACAAGGCAGCACGCTACGTCGAGACCACAGCGGTGGACTTATATATGTATATATTTAAGAGATGTTGAGACGACAAAAGAGTAATTCTAATGCATAATATCATGCGATTCCAGAGTCGATTCTAGGTCTCATTCCTGTTTGTAATTAGTACTTATAGGTATTTGAATTCAGCCACTTCTTCAAAATTTCCCTCAGTTATTAAGTGTAAATTCCCATTTAATAATGTATTTCTATGTGTGACCACATACTTAGATTTATTGATTAGTACTTCCATCCCCATTTTTTTTTTGTATTAGGCATACAATTAGTTTTTAATAAACACAATACAAAAGAGAGGCGTCTTTTCAAGTTGGACTACGTGCTTGCTTTAGCGTCCATGTTGTTTATCAGGTTGTCTCGTAAGTGATTTTGTTTTTTAATATATTGAAGGTGTGATTCACTGGGTGTTTGTAACAAACGGACTTGCAGTTAATGAGTATCTATAATCTTAACAACTGGAACGAGTTCATGAAATTTTGTGAGTCGATGGTTCAAATTCAACCGGATCCAATACTGCACAAACAACCATGACAAAAATCAGGAATTGCGAGGAATCGAACTGTTACCACATCAGACAATTAGCCCTGATCTTGCGACTTCAGATTACCGTCTGTTTCGGTCCATACCCAATTTCTTGCTTGAAATTTTGGTAACATTGTAACTGTTAAAGTAGGTCCCAACGATTTTTTGACATAAAAATCTCATTTTTAATGTATAATGTATGCAGTACATGCAGTATATATTGGCTATTTTTTGTTTTTTGTATTTACTATATTTCAAATTTTTGACAACACATCCTGCTGCAGCTGTTTTAATGTAATATCCAGACTGTCGTCTCGGTAGACGCATGGCTAGCGCCCGTCTGTGCAGACTTGGATCCCGGGATCGAATCGTGGCGGTTCCGCACTGGTATTGGCGGTTGGTCATACTTGGATTTTTCGAGTTTTCCTCGGGGTTCTCTAGTCTCCTGACACCAACACTCCCCACTTCTCTTCACTCCCCTTTCACGTAATTACATGTTTATTTATTCACTCATTCATTCCATATCACATTTACCTCATCTCATTAAGGAAAAACAGTCTGGTCTGACAAACGACAGGTGTTTAAAATATGTGGTTGTGGTGAACGTGGGAGGGGCAACTTAGGGCAGAATACGGCTACAGGGAGAGTTATAGCCCCTCCTTGAGGCCCTGAGTCCAGCCCAAAAATGGAGATGTGAGTCGTGTGTGCTGAAACCAGGAACACCATAATAGACTACATTAGAACAGATTTTATTTCCGCTCATTTGAGAATGAAGTTGTCAGGAAAGTTTTTGGACCAAAGATAGATGAACAGACAGTGGAATGGAAAAGAGTAAGTAACACTGAGCCAAAGTATCTTTATAGGAATCCAGATATAATGAGAACTGTTCAGTCTCGTAGAGTGCGATGGACTGGATATATGACACGAATGGTGAATGAAAGAGGGGCATGTAAACTTGTAGAAAATCAGACGGAAAGCACCCAGCACGTAGACCAAGAATGAGGTGGGAGAATAAAATTAGCCATGATCAGAGGGAAGTAGATTATACAGGGTATGATTGGGAAACATTAGCTCAGAATAGGGATGTATGGAGAGCTTATGTCCGCGCGGCCATGAACCTATGTGCTCTATATCAATTAATATATTTGATAATAAACAGATATTGGTCAAAGTAAAGTCTCTAAGTAGAAAACGTAAAAACTATAAAAAGCACCCCACGCTTTTGATGGTAAAATAATTTTTTTTGTAGATAACTCTAGTTTTATTCTAGATGTGTTGGAGATGATTTTTTGTTGACCACTTTAATTTTATCCCAAGCGTGTTGGAAATTAAAATTATTTTTCATTTTTTAGTTCGGTTGTCTAATAAAGCGTGTTGTTTTAGTTTTTTAAACTATTAATTATTTTATTAATGCTTTTAATAAAACAGAAGAAAACGAAGAGTAGAAATTACTTGTATGAAATTAGTGCTTTGCCAATTTAATTTAATCTACCACAGCTACAGGGACATCTCATATCTTACTTTTTGTCTAATAAAGTCCTACTACTACTACTACTACTTTCAACTTCGTACAAAATTCTAACAAATATATTAGTAAGCAGACTTACTCCCTATATTGGTGACATTCTAGGAGATCATCAATGTGGATTTAGAAGAAACAGATCTACAACAGATCAGATTTTTAGTATAAGACAGACTTTAGAAAATAAATGGGAATATAATGGTACTGTACATCAAATGTACATAGACATCAAAACATCATATGATTCAATTAATAGGGATGAGTAATATAGTATCCAGCTGGAGTTCGGAATTCGTAAAAAAGTTAGTTAGACTTATACGAATGTGTCTAAATGGCACAAAGAGTAGAGTGCGTGTAGGCAAGCAGTTTTCGGAAACTTTTGAGATTCAGAATGGGTTGAAGCAAGGATTATTTGATTTTGTACTAGAGCATGCCATCAAATCTTTAGAGAATGAGGAAGGCTTACAACTCAATGGTATTAATAAGCTGTTGGTTTATGCTGATGAGGTAGTACGATTAGCTGATAGCGAGGAGATACTAAAGGACAACACGCACACGCTATTGAGTAACATTAAGAAATTAGGACTGGAAGTAAATATCAATAAAACTAAATGCATGGTCACATGTAGAAATACATTATATAATGGAAATGGATCGCTAATGAAAAATGAGGGAAATTTTGTGGAAGTGGCTGAATTAAAATACCTAGGAACAATAATCACAAATAGGAATAAGATGCGCAAAGAAATTAAACATTGGCTCAATTCTGGAAATGCATGTTATTATGCATTACAGAGACTCTTGATGTCCCAACTACTTTCAAAAACGTTAAACTGAAAATGTATAAAACTATTATTTTGCCAGTTATATTATATGCATGCGAAATATGGACTCTTACTTTAAGGGGGGGAGGAGATTACAAGTATTTGAGAATAAAGTACTTGGGAAAAATTTTGGACCAAAGAGAGATGAACAGACAGGTGAATGGAGAATACTGCATAATAATGAATTACTTGGTCTTTATAGGAAGCCAGATATAATAAGAACAGTTAAGCCTCGTAGACTGCTTCTTGCTGAAAAACCAGAGAGGAAACGCCCAGTTGGTAGATCAGGAATGAGGTGGGAGAATAACAATAACTTTGATTTGTGGCAAGTAGATTATACAGGGAATGATTGGAAAGCATTAGCTCAGGATAGGGATGTATGGAGAGCATTTGTCCGCTCGGCCATGAACCTACGGGTTCGATAGTGCCAGTTAGTAAATAAGTAAGTAAGTAAAAGGATCTTTAAAAAAACTTGAAAGAAGATGCCTGGAGGGCAATAGGAGATCAGATGGATATATTTCCGGATATATGCTAGAAGGTGATTTCTTTACTTTCTTCCTACCGACGTGAGAATAGTAAATTAAAATCAGCAAAGGTACAGGAAAAGGTAAGTTGTGATATATATTTTCAGTGTTTCATTATTACAATTCGTAAATACAATTGGACAGCGTTATGTATCAACCGACTACGCGCCATTAAAAAATTTTTGATGTCATCTACAGCACTGGCTCATGAAGTACACACTTTTAGCATCAAATCTTTAAATATAGCCTTATTATTAAATAAACATGTAAACGCCATCAGTCCTATCAGAGATTCTGTGTTTTGCAACAAACGCGATAGAGACATGGTTGGCTACACCTGCTCTGTAAAATGTCTATTGAAGGTTTGTGGGTTTCCTATGGATCGCAGGAGATTTGTTGAAATTCATAATTTCGACTAACACAAGACGAGCGGCGCGCCGCGCATGTTCGTGGCGCGAAAGTGTATATGCAGCTTTAAGGTTGCCGTGTTACAGGCATTGGTAACCGGAGCACATACGAGTATATTGTAATCTAATACGATACATAATCGTATAATCTATTGTTATATTCTGAGCTGAACAAACCAATATAAAGGAGAGAACGAAGGAAAACAAAGCAAGTGGAGACTTAGTACAACTGCAGGGAAGAAATAATATGAATTAATCCAGAAATGTTGACCTTCAAGTCTTACTGTTTTGAATAACGTAACAATACAGTTTTCCATGTCTAGAAAATAGTATTGCTCTTATGGGAATGCTGTTGTCAGTTGATGGCGCAGACTGAGTGACAGAGATGGAAATATAATTATCTCCAAGTTTCATTGAAAGAGGGTGGTTCAACGACATCTCCGCTAACCGCTGTTACGGCAATTGAGTTCACTCCCTAAACTTTATTAAATATGTGTGTGAGGTAATTATACCTTCCATAATGGTATATTTTCCATAAATCGGGAACCCTCCTTCTTGGCAAAGTCGTAGGTGAAACTACTTAACTAACTAACTCACTGCCTCTATTGAACCCGTAGATTCATAACCACGCGGACATAAACTCCGCATACATCCCTATCCTGATCTAATGTTTTCCAATCATCCTCTGTGTAATTTACTTCCCTCAATCATCGTTAATGTTATTCTCCCACCTCATTCTTGGTCTTCCATCTGGGCATATTCTCTCTGGTTTTCCTACAAGAAACTTCCATATCTTTTTTCATTCCCCATTCGTGTCACATGTCCTGCACATCGCTGTCTACCAGGCTTAATGTATCTGGCTTCCTATAAAGACCATGTAGGAAATTACTTAACCAAATAATTTATTTAAAATAAATTAACTAATAAATAAAAAAGTACACGTTTATTAGCAAGAATTGCTCCATAAGAACAATGTTATTTTCTAGAAGTGAAAAACTCTATAGAAGTGTGTTTTGAAAATTTATAATACTTCTATCTGCACACTCTCCCTACCCTGACGTCACAACAACAACATTACCTGTAAAGCGGGTTGTTCAGCTGAACATATTATAACAGTATAGTTCAGACATAATAGCAGATAGTTAAATTTTGTACTTTCGCCTCTCTTGAATATTTTTATGTAGGAATTTAACTCACAAACTTGTTTACATTGTGGAATTGTAAAAGCAATCTCTATAATATAGAATTGTAGATATAAATCCGGCAATGTAAGAGATCTCATTTGTATTCTCGACGTTGGACTAGCTGCTTGTCAATGACTCTGGCTTTATTACATCGCTGAAGGGGAAACGCTCAAGATATGGGATCGGCCGCGGTTAACATTTCGCATTCACAATGCGCTATTTCTACACCAGCGCTACTAGTAATTCCTTTATTCTGATTTAAAAATATAAACTCTACCGGCTCAATCTCTTCCTTATTTTTTTCTGACGTTTATTCCCGTCCCGTAGTGTAGTTGGGGCACGCCGTAGCATAGTTTATTAAGGTAAGCTACAACCCGGAAGGACTAGGGTTCGAGCCCCGATGTGGTCAGGTTTTTAGACTGAGGCGAGTCTTGTGGCGGCACCATGGCGCTTGTCCTTAGAGATAAAGGCAACGCCATATGGGGCTGACAACCTGTCTGACTATGACGCATCGTAATAGCGGGTGACGGCGAGAAAAGTGGTCTCGCATTGGTGGAAATAGATCGTGAGTCGGATCGAAAGCTCGCGTAGATCATCGATGCGTCTAGAATTTAGTTCCGGAGATTTCTCCGAGCCAGTACATTCCCTATCGGGAAAGATCAATGCCAGATGTTTTCATACTGGTGGGGTATCGATTAAAGGCCGATACATTTCATATTTATATTTACGTTCCAGACAAATATAATTTACATATTTACATCATATGACATCAGAAATTGATTAGTGGCCTATAATGTTGGTTATAAATAGTTTGATGCTTCATGCTTTCTCCACTAGGGTATATTCTTACAATATTGCGATCTTTTAGCAATAAATAATATGGTCTGGTTTCTCATTTGTTTTCAAACATTACAGTTTACATTAATTATATAAATATTTTAAAATAACTATATTTAAACAATGATTTGTGAGTAAACAGCTTCATTTTATTCGTTAAATAGTCTTAACAAATGCCAAACTTAATTTCCAAATTATCGGTAAATTCACGATGTCAGGAAGTGACGAGTAAATTTATCTAGAGAGTGGAAATCACTCGTGGTATTACTTATAATAAAGTATATTGGGCGAGGAGATACTAAGGGCCAACACGCACACTCTATTGAAATTGGCACTGGTTCTAAACTTCAATAAAACTAAATATATGGTCACATATGGTCACATACTTTATATAATGAATATAGACGGTTAGTGACAAATGAGGGATATTTTGAAGAACTGATGGAATTCAAATACCTAGGAACAATATTTACAAACAGGAATAAGGTGCACAAAGAAATTAAATGTGGGCTTAATTCTGGAAATGCATATTGTTATGCGTTACAGGCACTCTTGTCTTTCCAATTCCATTCAAAAAACGTTAAATTAGAAATATATAGAACTCTTATCTAACCAGTTATAGTATATGGATATAAAACATGGACTCTTACTTTAAGGGAACAGAGGAGATTGCGAGTCTTTGAGACTTTCCAATTCCATTCAAAAAACGTTAAATTAGAAATATATAGAACTCTTATCTAACCAGTTGTAGTATATGGATATAAAACATGGACTCTTACTTTAAGGGAACAGAGGAGATTGCGAGTCTTTGAGAATAAAGTTCTTAGGACATTTTTTTGGAACAAAGAGAAATGAACAGACAGGCGAATGGAGAATACTACACAACAGTGAGCTACATGGTCTTTATAGGAAGCAAGATATAATCAGAACAGTTGAGTCTCATAGACTGTGATGTGCAGGACATCTAGCACGGATGGGGAATTAAAGAGGTGCATGGAAGTTTTATGGAGGAAAAGCACCTAATTAGTAGACCAAGAATGAGGCGGGAGAATAACATTAACCATGATTGGAGGGAAATAGATTTTAGGGGGGATAATTGGGAACATTAGCTCAGATAGGGATGTATGGAGAGGTTATGACCCTGCGGTCACGAACCTACAGGTTCGATAGTGCCAGTGAGTTAGTTGTTAGATAATGTCTCTATCTTATGTAAGAATTATTTAATTTGAAATCCTTGGATCAATTGTGACATTAGTAGAGAACATAAATATTTGATGAGGGAACTGTCACAGCGACATTTGTACATCTGAGTCATGTGATGTTCGAGTAACTGATTCTTTGAAAATATATCTATAAGTTGGTTTTATGCAGATGGAGCCGGGCGGTTGCTTTCGCAGCTTGATGTAAAAAAAAATCCCTCTATATCCGGATTATATATAGATATAGGTTTTAAAAAGATTGAACGTAAAATTTAGTGCAGGGATTTTCCCCGGCGCACTCTGTGACACAGATGAAAGGCTGAAGGATTTACTGGGGAAATGTGGTGATAAGAACTTTACGTCAAGAGATGGAATTGAAACTCCATTATTTTTCAGCGTTTTCTTGCTTACTCTAACAACAAATAAAATACAGTATTCTGCATTTCACGGACACTTGTCATCCCAAAATCTCTCAAAATGCTAATGTTTTTAGCTTAGATTTATATTCACATACATTTTTCTATATGGGTCCACCGCTGGTCTCAAGGTAGAGTGCTGCCTTGTCAGGCAGCGGTCCCGGGTTCGATCCCCAGTCGGGATAAGTTTTCTGCGTGATGGTATTTTCGGAGTTTCTCCTCACCTGTAAGACAAATGTCAGGAACCTATAAGGCCCAAACGGTCCCCGAACATCATCTGGTCATCATTATCATCATTAACATATTCGTTAAGTCTAGGATTAAGGCCTATATCAAAGATATATCAAAGAAAATAACAAATTTCACAAAAACAACGGGGATAATTAACAGTATAATGAAACCATCTACAGAAGAACACAGGATTACGGCTTTATAAGTTTCTCGCAAGACCAGTAATCAGATATGGTAGTGAAGCATGGACAATACGAAGGAGAGATGAAAGTCGAATAATAGCAAATGAGATGCGATTTATGCGCCGTACAGCAGGCTATACAAAGTGGGACCATAAAATAAATCAGGAAATCATGGAAGAGTTGGATGTAGAACCCATTCTTCACCATATACAAAACTACCAGAACAACTGGAAAGCCCATCTTCAACGAATGCCGTCTCATAGAATTCCAAAAGCCAAGCTTCGTTACTGCCCCAAGGCAAAAGATCGCTGGGACGTCCAAAAAAGCGCTGGATGGAAATCTCCTCTTTGAAACCGTAACAGGCCACATGGCCTAATACTTGCATGGATGTTGATAATGACAACCTCAGAAGTGGGTTACAATAACGCCATGCCAGGAGATAATGCCATAATGTCAAAATGACAAGTGGTGGCATTGAATTAAATAAATAGATTCGATTTTTATTCAGCATATATTTTTTTCTTGGTATTAACACTGGAATGAGCAATGGAGATTTTAAGGGTGGAGTTTAGTTAACTAAGATACTTGCACTATCGAATCCAGAGCTTCATGGTTACGCGGAGATAAGCTCTCCATTCATCCCTATACTGTGCTCATAATTTCCAATCATCTTCTGTATATTTCACCTTCCTCAATCATGATTAATGTTATACTCCCATCTCTTTCTTAATATACCTACTGGGGGCTTTCTTTTTGGTTCTCATAAAATGAGCACCTATCTTTCATTCTCCACTTGTTTCACATGCTTTTCCCATCGAAGTCTATGAGGCTTAACTATTCGTATTATATTAAAAAACTCCACGGCGCGACAGGCCTAGAAGCGGGCTGCTGGCATAATATCCACTGGCGATAATCACAGAGGTGGATGATCATCCAGTGTAGCTGTGACATGCTATCAGCATGTCGAATCCCCCAGCCATTATAGCTGGTTTTCTCAACCTGGAGCCGCTATTTATTGTATCCACTCAAATGCCTGACGATGCTAAGTGGACACCAGTCCCATTCTGGCCGAAATCCCATGAGAAAATGTCTTCCTCTATGGAGACTCGAACCAGCGCAAGTCCCGTAGCTCTGCGCCAGTGCATCTTGCCTTGACCGGATACGGCGCGGGACTTCGTATTATATCATCTTTTCCATAAAAATGATTTAGTTCAATTATGCAAGTCTTCTCCATTCACCTGTCTGTGCATCTCTGTCTGGTCCAACAATATTTCTAACTGCTATATTTTCAAATATAGTAATCTTTTCTCGTTCCTTAAATTAAGAGTCCATGTTTCGCATCGATATAATATAACTGGGAGAATAATAGTTTTATATATTTTCAGTTAACGTTCTTTGAGAGAAGTTGGGACAAAAATCCCAGCTATGTGTAATGGCTCACGTTTCCTGAATTGAGCTTATGTTTAATTTCTTTGTGCATCTCATTTCTGTTTGTAATTAGGCTATTGTACCAGGTATTTAATTTCAGCCACTTCCCCAAATTCCTTCCTTTGTCATTAACTGTCCATTTCCATTATATAATATATGTCTATGTGTGTTCTCCAAAAATCAGCGAAATCCGTCCATTAAAAGTAGCTTACCTGAAATTATAAATAACCGAGGATGAAGTGGGGTTCACCAGTGTGTTCCTCATGACTCCGAGTTTGAATAACAACCTACGTCGGGACCAACGGATGAGTTTTAATCCTTCCTCGCAGACGTGGCCTCAAAACAAAAATATGTATATATATATATATATATATATATATATATATATATATATATATATAGGGTGTTGCAAAAAACACCGACGGCGGAGGTGAGGTGGTATATTGAGATATGTTGATCATTTTTAATAAGGTACCAATGTCCGGAAGTGATGCGTTTTCACACTATGAGTAGCTAACTTCTCAAGAGTTCTGTTAGTTGGATTCCAAGACTGAATACTTCACAGCCACATCAATTTTCAAAATATCCACCTCCCATCTCATTGCAGAGCGTACATCGGCGTTGTAGTGATTGGCGCACACGTTTAAATACACTTGGCCTCGTTTGAATTATTTCTGTAGCAGCGTGGATTTGGGCTATAGATACATACGTGACTCTACTGAAGTCTGATAAACGGACTGTTTCATGTCGCCCCACAAAAAATAGTCGAGAGGGTTAAGATCAGGTTATCTCGGTGGTCATGTGACTGGTCCTCCTCTGCCAATCCGTCGGCCTGGTATCCAAATGTCTCCTGATATTGGTATGAAAGTGAGCTGGAGCTCCGATGTTGCAGCCATATTACGTTGCGAGGCCACGTATCGTAGGTTCCGAACCTGTGAGGTGTTGTCAAGTAAGGAGTCTTCAAATCCTTCGAACTAACACTGATCATGAGACATAATTGACTATTCATAGTGTGAAAACACATAACTTCCGGGGATCGTTACCTTATTAAAATAGGGTCGATTTATCTCAATATACCATCTCACCTCCTTTGTCGGTGTTTTATAGCAACTCCATATACAGAATGTTAATGAATAACACCGACAAACTTCCACGAATTGTAGAGGAGAGTTAGACGAATAATTTGATATAAGGAACTTAGGGCGTGTGAGGCCAAATTTTGAAGTTATATGACTTTTTGTAAACTGGACGTTCATGCTCATTAATCAACAATGAAGGAGACTATGAATGTGGTTTGACTTGGGAATGCTTCAGTTCTGCTCCAATAGTAGGATAACCCTAGTTTTAATTGCAAATATAGAGGCATTTTCAAAATTTTGAGCCATGAAGGTGTGGGAATTTCGTCTTTCGGCAAGAGCCAGTGCGCCACTGATAGTCTGTATTTTGTGTTCTGTCATGCAATCGTATGTATTAGATGTCTGGTAGTTCAAACGCCGATCGCAATAGTAGCTCAGTGGGTAACATGCTTAACACTCAATGTTGTAATGCTGGGTTCAAATCTCGTTTTTTTGTATGTTTATTTCCTTTTTTTTTATTCACTGAAGGATATTGCTTTTGTAGTTACTTAATTTACTTTCTGATATTCTGTTTAAGCATTACTATTTGTTTTTAAGTAAACGGGTTGCGTGATTTGTTTACACGAAAGCATAGGTAATTTTTTAAATACTGTACATTTATACCAACTGATCATGCGCGTGCCCGTGATACTAACGACTGATACCAGTCTGTTTCACTACTGCTTTGAAACTTGTAGGAGCACCTTCTCACTTTGGCAGGAATGTAAGGGACCATCTGGATAATGTCTTCCCTGGACGTTGGATTCGTCGCGGAGGTCCTGTAGCGTGTCCTCCACGTTCATCTGATGATAATAATAATAATAATAATAATAATAATAATAATAATAATAATAATAATAATAATGCTTTATTTATTCTGGCAGAGTTAAGGCCATAAGGCCTTCTCTTCCACTCAACCAGCACTAATACAAATAAATATTTGACAAATATAGATATACACTATACTAATTATAAACAGTTAAAGATACATTAAATGTAGCAATGTAAATTTTATGAACAAACAACATTTTATAGGATAATAACAATAATAATACTTATGATTATAATAATAATAATAATAATAATATAATAATATAAATATGACAAATTATACGAGAAACGCCAATTAAATACATATATATATATACATATATATATATATATATATATATATATATATATATACCTTACACTGGGTAATAATGAAGTCGAGGTTAGAGCAAACGTAAATTTAGATTTCTTTTAAAAGATGCCAATGTCCCGCAGCCCCTTATTTCTTGTGGTAGGGAATTCCAGTTGCGAGAAGTGAAGATGGTATATGACATTGAGTGATGTGATGTCCTATGTTGCGGTATATTAAGCAAGAGACTATGTTGTGATCTTGTGTTTAAGTTATGGTTTGAGGATAGATACTGGAAACGGGATGATAAATAATTCGGAATCGAGGTATGTAGGATCTTAAATAAGAGAATTAGACAGTGCGATTTTCTTCTCTCTTTTAGTCTTCTCTCTTTTAGATGTAGCCATGACAATTCGTGGAATAATGGAGAAATGTGATCGTATTTTCGAACATTAAATATGAATCTGATACACAATATTATGGACACGCTGCAGTTTGTCCGACAATCCGTCACTTATGTCAGTTAGTAGAACGTCACAGTAGTCAAAATGCGGCATCACTAGGGTTTGGATTAAAATTCTTTTAAGAGCTGTAGGAAGAAAATGTTTGAGAGTCACTCCTCCAGATTTCTTCCTATAGTGACATCTTAAGAGCCTCGTTTATCAGACTGCAGTCGACTCAGATGAGGAGGTACTGGGGAGAATTTTGGCTGCCTGTGACGAAATCAGAAATATTCCAGAAATCTTTGAAGGACAGCGAGCATTTCTGCGCGGATGTAATTTGTGCTTATTCCATTAAGGGCAACATTTTGAACAGTACCTATGAACCTGTTTTTGAAACAAACATGAATGAAGATATTTTATTTTTCAGTTTGCTTAAACCATGCCTCCTTTACTAAGTGTACTGTAATATAATGTAACAAATTGGTTTTAATTTATTATTATTATTATTATTATTATTATTATTATTATTATATCATTATCATTATTATTATTATCATTATTATTATTATAATTTCTGAATTTTAACATATTTACTTTAAAATAAAATACGAATATGAATTTGATTTCCTTTACTATTTGTCCATGGGAAGTCAAACAATAGTAGAACTGAATTCAATTATTTATTTACTTTGTTATGCCTTTCCTTCATGTTTGTGCTAAGTTTCGCGTCATACGACCTGATGCTACATTCATACAGTACTATTTTAACCTGAAGTAATGGTTACGCTAATGCATAAATAACCTTATTATTTCGACCGTCTGAACCATGCGATTTTCACTTACGAATACTTACTGAAGTTAGGCTACCTAATGTGCTGTACAGTATAACTTATTTTACACTAGTACAGAAAATTGTCATTTATTACTTTCCTGCATCATAATAAAATAAATTCTACAGTATTTTGTACTAAATTTCCGAACATCTTGCACAAGAAAGATAGAATATAAACAAATAAAAATAAATTGCCAGCATGTCTGAGGTTTGAACATCACATTCCTAACGAATGATATTTTATACCTGGCACGTTACCACTGAGCTAGATGGTCTCAAGAAGTAAACCTCTGGATCTTTCAGGTTCCTTGATCTGAGGATGTCTTTATTTCATCTCGTGTCTTTTTGTCTGATTTACAGTAGCTTCCGCTCGATACAATCTTGTAATTAAATGAATTAATATTATATGGACTTAAGTCAAGAACCCGAACTTTTCAGGACAAGCAAATAAACTTTAGGTGATCTCTAAAAAAAGTATGTTCCACTAGACATCATGTATTTTAGAACTTTTATCTATTTATTTTATTTTCCAAAACACACAATATCTAGCCGAACATACTTTTTTTGAGATGATCTTGAAGTTTATTTTGCTTGTCATGAAAAGTTTAGTTTTTTTGACTTAAGCCCATTACGCCACGGACCATAGTATAAAACAATTACAATGTTCAACTCCGCCGGGTGTCGAAACTGAAGCCCGCAGGCATGCTACCACCTGTGCCAACACATAGGGCAATTTAAATATAAATAGAAAATAGAAAACGTTGTTTTTCTAAAGGGGTGGAGGACTTGAACATCCTCCTGCGTTATTTATTTGATCTACTTTGTTTTCATTTTAAACACGGTGTGCGTTGCGGTGTGTTTGAAATTCAGTAATTAGTGCAATGCGATGCTCTGCTGTTTTATTCGCTATTCACTGCCTTGAATGACCCTTATCGCATTTTGACTGCATGTGCATAATTGTCACTACCAGCATGAGTATTGATAAATGGTAATTCCAGAACCCCTCTCTCTTCACCCGTTAAAAATTTGAAGAGAGCACAAAAATCACAAAACTCCGATATGCCCTCCCCGTGGAATTCAAAGCTCGAGTTTCACTCATTACCTACGTTATGCGCTTTTCATGGAATCTCTGGTTCATCCAACAAACATCAATGGCCAATCACGCAAAAAACGTGCAGGTATATCAGTGTTTTCATGATCAATTCTCTAGCGCAGTTCTAACTTAAATAAATAACGATAATATATATATATATATATATATATATATATATATATATATATATAATTATATATTGGATACTACGAAAAAAGACCGATGAAGTAAAAAGTACTTAAAATTGGCAGCAAATACTCAAGAAGATATTATAAAGAGATATATCTAAAATTAAGGTTTGCAAGAGCCAGGTTGACAAAGCGGATATATACATCGTGTTCTGCCCAAGAGCAGGTCTCAGCATTCAGCATTGTCCACTCTTTCCTTAACTCAGCCTTCTTTTTTGTATCCTCATACAAACCATTTATTTTAATACTGTCTATATCTTATTTATTTTTCTGCCTCTAACTTTCTTTCCGCTGACTATTCCTTCTAGGGCATCCGTCAGCAGGCAGTTTGTTCTTAGCCAATGGCCAGTCTAACTTCTTTCCTCTTCTTTATGAGTTCCGGTATTGTTCTTCCTTCACCCACTCTGTCTAGCACATCATTATATTTTATTTAGTCTGTCCATTTTATACGTTCTATCCTTCTCCATATCCACATCTCAAAACTTCCAGTCGCTTTTCCTCATTGCCTCGTAATGTCCAAGTTTCTGCAAATACAATGCTACATTCCACACAAAGCACTTCATTAGCCTCTTCCGTGATTCTTTTGCCAAAGGTCCACATAAAACGCTTCTCTTCTTGTTAAAAGCTTATGGGATAAACCCAAGAAAAAAAAACTTGAAAAACATGATTAGAAGAAAGAAAGAAAGCCACAAAATGAGGGAAACATGGAGTAAAAGGAAACGCCTCTAAGTACTTTGCGTAATCGTACATGGGCTCAGTCGCAATAACAGATGTTAATAATAGTAATGTCCTAATATCCCACATTCCTAGGAGCATGTCCCTCTATTTGAGCCTTTGCTATGGATTCCCTGAAGTAGTCCTAATCCGGAGAACCGAATGGGGGACTATTTTACCTCCGGAAAATTTTACTCCAGTGGAACTCATGTCCACGTTTCTTGACGGTTGTATTTTAACGGTGAAAGATCGTCACTCTTTCGACCAAGGTACTTTTCGCGTCTGGCTTATGGTTTTGGATCTGTCCGACATTGATAACTCTGTCGACAGCAATGCGTCTGCCGCCATATTTTAAACTAAAAAAAAAGGTTATTCTCCCAGTTATATGATATGGATGTGAAACATGGACTCTTACTTTAAAGGAGGAAAGGAGATTACGAGTATTTGAGAATAAAGTACTTAGGAGAATTTTTGGACCAACAGAGAGATGATCAGACAGCCGTATCGAGAAGATATCATAACAGTGAGCTACATGGTCTCTATAAGAACTCCATGGCGCGACAGGCCTAGAAGGCCTTTAGCCTACCAGTCGGCTGATGGCCTCACATCTACAGGTTTTAATCACAGAGGTAGATGATCATCCTGCCAGTGTAGGGGTGACATGTGGTCAGTCTTTGTCGAGTCCCCCAGCCGTTATAGGCCCTACCTGGTTTTCTCAACCTGGAGTCGCTACTTATTGTAGCTAGCCAAAAACCTCACAATGATTGGTGGACATCGTTCTCATACTGGCTCAAATTAGATGAGAAACTTTCTTTCGCCATGGAGATCCAAACCAGCGCAAGTCCCCTAGCTCTGTGCTAAGGCTTCTTGCTTTAACCTCTCTGCTATGGCGCGGAGTCAGATGTAATAAGAACAATAAGTGTCGTAGACTACAATGGGCAGAACATGTAGCACGAATGAGGAATGAAAGAGGTGTATGGAAGCTTTTTGTAGGGAAACCAGTGACAAAACTCCCAGTTGGTAGACCAACAATGAAGTGGGAGAATAATATTAACCATGATTGAGAGAAGTTGTTTATACAGGGAATGTTTGGCAAACCACTGTTTCAGGATAGGGATGTGTGGAGAGCTTATGTCCGAGCGCCATAAACCTACGGGTTCGAAAGTGCTAGTGCGTTAGTTAGTTAGGATGTTTATGTATTAAAAATGATTAAACGTCTGCGTACGTACGGACTGAATTGAGGAGAGTATAATTCCAAAGAAGATGATGGGTGGAGTAAGAAGAAATAAGAATTCATAGGGAAGAAGGTGCATTAGACAGATATATCTGACGACAAATAATATAATAATAATAATAATAATAATACTTTATTTATTCTGGCAGAGTTAAGGCCATAAGGCCCTCTCTTCCACTCAACCAGCACAAATACAAATAAATATTCGACAAATATAGATATACACTATACTAATTATAAACAGTTAAATATACAATAAATGTAGCAATGTAAATGTCATGTACAAACAACATTTTATAATAACAATAATGATACGATAATAATAATAATAATAATAATAATAATAATAATAATAATAATAATAATAATAATAATAATAATAATAATAATAATAATAATAATAATAATAATAATAATAATAAATATAAATATGATACATTATACGGGAAACACCAATTAATATATATATCTTACACTGGATAATAAAGAAGTCGAGTTTAGAGCAAATATAAATTTAGATTTCTTTTAAAAGATTCCAATGTCCGGCAGCCCCTTATTTCTTGTGGTAGGGAATTCCAGTTGCGAGAAGTGGAGATGGTAGTGGAATGGAATTTATTGCCTTTTTTTCAGAATAAAGAAAATACATATGCATTTACATTGCGCACGGGCCTGCTTGGCCGTACGTGCATTATTTTTCCATGAATAAAAAATAAAACTAATAATATAAACATATACCTACAAATACACCTGTATCAAAAACAATAACAGGCTACATATAAGTAAAATCTATGTCTGCACAATATCAAAATAATACATATCTACATTCATCCACATTCCGTACATTAATATTAAAAAAAAATGCTAGAATACAAATTAGAAAAAAAAACACACACACATACACCCACACACCCCCACACATATACACACCGCACGCTCATACCCCCCTACCCCGTCCCTGCAGACATTAAGTGCACTATCAGACTATTCAACGTATCAGACCTACTTATTATATAACATGATTAAAGATCGAAAACAAAGACCATATGAAGATTCTTCTTATTGTTAATACATATATACTTAATCTACAATTTTGTTATATCTCAATTTTCTTACTGTACCCAAAAATTTGCATGTTTTTTATTCACTCTCGATCCGTCCTAAAAGATCCCAACACGCCACTCTCCCTCGATCCGACCTGAGAAATCTCTCCGGCAGCATCTGTAATCTAAGTTGTTCTGTCTCTCTACAGAATGCTATAATATGCTGCCAGTTTTCATGGTCATCGCATAGTGGGCATAGTTTAATGCCTTCATCATTTGTTAAATTATGGGCCATCCATCCCCCCAAATGAAACCATGCAATAGCACTTTTATCATCCCCATCCAAAGAGTCAATATATTTCTCCCTTCCCCACGAAAGTTTCAGTTCCGTCTACAGGGTGAGCGATATTTTCTGGCTACACTCTGCTTCTATATACTGTCTGTCTATATCGATTAGTCTCTTCTTAACTGTCCTCCAAACATTTCTATTATTCCGCGTACTCCTCTCCCATACCCAACCCATCCCTATGCCCTTCAATCCCCTTTCTACACCGATTACCCAATCTCCCGAAACACACTGCCTTTTCTGTTCATTGTAACACTCTGCTCTAAGCGAGTCCTGATTCCCGTTTATTATGTCCAACCAATACTTAATAGCCATAATTTTGCCCCTTATTGTGTCCGAAAATGTACCGAATTCCTTCAGTATGCCACAATTTGAAGTCCCCGTTGCTAATCTCATCGCTTTCTTAAGAAACATAGGTTGAATTTTATCTAGTGTCCCCGTTCGTTCCCAACCCCATAATTCTGAGCCATACAGCATGGTCGCTCTCACAGTCGAAGAATAAACCTGTTCTAGTGTACGCATCGGTATGTTTCGCAATTTTGACATATTATTAAGCATTTCGCTTGTCCGGCACCTAGCTCTCATTGTTGCATTTTCGATGTGTCTCGTCCATTTTCCATTCATTGTCAAAGTCATCCCCAAGTAGACAAAGTTTTTAACATTTTCTAAATTCTCACCACGGTATGTCCACCTTTCCCTCCCGCTGTATACCGACCCGATTTTAAAAGTCATGGCTTTCATTTTGCTAACGTTAACAGTAAGTCCCCAAGTCGTACAGTATGTCGATAGTAAATCTAAACCCTTCTGCATGCCATCTATTTTTGTGGAAAAGAGGCATAAGTCATCTGCATACATTAGAACAGGAATACTTCGCTCACCCACCGTTGGAGCATCGATCCCCTCTACTTCCAGCATCAAAGCTACATCGTCTATAAATAAGTTAAATAACAGTGGTGACAATACGCATCCCTGTTTTACACTCTTAACTGCCTTTATATTTTCTGAAACTTGGTCCCTCCCATATTTAACACAGAACTCCACTTTTTTATAAATTCCCATTAGCGCCCTAATCATAGTTCCCGATACTCCTAGTTGCCATAATTTCTGCCATAGGGCATTGCGTTCAACAGAGTCAAATTTTTTTTTCAGATCTATAAAAGTACAGTGTAACCTGCCTCGTTTGACACTCAAACATCTGTTAATTGCAGTTCTCAGGACAAATAGATTGTCCGCCGTCCTGAAGCCTTCCCTGAACCCGGCTTGGTATCGTGAAATTTTATTATTTTCATTTATCCAATTTTTTAGCCTGTTATATATATGTGCAATAATTTTTTCCAAACACCGGCAGAAGAGGGACACCGCGGTAATTGTCCGGATTGTTAACTCCACCCTTATCCTTGTAAATAGGATGCAGTATTGATGTGGACCATTCATCTGGATAGCTTCCTTTTTCATAAATTTTGTTAAAAATACCTACTATGTATCCTGTCCATTTATCAATTTTCAAGGCTTCTTTATAGAACTCGGCTGGTATACCGTCTAGACCAGGAGCTTTTCCATTTTTCATGGAACGAATCGCATCCCTCACCTCTAGTTTTGTTATCTCCGAGTCTAGCATTGGTACGTCTTGACCAACTAATAATAGCCGCGGTCCCTCCCAATTCCCCCCTCCTGTAAACACCCTTTCGAAATGAAGTACCCAAGTTTCTGGCGAAATTTGATTTACTTTTTTACGATATTTAATTTCCCTAATTACTTTCCAAATTTTGGTAACATCCCGTTCCTTCATAGCCTGATTGATTCTCTCCAAGATTTTTCCCTCCCAATTCTCCCTGGTTCTAGCCGTTATCTCTTTATATCGTCTCCTCATCTCTATGTACACCCGCCGATTGAAGTCTCCACCCTCCTTTCTGAACCTCACTAAAGCCCTCTCCGCTCGTCTTTTTCCTTCCCTACATGCATTATCGTACCAGCCTTCATATCGTTTTTGCTCTGATTTTCCTCTAATCTGCATATTTTTCCCCCCTTCCCACATTAGTAATCTTAATTTTTTCACCTCTTCCTCCACATCGCCTAATATCTCAGGTGTCGAAGACTCTAGTTTGTTAAGCAGATCCTGTGTCTTATCCTCTCTCCAACAGAACCGCCTAACAGTTCTAGTGTCTCCTCTCCTTCCCGTATTCAAGCTCCCCACTTCCTTTCCCTCTTCTTCAAATTCTAATTGGATTTCGATAGGTGAGTGATGCGATTCGATTCTGTCCGCTACTTTAAATGCTGCAATCCTAGAAATAAGATTCTGTGAGCAGAGCATATAATCCACGACACTTCCTCCATTACCGTTTATGAACGTAAGTTCCCCTTCAATATCTTCCCCGTATTTTCCGTTTAGCATTTCTAGGTTATGAATGTCGCAAAACGTCAGAAGTTCTCTCCCATACGTATTAATAACCCTATCCTTACTCGCCCGAAATCCCTTTCTTAAATCTTCCTCTCTTTCTTCCGTCCCTAAAGTTATATTTTCTCTCCCAGTTCTACCATTAAAGTCCCCCATTATAAGAGTATCTGTATCCGGGAATTGGAGATGGTATATGACATGGAGTGATGTGATGTCCTATGTTGCGGTATATTAAGTAAGAGACTATGTTGTGATCTTGTGTTTAAGTTATGGTTTGAGGATAGATACTGGAAACGGGATGATAAATAATTGGGAATCGAGGTATGTAGGATCTTAAATAGGAGAATTAGACAGTGCGATTTCCTTCTCTCTTTTAGATGTAGCCATGACAATTCACTATGGGTTGTAAGGGAACCATTGTTGGACAAATCACTATGGGTTGTAAGGGAACCATTGTTGTGTGAAATATTGCTAATAGTTATTTATGCAACAAGTTTAGAGAGGGTCATGTTTTGCACGCGGTGAGTTCAAAAATCTCACCAAGTACAAAAATAATATTTGTAAAATTGTCATATGAATATTTTTTATGCTACCAATAATTAAGAAATATCGAAACATTATTTGTGAATGTGAAGTGAAATTATTTATTTAACCTCGGTCTACAAGATTGATCAGGTCTTGTAGGCTATGTGTTAGTTAGTTGCTGCGATACAGCAATAAATGTCATTTGTTTTGTCGCCTTTCATTTGTGAACGGAGTTACAATAATCGAAATGAGAAAAGAAAATTCATTCGGCATACGAGACCACACAAAGAAGTCTCCATATAATTTTGTGTTAGAGCTGCTTTTCGAAAACTCCCGTCTTATAATAAAAAAGAAATTGGGAGTTACATTTAGTATATTTTCTTATCTTCCAATAGATTGCAAACTAATTATGTATTGTAATATTTTGCAACTTGGTAGAGTATAATTAATTACTAATACTAGTGTTCACCGCATTTATCTATCTTTATATTATATTAGACAGTGTTAGTTTTAAACTGCATTAGGCATTGTCAGTTTTAAATTGTATTTTATTTTATTTGTCATTGTACTGGACGTTTTATTATCATATATATATATATATATATATATATATATATATACTAGCCAATACCCGGCGTGCGCTTCTACGCCTAAATAAATTAAAATGAATGCGCTTTTATGTTTAGTTGAATAAGTAGAAAGAAAAATGTATACCGTACTTATTTTTAGATACCCCGTCCTGTTTACCCGGCGTTGTCCGGGAATCTACTCATCCCGATCTTCTTGGCATAAATGAGTTGAAAGAAAAAAAAATAATGTACTTCTTATGATTGAGTTGAATAAGTAAAATGAAAAATAATTATAAATGTATATCGTAATTATTTTAAGATTCCGCGTGCTGATTACCCGGTGTTGCCCGGGAATCTACTTATCTCGATCTTCTTGGCATAAATGAGCTAAAAGACAAAATTCGTTATTGTGAGTTATCCGTAAAAGAATGGCCGCCATGTGCTGGTATGCTTGCACAGGAATCTATGTACTTGTCTCGATCTTCTTGGCATCAATGAAAGACAAAAATGGTTATTGTGAGTTATCCGTAAGAGAAAAAGATATGCTGTCGCGGACTTTTTTGTAGAGCTTTTTGAGATATGCAGTTCTGTGTACATTAATTTTGTGTATTTTTTATGCTTTAGGCAGCGTAAGCCATTTAAGCGCCCAAAGAACTAATTTTTCATATTTTCCACTGCATAGGGCGATATTTAAGGGTGAAGGAGTTGAGTATCACAACTCTCTTATATCCTATGTTTACCCCGGGAATCTCCTGAACATTTTGCAAAAAGTCTCATCATCACAATCGGATCAACGGTATGGTCGCGCATAAACGACGAAGAAATAAACAAACAAACAAACATTCGTTTTTATACAGGGTGGACCGCTCGAATGGACCTAATTTCAATTGCTTGTTACTGGCAAACGGTTGAAGATAGAAACTTAAAACAACGTTCATAGTACAGAAAAACTCACCAAGTTTCGAATCCTGTCGGTAGATGGCACAAAGATACGTTTCTCGTTCTTAGATTTAATTGTTTGTGAAAATGGCGACTCCGCAGATGAAAGCGCAAGCTGTTTTGTGGTATGCGGAGTTTAAATCAATCATTAAAGTTCAAAGGGAGTTCCGGCGTGTGTTTTAACCGTGATGCTTCCAACTGCTAGAAGCATAAAGAAGTGGCGTGAATACATTATTAGCTACAGGATCTGTGTTGAAGAAGCATGGTGGTGGTCGCAGAGCATCCGATGAAATGGTAGCAAATGTTCAAGCCGCATTTGAGCGAAGCCCCCGGAAGTCATTAAGAAGAGCTTCGCGGGAACTTCAAATACCAAAATCGACATTACAACGGATTGTCCACAAACGCCTCAAACTGCACGCATATAAAGTGCAGTTAGTGCAACGTCTGGAGCCGAATGACATGCCGAAACGAGTGGAATTCGCCAATACGATGCTGGACCGTCTCGGCGCTGATCCTGACTTCATGACCAAGATTTTCTTCTCGGACGAAGCCACTTTCCATTTGTCAGGCAAGGTAAACCGGCATAATGTGCGGATCTGGGGATCGGAGAATCCTCACGCTATTCAAGAGCATGTTCGTGATAGTCCGAAGATGAATGTTTGGTGCAGTTTGTCACATAATAAGGTCATTGGACCGTTTTCCTTCGCCGAGAAAAACTGTTCGTGGTACCACATATCTTGACATGCTGGAGCAGTTCTTCTTTCCACAAATTGAACAACTGCAGCCTAACATCGTTTTCCAGCAAGATGGTGCTCCTCCCCACTGGTCCAATGAAGTTCGTACGACTTTGGACAACATTTTCCCTGGCCGTTGGATTGGTAGGGGAGGACCAATCGCGTGGCCCCCGAGATCTCCCGATTTAACACCACTGGATTTCTTTCTCTGGGGCTATGTCAAAGATAAAGTTTACACCACCCCAGTCAAAGACCTTCGTGATCTTCGTGAGCGCATCATAGAGGCTATTGAGAACATTCCAGAAGACATACTCCAACGTACTTGGCAAGAAATTGTTCATCGCTTTGATATCGTCACAGTGACTGCTGGGGCTCATATAGAGATGTGGTGATCTGGATATCAAAACTTGGTGAGTTTTTCTGTAATATGAACGTTGTTTTAAGTTTCTATCTTCAACCGTTTGCCAGTAACAAGCAATTGAAATTAGGTCCATTCGAGCGGTCCACCCTGTATATTGGAAATGGATTATCTGATACCTTAAATTTAGTATTATTTTCTTTGACATTCATTTGATGAATTATATTTTATCTTTTGTTTCATTCTTGACATTTATTCTTCTTCTTTCCGTTCCTTTTGTTGTTTATATAATAATAATAATAATAATAATAATAATAATAATAATAATAATAATAATAATAATAATAATAATAATAATAACATGGTCAACAGTGGTTTTGTTGCCCTTGATATAAGATTAATTTCGGATATATTTATGCTCGCAGTTCATGAAACTATCGATGATTTTGGAAGATTTGCTCTGTTTTTTTTAATCTTTATTTTCATTTTACACTACAAAAATCGGAAAATATGAAAAAAATTAACTGATATATTTATAATGTTATTTTTTTTTGAAAATTAGTATACACCGACGTAAATAGAAACAAAAATATCGAAAACTCATGTTATACTTCAGTGAAACGCCTTTTATAAGATCTGCTTCTATAATTTTTTAGGGGACAATCTCTTTTTAAAGACCAGCAGTAATCTGCCATCATGTGACGGTCCCATCTATCCTGATACCTTTCCTCCATTACTTTTAGATCCTAGTGAAAGCACACTCCCTGTTCGTCGCTATAATTTCCTAAATTATCCGGAAATCTATCCAGGTGACTGTGGAGAAAGTGTAACTTTATACTTATATTTGCTCCCAGAATCTTGAAGCTTGTCAACATGTTTTGCACAATTTCTTTAAAATTTGGTGATTTATAGATACCTAGGAAATTTTCTACTACCAATACAAAACCCTTCCAAGCTTTACTTTCCGGAACAGTCATAACTTTGATCAAATTTGCATCTTTCATCAATTGCCGAATTTGAGAACCATAAAATATTCCGCCTTTTAACTTCTACATACTGCGCTTAGGAAATTTTCTACAAGTGTATTTGAAATATTTTTCATCCTTGTCCAATGCTTTGACGAATTGTTTTATCATATCCAGATGCACGTCGTGAGTACTTTAATTTTGTCAAATAACTGAGATCACGGCCGATGTGCGGGGTGAGGGTGTGAGAGTGGTGTTTGTATACGCGAAAAAAATGCGCAGAAATCAAATCATGACTGGAAACATACATTTTATTAGTAACAAGCCGTTTACTGTTTAATATATAAGATACGCAAAAATCATAAAAACTAGAGCACATTCAGCAATTTCATGAATATATTCCTAAACGGTGCACTTGAAAACATGTAAATTCGCTGATATATCCAGGGCAACAAAAAAAAAAGTTTTGTAGAGCTGTGTAATCAATTCATAGTAATTCTGACCGTGGGTAGGTCTTTCACTGCAATCATAGCATTTCCATGCTATGCTTCGCAGTTTTACTAGGGGATTGTAGGTGTGGTAGCTTCCCGTTGCTTTCCACACCGGTGAAGGATGATGATGGCCATATGATTTCGGGGACCGTTTGGGCCTTTAAGTTTTCCTGACATTTGTCTTACAGGTGAGGAAAAACTCCGATAATAATCTCACCCAGAAAAACTGCCCCGACCGGGGATCGAACCCGGGCTCGCTGAGACAAGGCAGCACGCTACCTCGAGACCACAGCAGTGGACTGTAATAATGATAATAATAATAATAATAATAATAATAATAATAATAATGATAATAATAATAATAATAATAATAATAATAATAATAATAATAATAATAATAATAATAATACATAATAATAATAAATAATATGGGGGATAATAATAATAATAATAATTATACTAATTATAATAATAATAATAATAATAATATAAACATATCTCACCCACAGATATAATGAATTGTAAGTAGTAAAATCTGTATTGAGTATTGTACAAATATTGTAGATTTTAGACGTAAGGATCGTTATCGATAACACTAACGATCGTCAAAGCTACAAAAAAATCTGTTGACAAACAGAGGAGAAAAATGTGCTTAACTGTTTTGTGTGGAAGGTAGAGGAAAAAATAACTGTATTTTTTTATTGTTGTTGTTGTATCTACGTATATAAACCTTAACGGTTGTGCTCTTTCCTGGCATTTTTCCAACAAATATCTCAAAGTAAATACGCATATTATCGGTACAAGATTGTCCACCAGTAAATCCATGTGCTTCTTTGAAATCTGTTTTAATAAAACTTTAAATATCTTGATAATTGAATTAATTATATAAACCTCTATAATTAGAACATAATTTATGATCAGCGCGGAGACCAGATTAGAAAAAAATAGGGTATACATTTAAAATTAGGACAATTATGAAAGTTGAAAGAAATGTGTTACAGACAATTGAAGAAAACCGATTATGATGGTACGGACACCATCTGATAGTATCCCTAAGAAAATCTTGGAGTAGAAAATAGAAGGAAATAGTAGAAAGGGAAGACCTAAAGCTTGTTGGGTGGACGGTGTGAGAAGTATGATTGAACTGGGTCTTACAGATCAGGATGTTCAAAACCTCTACAAATGGAGAAGGCGAATTTGTTGAGAGTGACGGAGAACCATTGTATTATGGACTATTTAACTCATGCCCCAGATGGCAGTCAATGACCAATCACATTTCAATGATTTTTTATTTACAACCAATCACAGTCGTTTTTCGCCTCGAATTTATCAACCGAAGTTCACCATATTAAAGAAAGTTCCTCCTTTTCAATAATTTGAATAGGTCATAGCATTATTTTGCAGTGACTGACTCTCTAAGAAATACGACTACGCGATTGTATATATAGTGCATGAATGTCAGCAGATAGCGCATGCGGCAGATAATATAAAAACATTTGTAGCAATTGATTATACCACAAAAAACACTTTTTGCACTTTCTTAGACGAATTATTTTCATGGAAATGACGTTGCAGAAAAATATAATTGACATACTTACATCATAGGACATCAGAAATTAATTAATACCTATAATGTTGGTTATAAATTTCTCCACTAGGGTGCATTCTTACAATATTGCGATAGTTTGGCAATAAATAATATGATCTGGTTGCAGTGATGAACAAAAGAAGCAAATGAAGCGTACCAATCGTTTCTGATTTGTTTTCAAACATCGCCGTTTACATTAAATATATACATATTTTAAAATAACTATAGTTAAATAATTATTTGTGACTAAACAGCTTATTTTTTTTTTCGTTAAATAGTCCTAACAAATGCCACTCTTGATTTCCAAATTCTCTAGATAAATTGGAAATTACTCCTTGCATTACTTATGAGTTATATATATATATATATATATATATATATATATTAGTGAAGAAAGTACGTGACTCGACACCTTAGCGGAAAAGACCATTAGGAAGACCACAAGTACGATGGAAGAACGTCACCATACCCCGGAACTGAAGTGAATAAACACGCCACAAGCTGCCAGCTTTCATGCGTAGGGGAAGAGGAAGAAGAATATATATAACCAAGTGTGGAGAAATAGTTATTACTGTTCTAGGTACGGAAATAGGTTGATTTGAATTGACTGACAGCTGTTCATTAAAAGCCTATTTGCAGTTAACACAATATGATAATGAATTCACGTCTCTCTCACTTAATTAGTAAGACAGGAATAAGCACGCATGCGCCATGTGGAGATGTGCTAATGGGTAGGGATTTAGCATGCGGAGTCATGACTCCAAGTGGAAGATTTCTTGTAAAGCTGTACATTACACACAACTCCAGCATTGTTCACGGTTTCTATACACCAATACCACCCAACTACATTAGATGTCACTCATACATTCCCGACTGAAGCCTATTAGGTCTGCTATTATTTTATTTATCCAAGGGAGATTTATCTAATTCCTATTTTGATATTTATAGAGAAAATAACCCAAATGTGGATAGTATTAGGTTTGAAGAGCTAATGTTAACAATGCAAAATTTAAAAACACAAGAAATCACCTGGAGCAGATAATCTAAACATAGAATTATTCAAATGTGCATCGATTATATTTATTGTTAAGTTTCTTGAATTTATAAACCTTTGTTGGAAAACGGGTTCTGTTCTGGATGAATGGAAGGACGCAATAACTGTTCCGATATTTAAAAAAGGAAACAGAAGAGAATGTACAAATTATAGAAGAATAAGTTTATTAAATTCAGCTTGTAAGATATATGCAACAATTTTATCATATAGAATAAATAAAATAGCTGAAACAGTATTACGTGAGGAACAAAATGGATTTAGAAAGAGTAGGTCAACAATAGAATGCATTTTTACAATGGCCCAATTGATAGAAAAAAGAAAGGAATTTAATTTACCTACGTATATAGCTTTTGTTGATTATACTAAAGCATTTGATACTGTAAGTAGAAATAAATTATGGAATATATTAGAAATGAAAGGAATTCCTCAACACATTATAAGAGCCATCCAGAGTTTATATATAGAAACATATTTCAAAATAGACTGTGGAGATAAAATTAGTAAACAAAAAATATAAAAACCAGGTGTAAGACAGGGGCGTCCATTGTCGCCCGTATTATTTAATTTATACTTGGACCACGTCATAAATGAATGGCAAGAACAAATTAATATAAATGTTGTATTGACAACTCTGCTTTTTGCAGACGATCAAGTAATAATGACATCATCAGAAAATGCTTTACAACAATTCCTTTATACTTTAAATAATATCTCTCTAAAATAAAATTTAAGATTATCTACATCTAAAACAAAAATATTAGCTCTGAAAGGAAAATGTGCAATATGAACAAAAATAGTGATAAAGAATGTAATTATAGACCAAGTTCAGAATTTTAATTATTTGGAATGTCATTTAGGTCATGACAGAAATTTAGATACACACAGTGAAATGCAACGATTCAATTATCTATGTGGCACAATTAAACGCACTTTATTGAATAAAACTAGAAAAGAAAGTATTTTAAAATTTTACAAAGTATTGGCAGTTCCATCTCTTATCTATGGATGTGAAACCTGCACATTAACAAAGGCAGATAGTAAACAAATAGAGGCTGCAGAAATGAAGATATTGAGAGCAATAGCAGGATACCAAACGACCGATAAAAAGAAAAACGAAGATATAAGAACAGAATTTAATATATTTAATCTCTGTGAAAGAATAAAATACTATCAAAAATTATAAACCAAAAGGCAGAAGATTGATGGGAAGACCATTGAGGAGATGGAAGGACCAATGAGATTGGAATAGGCCATTGGGCTTAATCGTTTTTGTTGATGATGATTATATTTATAGAGCCCCACTACTATGTAATTTCCTAATATTTTTTGTTCCTAGGAACATGTCCCTATGTTTAACCCTTTGCCAGTATTGCTTTAACCCTTAAATTGGCAAAACAGTCATTTCTCTCATTATTTTTCTTCTTCATCCAGGGATTAAGGGCCGGTTTCACCAACATCGGTGAAATTTAACCTTCACGACGAGTTACATAACCGGGTGAAAAATAACTAAGCGTGTTTGCGTTTCACCACGCCATATAACACCGACGTAAACAAACTGGCGGTTTACCGTTAAAATTATTTTGAATCGTATATTTCTCATACCTCATATTCAAGCGGAACAAATTTGTAGGAGGGGAAAGAAATGCTATTGGTTGTTACTTATCGCGTTACCATAGAAACCTAAATAAACACATTGAACCAACACAAACACGTTCCACAGATCACGTCGATTATTAGTACACGTGGAAAATTTGCCAGAAATAAAGAACATGTCCAACGAAAGATTTTCAAAACTATAATAGAATTAATATAGAAACGTTGAAACTATAGGAAATAAGAAACTATCCATAAAACATGCGTAACGACGAAAAATATTTTTTCTTGATTAGGCCTGTTTTTAAATTAACCTAATGATTGATTTAAAAACACTTTTACATTAATATAATATGGTAGTGTATTATCATCATCATCATCATCATTGGAATGCTTTAGTATATTTGGGTTATGTAAAAGTTTTCATGGAACAAGCCATTTTAATGGTATAAGAAGAGCAATTATTTTGGTTGGGACCATGTATTACAGTGTTTACAAAGTATCTAATCCATCTCCTGAAAATGTTGCTGCTGTAAACTCTCATTCTTGGAAGAATTATTTAATAACATGCAAAATGATTATGATAATGCAAGCCATGTATATATATATAAGGTGATTTGGAGCCATTAAGCAACAAATCTGATGAGAGGTCCTTAAAAAAAATTCCAACATTTCTCCCTCTCAATGCATAGAATTGCTAGATTACAAACCCTTGTGCTTCATGGTTATTCAGGTGTAATCATAATATAGGAACGTCCTGTCTGCGGATGAACTTGTGATGGAACAGATTAGTTTAATTTGTAAAACTTGGAGTAGATCTTGGGAAGCTCAATTTTTTTGGTTGTTCCTGGACCTATTATAAGAACAGTGAGAGTTTTCTTTTTGTCTTACATATATTCATTATTTTCATTGTTGCACTTTGGAATACTCCAACCCAGTCTTAACGAATTTCACTAAAAATGTTTGACTTTATCAGACCCATACCCTTGTCACATTCTAGGTATGTAGGTCCACTTATTGGGAATGTGACAAGAACTGACTGCAAATGTGTCTTCTCATGAACAATGTAGTGTAAATATCTAAAGAGCATGTAATTTTTATTTGCCCTCCTGCAGATTCACAGAATATATTTAACTACTAGATTTTTGGGTTAAGGATGTTTGTAATATACTGATTAATAAGAAATGAAGTTACCTTATTGGCTCCTTTCCTACCATGAGTTTCAGAATAAATATAGAAAATGGCCTTGTTATCAAACAACTTTTGAATGTTGAAAGAAAAGTAGCTAAATCGTTGCTTGTAATATATGATGTTTGGACAGGGGAGATTTTTCTGAAAATCCATGGAAATAAATTTAGTACTTCTCTTCCATGCTTCCCTCTGGCCGTTATAAATAATCTCAGTTCTTGCTATGTGAACCTTGTTTTCAGTTTCAAGATACATTACCTTCTTCTCTATCTCCAGCCTCATCTCTTCATTTGCAATGGTACTTAACTGAACAGGAGCGACTTCTTATTAGCAGTAAATTCATCACAGATACTATACGAATCGTTTCTGGGGTATCCAAATTAAATGTTGAACTGTGTTATGAAAATGGTTTAATACATTTCAGAAGATATAAAGTTTTCAGAATAATTGTCTTTATACATGTTATACGTTGTTAAAAATACACAGTTCCCCAGGTAAATACAACTTCTGTTTTCTTTATGCTATAATGGCTTTCAGGACCCTTAAATGATGTGTGTTCCATAACCAGTTTTGGACAATTTGGTCTGCCTGTTGGTGTGTTTGCCTTACATATCCTTGCCTATCTCTGCATTAGTATTTATAGATTTTCGGATATTTTCAATTCTCTATTTTGAAATGGCATTTATAAACCTGAAAACTTTTTTACATATATCTTTATTTCATTTGCATAATTTTCATCTGAAATTCTTACCTTGTATCTGAAACTTTACTATGAAGGAGAGCATCATCTTCATTTATTTTGGCCTCCTCTGTTTAATATTGTGGGACCAAACATATATATAAAGTTAATAGTGAGTGGAGAACATATTTTTAATAACTCACCTCATACAATTTCAAATTTATTTGATTTAAGACCATTGGTTTTGAATGAATTTTTCATTCATCTTCAGTTTATTTTCAGTTGTTGATTTCACCAATTCTCTAATTCTGCCATATTTGGTTGGCATTATAAATTTTTTTCTATAGGAATATCAAAATTCATTGATCGATATTTATTCTTTTGAATGAATATCTTCTCCCAAACTGTTCATTCTAATGGTTTATCCAATTGTTTCAAATTGTGAAATTGAAAAATCAGCAATTGCTGCACATAGTTTATTAGAACATCATAAAATTAATAGAGATGCAAAACTTTTGAAACAATTGGATAAACTATTAGAATTAACAGTTTGGGAGAAGATATTCATTCAAAAGAATAAATATTGATCAATGAATTTTGATATTCCTATAGAAAAAAATTTTATTTCAAAATTTATAAAGCCAACCAAAAGATGGCAGCGTTAGAGGTAACCATGGTGAAATCAACAAACATAGAATTTCAACAGTTGGTGTCATGAAAATAAACTGAAGATGAATGAAAAATTCATTCGAAACCAATGGACTTAAATCAAATAAATTTGAAATTGTATGACGTGAGTTATTAAAAATATGTTCTCCACTCACTATTAATGATATAACCTCATAATGTTTACTTCCCAACATTAATTTTAATATATATAAAGATTGTGCCTCTAACATTGTAAATTTTGAATTTGTTGATTCATTTATTTTGCTGATTTACATCAATACGTTTTAAATATTTTAACCTACAATTACAGGAGTCTCCAGTTTCATGAATCTGAGCTCTCAATTTTTTGTTAGTATCTTTCATCCTGCCAAAAACTCTTCCTCTTCTTACAGCTTTCATAAGATACACAGTTATTGATCATACTCATTCATTTTGAATGTATGTGATTCCAGTTTTCACTTTTCTCGCACAATATTACTAGTAAAACAACATATGAAGCAATACAATGAAAAAATAGTGTACATGTAATTCTCCTCCCAAATAAGACCAATATTGAATAAATCCAGTTCTATTACTCTACACCTGCACTGCAACAGTTAGATTAAAATGACTTGCCTTCCTTTTCCCCTGTTCACTATAGACTTACCTTTTTTTTTTCACTATCAAATGGGCCTTGGGTTCGATCCCCGGTCGGGACAGTTTTTCTGGGTTTTTCCTCACCTGTAAGACCCAAACGGTCCCCGAAATCATATGGCCATCGAAATCATTGTATTCATATTCATCTTAGATTAAGCTTGGGATTAGGGACTCTCCTGGTGCACCACTATCATCATCCATCATATCATCGGGGCAATGTAACCCTGCCTTCCAGGCGCCCCAACCTCAGAAGTGGGTTACAAGTACGCCATGCCAGGAGGGAACACCAGGAATGTCGAAGGGCAACCTGGGGCATTTGCAAAAAAAAAAATCTCAGTGACTAGCCTTACTTTTGCTCCATAATTTAGCCCATATAAAATTCACTGCTCAAGCTATATGAATGTGCCCTTAACTGATTTTTTTTATCACATTTACTGACTTACCTCTCTTTTTCCCTATAGTCTTCAATTCCATCACTGCATTTCCTCAAGAAAAGATAGTCTCCAACGTAACATACAGGAATATTAATTAAATTATTTGGAGTCAATATTAATGTTGATTATCTTGAACATGTTTCGCTTATATCATAATCATTGATATGCTATAATCGAAACATGTTCAAGAACAAATCAACATTAATATTGAGTTAAGATGAACAGACTCCAAATAATTTAATTAAAAGAACCTCAAAATATTACTTCCTAAAATAAAACATTAAATACAGGAATATGTTTGAAAATGACTTGAAAACACTAGTGGGTAACACATAGAAGTAATTATTTTGAAATTATATTTTATTTAATATTTTTCAAAATTATACAATAATTCATATAAATAAACTCTTATTATTTACTGCTTCAAATATCTTATTGTTTCTATCAGATACAACAAACTGCAAAACAATAAGACTGAGGAACATGTATATAATTTACTCATTTTATAATTTCATACTGCGTAACATTCTACAGCATCTCTCAAATGTTCACAGGCAATCAGTTTTAGTAAAATATTTAAAATTGTACTGCACATTTTGAATGTATAACAATAAATCACATAAAAACCTAAAATATTTTTAAATTATTACAGTATCATCACTGATTAAAATATTATAGAACAAAAATATAATTAACAATTTACTCTACAATGGGATTTGATGAGCCTTCACTTTACACCATTGTTGTCTCGGTTAAAATAATATTTTTCTTTCTCAAATAATGCAACTAAATTGAGATTAAGAACGTCCTGAAGTACTTGCTCACCTGCATATCTTAAAATATTGTGTAAAACATCAGTAGCCCAATGATATGAAATTCATTAATCAGTTTTAAATTAATTCCTACATCACTTCCTAGAACTGAAGAGCTTCTCAATAACCTTCAACATTCTGATTTAAGATTCATTGTACATGTTATCTGCAAGTGTGTACAAAGAAGACAGAAATACATTAACATGGACATCTGTTTCAACATATATATCCCTTGAAATCCATCTCTCCAAACCCAATTATGAAAAAAATAATTTATAGAGAAATTATAACAAAGTTATATGACGTAACTAACAACGTTACATTTTACAATATGAGAAATGTAAGCTAGGGTGAGTTATTTTTTTAAGCTGTTCTAAGTTTAAGACTGATGTGTATAAATATTTATAACTGTTAGACTTAATAGTTGCAAATGTTATAATTTGCCATAAATTGTTCTTCACCTAGCAATGATGTCACAAAATGTCATATTTGATTTACAAATAGCCTTCACTTTTAAAGAGAAGTAGTATTTCAAGTTACTTGAACTATTCTGCAACACCATCACCAGGTCTTTATTCTTTGTTTGTGTAATCCATTGAACTTCCGGTCTTTAGGGATGTAGCTTGAAGTCGAGAACTTGCAATGGCACAACTGACTCGGCAGACAATATCTTAGGACTGTTGATCTCCTGACCCCTCCTGAATGATGAACCCTTATCTAATCATTGTCCAAAGCCAGGAGCAGCTGATTTATTGGAGAAATGGCTTGATTTCTAAAAAAAAAAAAGCAATATGTAATATAAACTTATTGTGTTGTACAGATCAACTCACATAATACACGCATATAGCAGTACAAGTGAATTATTCATAACTAGCTGAAGTTATTTTATCAATAATTAAAATTATAGATTTCACAATCAACATAGTATACCACTGGTGTATAATACATAAGGATTACTGTATGCTGGCTCAACTGCACTTTTACTAGCGCTTGATTTTTCAGTTATATTATTGTAAACTATAGCTCTTCTTTTTGTAAACTATAACTCTTCTTTTGTATTTACTAACATTATTTATTATTTTAAACTTTTTCAAACAATTTTATAACATTATTAGACAGTTTTGAAGTATTTATTTAAATATGCAAATCACAATATTATGACACTGTTAGACAATATTGTGATGCTAACTGCTATTTTCTCCACAGAGTATATTACTTAGTCTATGATTTTTCTATCGCTGTTTTGGGTTATCGCTGGTTGGATCAGCGTTAGGGAGCGATAAGTAAGTGTACACCCATTTTTAATAAAGTTTGGTAAATTTAATATTATTAATATATCTTTATAACATAGATTTGGGGACTTATTGCAAATATTGGTCATTTAAATTTCATAGCGACGGATAGTAATCCAGGATGATAATCAATATGTGGTTCGATTGTGGGTTATCGGTGGCTCTACAAACTCTGGTGCATGCGCACTGTTATTCTATAGGACTTTGAAAATATTTGACGCTAGTTTAAGTGCAGTTTTTCCCTGTATGCTTAGTAACTTGCATTTCTTACAATTTGTAACTTCTGTGTATCATAGATTTGCACATGCTGATATATCAAATGTTATCATTGATCTGCAGTTACTTCATGAATTATTTTTAGTGCTACAGGTGTTTAGTCTACAATATTAAGACTCGTCAAAACATATTATTTAAAGAAAAGTAGTATCACAGAATTAGAATAATAAAATCAAATAATAGAGAAACTGCTGCATTACATATAATGACTGTTCTGTTCTGGAACATGTTTTCAGAGAAATACTTGATCTTACAATTAATGACAATATATGTTAGGCCACTATACAATTTTAGCATAATTCCCACTGCTCTAACGTTAAATAACAGGAAAATTGTCTTGGATGTCAGATATATTACCGGTACTGATTATCTACAAGGCATTTAAGATTAACACATTTTTGGAAATTATCTCTAGAAATATTTGTATTTAGACCTAGGATCTCATTACTTGTTCTATATTATAGGTATATACATACTAGATTTAAATTACGGTACTTGCTAACAATTTCAACAAAAATAGGCCTACTGTATTTAATATCCCAAAATATTAAGAATGTCAAATAAAACCAAATATTTTATAAAATATATTTCTGTAATTGGTAATTAAATATATAGTTCAAAAATAGTCCATAAATAATAAACATAACCTCACATTATTTTGTAATGATACTAACTTGCTTTTAAATATGTATTCATGAGTGAATAAAATTAGTAATTCATTGTGTAAAGTACTGGTATTATACATGAATAAAATAATTTTCATTAACGAATTAAACTTACTTGTATTTATGCCTGACTTGTTTTATATAATAGGACAGTATTCATACTAGATTTATATTATTTGCTAACCATTTTAACAAAAATAGGCCGACTGTATTTAAGAACTCAAAATATTATGAATATCAAATAAAACTCAAATACTTTCTAAAATATATTCTGTAATCAGTAATTAAATATATTGTTAAAAAATAGTCAAATAATAAACATAACCTCACATTATTTTGTACCGATACTAACTTGGTTTTAAATATATAAGCATGAGTGAATAAAATTAGTAATTCATTGTGTAAAGTACTGGTATTATACATCAATAAAGTCAGTTTCAATAATGAAATAAACTTACCTCTCGGATGATCCAAATGTGCAGTAGCCTATCAGGTAGACAGGCCTGGTATCTTCGAAAGTCTGCGATATCACTGCAATCGTAATTTTCAAACTATTCACACAGTTCTTCTACCCAACTAGAGTATTTTTCAATTCAATTGGCCTTCATAATAATAATTAAAACCATATTCACGTTCAATGTTAAAAATGTCCAGTCTTTCACACGCCATTTTAATATAGGAATCACCCTCCGTTATATATCACCCTCCGATTCTACCGACCAAATTCGTGCGGTTACGGTTTACTAACGAAATACGACGAAATAACTCCCGGTGAAAAGTTACTGTTGTTGGTGAAACGCAAATTGTAGTGAAGCTGGGAAACGCTCCGTTTAATTCACCGGTAACACGGTTACCTGTGTTGGTGAAACCGGCCCTAAAGGTGTTACTGGCACCTCACAAGGTAACGATCGAAGGGGCTGCCTTCTTAAAGTTTGTCATAACCTCCCATTATATTAGCCCTAGTGGGAGGGTTTCCTCTTCCGCTCTTCTTAGGCCGTTAAGGGCTTTCTCCTTGTTACCCCGGATGGGTCCTTATATTTCGTCCTAAGAAGAGGATTGCCTCTTCCGCGGATTACAACTTTTGAAAGCTTGTTCCATCTTGTTGTTCTTGTCGTTAAGTTCTTCACCCGTATCCCTGGGCAGGGGCTCTCGATATACCCCGAGAGACTTGATCCCTGACAGAACTTAGTCACTAATGCATTAGTGTTCACCCCCGCGCCTGTCAGATATTACTCAGTTGTAAACAGTTACAAACTAAGCCCCCTGTTTATACTGAGCCGGGTTAATAGCTTCGTATGAGTCCCAAGCTAAATCCACAGTAATTTCTCGTGCCAATAATTAGTTATTTTTTACTAATTTATTTAGCCTGGTAGAGCTAAGACCATTTATAGCCTTCTCTTGCACTGACCAGGCAATCACATGTTACATTCAAATAAAAAAATCACAACAATAGTTTAAATTAAATATTGCTATTATTAATGGAAGCTTTGCTATCGAAACGTCAGTAGTTTTTAATCTAATCTTTGGTAATTGGGTTTTATTTAGTATAGTTATATTTTATCGTAACCTCAGGAAGTAGTTCGTACACACACACACACACACACACACATGTGTGTGTATATATCATTTTATGTGCTAAATGTTGACTGTAAAAATAATAATTGTTAACTCACAAGCCCTCATAATAGTCTATAACATAATATAGGCCTAATATGTTGTGCGATTGTCTCAGTGGAGTAGTGTGTACATGCTATCCTCTGATTCCAAAGTTCGTAGGTTGAAACCGGCTGAGGTCGATGGATATTTAAGAGCATAAAATTGCTTACTGTTGCTTTCTTAGTGAATTAAGTAAATATGTACAATTTGTCTTAGATACGTGAAAACGAAAGAAATCAGACATGTCTATTAAAATAAAAGGAGGAAGATAGGAGGGCGGGTCGGAAAGTAACGCACAATAATTTTTTTCTGCCTTGGTATTGCAGCTAGAATGTTGAAATTTCACAGAGATATAGTTTGAAGTTTTCACTACAGATGGTATTTTTTTCTCAGGTGCACCTCTTGCGAGAGAAGCTTGAACTATGCAACAAAGATGGCGCGCATGCTACAGTCGTCCACCTGTGAGGAACAGAGAAGTGTTGTTCGATTTTTGTGGGCCAAAGGGCATAAACCCAGTGAAATTCACAGGGACATGCGTGGCGTGTATGGGGATGATTGTATGGACCGTAGCAATGTCTCCAGGTGGTGCACATTCTTCCAAGAGGGACGCGTGAACCTTAGTGATTCGGCACGCTCCGGCCGGCCGACAACAGCAGCAATCTCGCAGAATGTCAGAGGAATTGAGGCGGCAATTCTGAACGACCGGCGTGTGTAACTGCGAGCCTTATCGCAGAAGTTCAACATTTCCTATGGTGCGGTGTACGATATTGTTCATGAAAATTTGAAATTCCGTAAAGTTAGTGCTCGCTGGGTGCCTAAGAACCTGACAGACGACCACAAGGGCCAGCGAATGATGGCAAGCTTGGACCACTTAACGCGGTACACCGCACAAGGACATGACTTTCTGGAAGGAATCGTCACAGGTGATGAGTCGTGGGCGTACCACTACACGCCCGAAACAAAGCAGGCATCAATGGAGTGGAAACATGCTGGTTCCCCAGTAAAGAAAAAATTCAAAGTGACTCAATCTGCCAGGAAAGTGCTTGTGACAGTGTTCTGGGATATGTATGGTGTTTTATTGGTGGACTTTGCTGAACACGGGACCACTGTGAATGCTGCGGCCTACATTAAAACTTTGGTGAAGTTGCGTCGTGCCATTCGTGACAAACGTCACAACATTAACGTTAAACTTCTTCATGACAATGCTCGCCCCCATGTTGCTGCTGTCGTTCGTCAGAAAATCGCCGAATTTGGTTGGGAGATGCTCCAGCATCCACCATACAGTCCGGATCTTGCACTATCGGACTTTCATCTGTTTGGTCCCATGAAGAAATTCCTGGCCGGCAAACGCTTTGAGACAGATGTGGAAGTGAAATCAGCAGTGCGCAGATGGCTACACTCCAACCAAACGGACTTCTACGAACAGGGCATATTGAAACTGGTAACATGATGGGGAAAATGTGTTGAGAAAGTTGGTGACTATGTCGAAAAGTAGGTAAAAGATTTAAGTTCATTTGTGATTTTTTTCCTTTTTTTACTATTAAACTTTTAAAAAAAAAAATATTGTGCGTTACTTTCCGATCCGCCCTCGTATTATAAAGAAAATCATCGTAATCCGACCATTAGAATTAGGGGTTTACCTGAAACCCGAAATTAAAAATTCAGTCTGGAACCACATTTATTTCGTCGCAATGCATAAGGCCTACTATAAAATTAAATTAACCCTTAAATTGGAAATGTCTCCTATAAGATACATTTAATTAATTAATTAATTATATATTTAATAAAGTAATGGAATAATGAATCAGTAGATAACCTATTTGTGTCAAATTATACAATATGCAGTATATATTCTTAGGGTTATGCATGGTTTGTTTTCACATGAATAAGAGGTGTAAATATTTAACTAACTGACTGGTAGTATCGAACATAGATCTCTATCCCGAGCTGAAGTTTCCCAGTCATCCCTTAAATAGTTTACTTCACTCGTATCATCGTTAATTTTATTCTGCGACCTCCTTCTTGGGCTACATACTGGCCATTTTTTCTTGTTTTCTTACATGAAATTTCCGTCACCCTCTTTCATTCACAATTCGTGCTACATGTCTTGCCTATCGCAGTTTAAGAGACTTAACTGTTCTTATTACATCTGGTTTCCCATAAAGACCACGTAGCTCACTGTTATTCAGCCTTCTCCTTTCGCCTTCTGTTCATCTCTCTTTGATCCTAAAATGGTCCTAAGATTTATATTCTCAAATACTCATAATATTTCCTCCTCCCTTAGAGTAAAAATCCTTTATCGCAACCATATAATATAATTGGTAGATTAACAGTGTTACAGCCTTATATATTAGGCCTATGTATGATTTAGAAAATAACATTGTATATATCCTACTTGTAGTCTAATAAAGTCCTATTACTACTATAATTTTTTTTTATTTTCCGCGTTATGGATTAAAGGCCGGTCTCTGGCCACTCATTCCGATGTTTCGATACAAACTCACATGTCATTATCAGGGATTCCTTGAATCAGTGGCCAGAGGACGATCTTGAATCCATGACGCGGAAAACTCAAGAAAACTTTCTTAATCATAATCATACTTCTTCTTCTCCTTCTTCCTTTCATGTGATATACCTGGTGGTCTGTTACTGTCTCAATCCAACGTTTGAAGAGTCTGCCCGAAGATCTCTTGCCTGGTGGCTGGTAATTTAAGATTTGACGTAGTATTCTTGTTCTACTCATTCTTTTTACGTGAGATTTCCAGTTGTTTCTGTATTTTTGTACATATTCCATAATTGATTCTGTTTGTAATTCTCTGAGAATCTCAGGATTCCTTTTATGGTCTGTTCTTCAGTAGCCTGTAGTGTGTCCCATAAATTTAATTTCTACCGCAGTTAGTCTTTGTTCATCTACACTGCGAATTGTCCAGGCCTACTGCCGTAACATAATAAGTGTCAGTGTTTTATAAATTCTAGTTCGTGTGCGTTGCTGTACTGTGTTTTTATATTCACGAAAATCTACAATAACACACACACACACACACACACACACACATATATATATATATATATATATATATATATATTAAAATAATTAACGTTTTATGTGAAAATTAGGAAAACCATGTAATGCATAATAGTATGCATTTCGAGAAATCAGCCGATGTTCAATTCCTTTTTACACCTCGTTCATGTTTGTAATTATTGTATTTGAATTCAGTGACTATTTGAAATCATATATTTTCCTCACTTGTCACTAGCTCTCCATCTCTATTATATAAAGTATTTATTATTGATTTCGTACATCTCAATGATGGATAAATCATATTTGAAGAGAAAAATTATACGCTCAGGCCGGGACTTGAACCCGGGACCCTTGGTTCTCTAGACCATGTGCTCTACCAACTGAGCTACCTGAGCAAGTACCGATCCGAACGCAAATCTTTCTCTATATACATTGTAATTCCCATCCACCAAATGCTGTGAAGCATGGCTTCATAGCATTTGGTGGATGGGAATTACAATGTATATAGAGAAAGATTTGCGTTCGGATCGGTACTTGCTCAGGTAGCTCAGTTGGTAGAGCACTTGGTCTAGAGAACCAAGGGTCCCGGGTTCAAGTCCCGGTCTGAGCGTATAATTTTTCTCTTCAAATATATAAAGTATGTTTATGTGTGAACTTATATTTAGTGTATTAATGTGTTATTTTCAGCCACAATTTCTTATTGTTACTCAAAATATGTGTATTGGCTCTTTGTATATCCTCGCTATCGCATAATACTTCATCAGCATAAAGTAACAGGTTTTCTTGTACGCCCTCTTAATCCTACAGACTAAATCACATATTCTAATACAAAATTAAATAGTTCAGGAGATAGTGTATCTCCTTCCTTTAAAGCATTGTGAACTTCAAAAGTAGCCTATCCGAAAACTGTTTGTCTAGACACGCCCTACTATTTTTGTCTTTCGTCTAACTATCCTTTTAGGAATTCCTAAGTCCAGTAGTATAGGCCTCTAAATGAATCTCATCTATTTTTTAAGTCTACGTATAAGATGTATGGTCCCTCCGTGGCGCAAGCGGTTAGACGCTCGCCTCTCACCGCTGGGGTCCCGAGATCGAATCTCGATCACTCCAAGTGGATTTCGTGGTTGACGAAACGGAGCTTGGGTAGGTTTTTCTCGGGGCTATCTTCCGTTTTCCCCTGCAACAATTTTATTCCACCATTTCTCCATACACATCTCATCCATTCCGTTCCATTTCATTCATCTGCCCTCGTGATGGTGAGTCAGGCGTGGTCGGCCGGCACCTTGTCATTCACAGGCCTCTATATAGGGGCTTCACCTCATCTCATCCTTCGACCCGACCCCGAGTTGAACACCAGTTGAGGATATTTTATTATATAGTTGATATATAATATCGTTATGTCAAGTGCAAGTTTGTTGGTGGTTTGTCGCCTACATTTGAATCTTGACGCTATTAACCTGAGCTTTATAGAGTGTCGTTATGTAAAATTCTGACTGAGGAAATTTTAATTATCTTTTTGTAAACTGTGTCCATGAGATTATAATATCAATAATTTAGTGTAAGGTTGCATTTGCATCCCCTGGAATGTAACAGAGCACCAGGTAGAGCAAATGGCGCTATTAGGAGCAGGAGCAGGAGGTGGAGGCTCATTTTCCCAGCGGATGAAGCTACTTGAGAGGTAAGCAACCGCGAAATCAAGTTCCCTCTGCTCCTTGCATTAACAGACGTCAAGTCACGGCATAGAATGTCCTGATATCCAACACAATTACATATCTTATTTATATTTAATGATTTTCTCAACAATATCCTTTATTTATTATGAGGAAAACAATTATCGTGTATCTAATTTATTCACTAACAGGGTAAGAAGACTTATTGCTGCAACTTTCATTAAAACAGCTCATGATCCACGAGGAAGTTCATGTCGTATTGATATGACTGTTGTTACAGCCAACAAATCCACTCTCGTCATTGACCCCATACTATGTTTTGAAACCAACCTTAAATAACCAGATAGGTGAACTTGGAGAAGAAGGCTAAGTACGAGCCAACTATGACTTATTAACTAACGTACTGGCACTATCACACCCGTAGGTCATAACCGCGCAGAAATAAGCCTTCCACACATCCTTATCCTGAGCTATTGCTTTCCAATCGTCCCCTGTATAATCTAATTCCCTCAAATCATCATTAATGTTATTCTTCCACCTCATTCTTGGTCTACCAACTTGGCGTTTTCCCTCTGAATTTTCTACAAGAAGCTTCCATGCCCTACTGTCATTCCCATTACGTACCATGTGTCTTGCCATCGCAATTTACGAGACTTAACTGTTCTTATTTTATCTGGTTTCTTATAAAGATCATGTAGCTCACTGTTATGCAGTCTTCTCCATTCGCCTGTCTGTCATCTCTCTTTGGTTCAAAACATTTTTAACAACTTTATTCTCAAATACTCGTAATATTTTCTCCTCCCTTAAAGAAAGAGTTCATGTTTTACATCGATATAATATAACTGGTAAAATAACAGTTTTATGTATTTTCAGTTTAATGTTTTTTGAGAGAAGTTCATACGACAAGAGTCCCTGTAGTGCAAATAAAATGAATTTCCTGAATTCAGTCTATTTTCAAATTCTTAGTGTATATCACTCCTGTTTGTAATTGTTGTTCCTAGATATTTGAATTCAGTCATTTCTTCAAAAATTCCCTCATTTTTCATTAACTGTTCATTTCCTGTATAATAAATTTGTATGTGTGAATGTATATCTAGTTTTATTGATGTTTACTTCCAGTCCCAAGTACTGAGTAAACAAGCTAAGTTATAACAGAATTAGAAGCAATAATGTAATTTGTTTCAGTATTACTCAAAAGACTGTGTGTAGTGGTCTTCAGTATCTGCTCCCTATTAAAAATTGGAATAAAGGTGACTAATTAGCTTGGCTAAATACTTCTGCAAGGAACACCTTTGCTTTCCGTTAAGTTGCTTTGGTATTGATAGTTTGTCAACATGACCAGGAAGACCAAGAAAAGGAAATATGTCGAAAAAAATGTATTATGTTAAAAGGCCCGGGATAAACGTTCAATATGTGTGTCTTCTTGCATTGCATATCCCTCGTGTAGTCATGATAATTTCACTATTATTTGAAATAATGTAGGTTGGAAAATTGCTGATGATTGAGAAGTTTTTGTTGCGTAACATGTGCTAATGACAGCTCATAATTTTTACTTGTCCGCAGCTGTCATTTGCAATGTGTGGATAAATTGTAAATGGTTATTCCAAAAAAACAATCAGCTGTAATGTTGTATAGGTACATTTCAATGTTTTGTTCTGATCATCGTTAAACATTCATTCCCATAATCTAGATAACAATACGTATGTACACCAGTTTCACATACAGAGTGCAACAGACCTTAACCCACCAACTTTCACAGATTGTTCATTTATGTCGACCGTACTTCTGCCTCACTGTGAAATCAAGTTGTGTTGTGTGCACATTATTTTCTTTATTGCTGAGCCTTATAACTCAACCCCCTGTGACAATAGAATTAATTAACCTAACTACAGCAAAAGTCAGTTCCAACAATTATCACAGCCACTTCACAGGATTCAAAGATGTAGCTTAACATGTTCTATTCACTAGTTCACGAACTAACAACAGTCATGTATGAGCTTTAAGTGTATCTTCAGCGTGGATTATACAGAATGTGGCATGAGCCAGTTAACCGAAAATGCAAGTATATCATTTTCTGTAGCTTAAACATCTATAAAAAAAACAACTTCCGAAATGCCATAGTTGTTTAAGCATTTATGACATCGTTTTGATTTGCAGATGTTATCATACAATTTCCCATTTTTACCAAAAGTGTTTTCAAATTCATGTTCAATCAAATCCCGTAAATGTTGCAGGTTTAGTGGTTTTGTACTGAAAATTATGTCCTTAAAACTTCCCCACATTGAAAAATCACATGGCGAGAGGTGTAGTGATATGGGTGGCCAATCGATGTTACCACGCTTTCCAATTCACTCTTTAAAAATGGTCATCCAAAAATTCACGGACGTTTAATCCATAGGGAGATGGGGCACCATCTAGCTGCCGAACAGGATTGTTTCGTATTGCTTCAAATGTAGGCGTGTTGTCTAATTCTACCATAACTTCATTTCTTAACATTCGAAGGTACCTATTGGCAGTCACGTTTATAGACATGATACTCAACAAGATGTATTCCCCAGTTAGTAAGTTATCTCAATCAGTACGTAATTTTGAGATTACATTTTGAAAGTCATGTATTCAAATCCCAGTTTCAACCAATCAGATTATTTTCTTTGCAACCATGTGCAGTGCAGTGACTTATGCCGCACTCTGTATCTCAATACTTCTAAAATTCTGCACAGAGAAAACAACAGCAAAATTAGCATTCTTGAAGACATAGAAATTTAAGAAAAAACAAACAACATAAAGGTGCTGAACGAGAACACAACCGCAGACATGAATCCGTTATACAACTTATACACCAACCTCAAAACCAAATGAATGCAGAAGCTGGAACATGTTCTGAAAGGCCTATATGGATTAAAATACTTAAGTTTTTCAAACAGAAATTTAATTTAGTTGAGGACGGCTAATGTATCAGGTACTTATTTCAATATTTTAACATTGGATTATATGTTCATTTGGTATATAAAATGGTTTAAATACCACCAGATACTAAATTGTGATATGTAAAATTACGATTGTATGTAATTGATTTTTCCTGTGAAGCATTATCAACAAATGATAAAGTAATTCGGTATTGCCTGCCAGAAATATGTTCGCCATTTGTCTCTATTTTACTCAATTTTCGAGAATGTTTAAGTCCATACATAAGAGGGTGGACTGGAAAGTAACGCACAATAATTAAAAAAACACACACGAATGAACTCACATATTTTAGATACTTTCGCGCACAGCCAATCGCACCTTTATATCTGTGTCATTGCCGGACAGTAATTTCTTCGTGGGAACAAACAGATGTAAGTCCTACAGTGTAAAGTCTGAACTGTATTATATCTCAAAGGCTGTGACATTCCGCAGGGAACGTAACAGAGGTACTCACAAGCGCTCTTCAAGAATGATTACTCATGGAGACGTTGCTACGGTCAATATAAACTTTCCTATATGTCCCAAACATATCATTGTGAATTTCACTCGGGTTATGTCCTTGGTGGCACACCATAGCGTAGTTTATTCAGGGAATATGCTACAAACCGAAAGATCGATGGTTCGAATCCCGGTGGGGTCAAGATGTGCAAACTGACCCAAATATTCTAGTGCCACCATGGTCCTGAGGTCGACTCAGCCTCTAACGAAAATGAATACCAGACGCTTGTTCTGGGGGTAAAGGCGACCATCAAATAGGGCTGACAACCCGGCTGATATCAAGTGTCGATTGTCTAGAAAAAGTGAGAGCCTTGACCACCTACTATCTCAAGGATCTTCTATGGCCTGTACTGGGATCAGTTTACCTTATGTCTTTTGGTCAACAAAAGATGCACTCACTTTGCTGCTCTTCACACGTTGATGACAGTAACATGCTCGCCAACATTTTTGCATAGTTCACACTAATCTTCCTACAGTTGCGCATAAAAAAATATCTGTAGTGAAAACCTCAAATTATACGAGTATCTCGGTGAAATTTCAACATCCCAGCCGCAATGCCAACGTAGAAAAAAATTAGTTATTTTCCAATCCATCCTCGTATATATACACTATACCATTTGAATATCTATCTCAGTGGCATTATCAAAACCGTAGATTCATTGTTGTGCGAACATAAGCTCTCCATGCCTCCCTATCTCCTGTATAATCTACTTCCCTCAAATCTTGGTTAATGTTATTCTCCTCCCACCTCATTCTTGACCCACCTGCAGGGCGCTTTCCCTCTGGTTTTCCTACAAGGAGTTTCTAGTACCCTCTCTCATTCCCCATTCCTCCAACATGTCCTGTGCCCATCGCAGCCTAGGACACTTAACTGTTTTTATGACATCTGGATTCCATGAAGACCATGTAGATCCCTGTTAAATAGCCTTCTCCATTCACTTGTTTATCTCTCATTGGTTAAAATTTTTCCTAAGAATTTTATTCTCAAAACCTCGTAATCCTTTCTCCTCCCTTAAAGTAAGAGCACATGTTTCGCATCCTGACAATAACACCATTATCATCATTAACATATTCATTAGGTTTAGGATTAAGGCCTCTCCTGGTGCATCATTATCATCATCACCTATGATATATCATCGGGGCAGCGTAACTCCGCCTTACAGGCGCCCCAACCTCACAAGTGGGTTACAATAACTTCATGCCAGGAGAAATTACCAGAATGTTGAAATGACAACGTGGTGACTTTGAATTAAAATAAATTAAATTTAACGTTTTTTGAGAGAAGTTGGGACAAAAGAGTCCCTCGTATGTATAATAATATGGATTCCTAGAATTGAGATTATGCTCATATCTTTGTGTATCTCAATCCTATTTGTAATAATTGTTCCCAGGTATTTGAATTTAGCCACTTTTTAAAAATTTCCCTCATTTATCATTATCGGTCCATTTTCATTATATACTATATTTATGTGTGTGAACATATATTCAGTTTTAGTTTTGTTTATCTCTAGCCCCAAATGTAATTTAGCCATTTTATTTTCTAGCCCTGGTTATCAAGGTAGAGTTAAATTTCTTAGTCTATAAAAAATGGATGTGTGTTCGTTTGTGCCTATAGTTCTTTAAATGCTTGTGAAGGAATTGGCGTAGCTAATGTTTATTATGTAAGAATGAAAATTTTAATTGCTCTATTCTTAAAAGTTGATTAAATGTAGCCGCCATTTGAAATAATTTCTATTCAACATTTGAACTCAGGGTTTGTGATGATATAATTGGTTCTCATTCGTGAGATAAAAGAGAAACAAAACATTTAATTAAAATCAGTTTATTCCAGAGAGTCGCTGATTCTTATCCTACGGTTGTCTGAATTTTAATTATAAACTAATTAAGCCCTAACTACAGTACCAAGTTTTCCCGCGTAGAGTCGCTTTTATATTTGTGCACTCAACTCTAACTGGCGCGGCGTGATGATTCCCTATCGAAGTACCTGAGTCCTACTCTCCAGGTCGCAATTACAATTGATAACAACTAACTCATTATAACTATAGAACTCAGAGGTTCATGACCACGCAAATATAAGATCTCCATACAACCCTATCCTCTGTATAAATCGTATCTCACAAATCTTGATTAATATTATCCTCCCACATTATGTTTTGGTCTTTCAACTGGGCGCTTTCTCTCTGGGTTTCCAACTAGAAATTTCAATCTCCTCTTTCAGTCCCCATTCGTTTCACATGTCCTGCCTATCGTAGTCTCGTAAGAGACTTAACTATTCTTATCATATCTAGTTTCCCATAAAGATCATGTAGTTCACTGTTACTTAGGGTCGAATGTTAGAACATTACTCTCTACTCAAATTACTTCCAATCACTAGTGAGCTGATTCACCGTGAGCAATTGCTGAGAACGAATTAACGGCCGACTTAACGGTCATGCACGAGAGTCGACGTTTTCGTAATATTGGCAACGAATTACCCAGAATTCTCAGCGATAAAACCACTTCCGTTATTTTCGTCTGCTATAGAGGAATGCATTTATGCTTGCATCCCGCAAATAATACCGTATACAAACACGTCTGCGACACGCAATATTACGCCGATTCTCCTGTTCTTCCAGTTGAATTCTTTGGTAGACTCTATCAAATTCCTCTTCTCCGTGTATACCGAAAACATGATCGAAGTCTTCAAGGTCCGACATCTTGGATAAATGTTGGATAAAGCAGCAAAGTACATCGATTACCATCGGTTCCCTTCGGGATTTTAATTTTAGTTGCTCATTTAAGCTACCTCCGCAGGTAGCTTACAAATTTAACCAATTATTATCGCATGAACAGATTTCTGAGTAAGCAAAATCGTATTAGCATACAACTTGCTCAGCAGAGAAGGCATTTTACTGTCTAATGCGTCCAAACATGCAACCCTTAATCTTCTCCGTTCACCTGTCTGTTCATCTCTCTTTGGTCCAAAAGTTTTCCTAAGAACTTCACTCCCAAATACAAGTAATTTTTTCTCCTCCCTTAAAATAAGAGTCCTTGTTTCGTACAGTTTCATATACAGAACGGACAGATTACCCAATATCGGGGGTTCTAATGTTCCATATGCGGGCGCTAGGAGCTTATCCGCGGTGAACAGATCTGCCGGTTTACTGGCACTGAAAGATTTACTTTAGAAATTTGTACTTACCTAGCTCACATAATATTTTGTTCTTTTAGTTATTTATTTAACGTGACTCTGAATGTTTTAATTTAAGTAATTTTGTTGCAGGCGAGAGGACCCGTACCTTATTCTGTTTCCTGTGCCAAACAGCTAAGACACTTGTGGATCTAAACGTCTCATTTCTAATCATCATCATCATCACACTCGATTCACGAACTTAGGCCACTTGTTGATCTGTTTGGGCCTCTATAGAAAAACCATCGAACATTATATTCAGTGAGCATCTTGGTCTCCTTCTTCCTGCAGGTTGATAGCTTAACATTTGCTTGGTTATCCTGCGATCCTTCATTAGATAAATATGTTGCATCCATCTTGACTTATAATCATAAATTTTATTTTGTAAATATTCCATATGTGTTCCTTCTAAGATGTCTTCATTTGTTTTATGGTCTAGTAGTGTGTATCGTCCGAAGCTATCTCATTTCAGCAGATCTAAGTCTCTATATATCACTCTGTTTCAACATCCATACTTTGCTACCATATAAAGGAGTTGGACGAGCAGTGTTTTATACATGTTTTGTCTTATTTTTTAGTCTTAGGCTAACTGTGGCTTGAGGATAGAATTTATTATCCAAAATAGTCCTTAAAAATTATATTTTTGCATTTACATCTTTTTCTTCTTCATATGAGATGTTGCATCCTAGATATGTAAAATTATTAATCTGCTCCAAAATGATATTGTCTTAACGTACCTCCACTGGCATAATAGTAATATATATATATATATATATATATATATATATATAGTTGACCTGCATGGAAACAGCTGTATTTTGTTTTAATTATTGCTAGAAAATTGAACTTTCCTGTATGCGTACAGCAAATATGAGTTTTGCAGTACGCATACCGCAAAGCTATCATAGCGATACAATCAACACTCATTTTAGCTTGCAATATTGTTTATTACACAACATCAACACTTTTACATAAATAATAACTTTGAAATAAAAAATTGTAGGATCTCAGACATTATTTCGTATTATTAAAATTAATCACGTAGTTAAGAACATACTAAATGCTATGCAACTAGTCCAACATAAAACAACATATTTATTTTATTTATTTGTTTTACCTGATGGAGTTAAGACCGTAAGGTATTCTCTTCCACTTCAGGAGGGTTAAATTATACGTACAATAAGAAATATGATTGATACATTCTATATATATATATATATATATATATATATATATACATATTAGAAGTCCCGGCCACGCGTTGCTGTGGCTAAGGTATACGTTACAAATTTAAATTAAGTTGCTGTCTTTCAGCCAGATTACTTAAAACTAATACTTTCACACGAAATTAATAATATTGAAAATAAAATAAACACTGAACACACTTAAATTATGAAATAATCAATACTTGTAATTCAATTGAATTTCGCGGTTGCAACAAAAAGCACAGCCATCTGGATCTCTCTTTGTTAAATAATAAACCAATTACCTTACCAAATTACCTTACACCGCCATCTGTTAGAATCGTATGGAACTCACAGATAATTACACCGCCATCTGTTATAATCGTATGGAATTCACAGATAATTATAACTCTTTGTTAAATAATAAACAAATAATTTGCAATAAAAAATAATGCGACTATAAATTTAGTTATAAACTACCCTAAGTCTCAAGTTGGATCAAACTGCACACAGTGTGTAAAATTTTATTAAAATCGGTTCAGTAGTTTAGGATTCCATTGCGGACAAACAACGTGCCACGAAATTTTTATATATTAAGATAGACTACGCAATATAAAGTTGACAAGATAAAGAAAAATAGTAATAAAAATAATAATAAAAATAATAATCTATAATTAGATTAAGTAATTGGCTTGGTAAAGAAAGTTTAAAATATAAAGGAATAATAAAAGTATACAAGGAACACGGTTATATATTATATTCTATAAGGAGTTATGAAGTGAGTTTCTTTTTCAACTCTTTTTGAGTCGGGCAGTCCTTGATCTAAGAGGGGAGGAAATTCCAGAGTCACGTGGCTGACACAAGGAAGGATGAGGAATAGTGATATGTTCGATGTAGATGAATAGTTAGAGTTAAATTTTCTCTCGATCGTGTATTGAAGACATGGTGTGAGAATAGCGAAAGAAAGCGAATACAACTATAAAGGGCTGATGAGATGGACAAAGTGTTGTATAAGAAGCAGAGGCAATGTATATTTCGCCTGTCTTCCAATAGGAGCCAAGACAACATGAGTTATGTGGCTTGATTTACGGAGGTTGAATATATATATCGTGCACAAGCATTATGAACTTGTTTTAGTCTTTGTTCGAATGTAATATTCATGTCAGTTAAGAGTAAGTCACAATAATCGAAATGCGGCATAATCAAAGTTGAGACAAGTACTTTTTTCAATGAAGAAGGAAGGACATTTTTTAAACGATTTAGGGAATGGAAGATTGAATATATTTTTCTACAAGTTTCTCTTAAATGAACCTGGCAATTAAGATTTTGGTCGAAATGTACACCAAGATTTTTCACTGTGGGTTTTAACGGAATTTCAGTTTGATTTTGGTTATATTTACAGAAATTATCGACGAATAAAAATAAACATTAATAGAATCTATTGCAATGTACGGAAGTACAACAAGAATAGACTAATATTTTTAGAAATGGATTATCTACGCAGAAGTACCACAAAGTCAAAATTAGAACAAGTCACAAATAAGGAAATTAGAAACGTAATGGAAGCAGAAAAAAAGCATAATTGAAAGAATTGAGGAGAAGGAATTAAAGTGGTTAGGACATGTTTTAAGAATGGAAGATGAGCGATGGCCGAAGCAATTATATCAATGGCAACCGACCAGAAAGAAGAACAGAGGAGACCAGAGTTAGCATTGAAGATGAACAAGATCGTAGGCTTTGGAGGTTTGGCACGGGAAGACTGCAGCAGCTGTAAAAACCCAAAGATAGATAGAGCGATGAATAATCAATTTTGTTTAATAGACTTTGATGGCCGATGACAATTGCTTCTGACTTCACAGGATTTATAATAAGGTCTGTTTGTTTTGTCCATGTTACTATGGAGTCAAGATTTCATGAAGCTGTTTAATTGCATCGCTAATCAGTTCCGATCTAGAATTTATATAAAGTTGTAAGTCATTGGCGTAGATATGATATTTGTAATGATTAATGCAGTCACTTATGTCGTTGATGTATATAGAAAATAAAATTGGAGCTAATACTGATCCTTGTGGTACTCCGCACTCCACTGACCTTGAAGGAAAACGATCACCTACAACAACGTATTGTTCTTATTAAAAATGCAAGAATCACCTCTTCCGATACGGTGTTATAAATATTTTTCAATCCAAAAAGATTAGTACTGCTTTAAGTATTTATCCCTAGATTTCTCTGGAATTAAACGCAATTCAGCTTCTTTGGCGTTTTTTAAAAATGTCTACAGGAATATATATTTTTTAATTTCCATACATTTTAAATTTACTATTAATCACAACAATAATATTATCATCTACTTCTACTTATTCTTTTGTTGTAGGATTTTCTTCCTGTTTATTTCCCAAATAACTCCTCGGTGGAAGACGAATTGGATGTTCATCCACTGCCTATCCATATTTTGGCTAGTCTTCCTCTTGCTCTTCTCCCGTCCATTGATCTATCTTCTTTAGCTCTTTTTGCAAGCCTGTTGTCTTACATTCTTTCTATATGATCTTTCCAATATTTTCGTCTTTCTATAATAAATTTGGTTATGCCTGAATTTGACATTTCTCTTTAATTTCTGTACTTCTAGAGGAATTAAACCCAATGAGAATGGGTACAACTAATTTCTGTATTGTGTATCCTATAAAATAAAGTTTTTCCCTGAATAGTTCTTAAGACATTCATTTCACATGTGCTTATTATTTTTGTTTTTGTTATATCAGCCCTAGTTTATGCTCCATATATGATAACTGACCGAACTATCGTTTTGTATATGTGGATTTTACTTACAAAATCAGTAATTATTATTTTATTTAAAAAATCACTTTAGATACAGAACTCATGACGAAATCATGGCGATACCAATCAATAATGCCACAGCCAACTCTACTAGTACTAACTACTCTAGTATAGTGGGCCATGAACAATATTCACAAAATAAACTCGATAAACTACTATTTTTTCTCGTATTAAATGGCCAGGTAGCGGCAGGCTGCCCGGGTTTAAATGTCCACTCAGCTTTTAAACTCCTGACTTTTGACTATAACTTTGCTAATTTTATTAACTTATATTTTAAAATCTGTTGGGGTCACGAACATCAAACAAAGTTTATAGTGTTAAATATTGTTGTAAAATTGGTGGTATTCACGGCAAAAACCCGTAGCGATATTTTATACCATAGAGAGATTTTTTAATTCACGATAGTTACCAAATAACTTTAGGAGTTTAGAGTGTTATGAATCAGGTTAGAAGTTAAAAACTATATATATTTAGGTATATTCCAACCCTCCAGTATTCTTTTGTTTAGAATTGGTTTCATGCTGCATCCAGTCAGTTTTCCCCCAAAGCAGAAAAAGCTTTGGGAAAAAACCGGTCACATTCCAACGCAGCCCATATTCGTTCATAGTTTTGTGACCCACAGTGAAGTTTACGATGTCACTAAGGTCTGCAAAAATACAAGAAATTCTCGGACTGTGACAATGACGAAGACGATAACAATGACAATCACGAGCTGACACTTACACCATCGAGACACCTGACGTACGGGTAGGATCTTGGGTTCGTGAAACTAGAATTGACAGTGAAGAAAACTGTACTCTTCCCCCTGACGTGACAGAATCAGAAATGTACCTTTTTATTGGCCTAATTATTCAAATGGGATATAACATATGCGACAGGCTTAGGACTATTGGTCGACAATGGAACAGTTTAATACGCCTTTTGTTTAGTAATACAATGTATCGTAATAGATTTCTACATATTCTTAGATTTTTACATTTTACAGACAATAATAACCCCCTAATAAAAACGACCCCAATTATGACAGACTTTGGAAGATAAGAACCATTTTTCATATATTGAATAATGCCTTCCGTAAACTATACAATCCTTCTGAACTGTTGGCAGTTGATGAAGTCATTGTATCTTTGAAAGGACGAGTAATTTTTAGGCAGCACATTCCAAAAAATCACAAACGTTTAGGCATAAAAATTTATAAATTATGTGACAAGACTGGATACACGTATGACATGGAAGTTTATCTCGAGAAACTAGAAACACGATCTGCTAACAACATGACTGCTATTCATGCCACAGTCAGACAATTGACTAAAATGTGGAAGGATTTGACGATTTGACTAAAAAAATAAATTGTTGTGGGATAGTAAGATCTAAGAGAAAAGGGATGCCTAATAATCTAATAATAATAATTCCATGGTGCGATAGGCCTAGAAGGCCCTTAGCCTACCAGCCGGCTGCTGGCCTCACACCCACATGTGTCAATCACAGAGGTAGATAATCATTTTGCCAGTTCATAGGTGACGTGTGGTTAGCATGTCGGTCCCCCAGCCGTTATAGCTGGTTTTTACAACCAAGAAATTATTTTTTCATTTGTTAGACTTGACCATTCTAAACAGTTTTCTTCTTCTGATTTCATGTGTCGCCAAAACAACACATAGAGACTTCCGACTTAGAATTGTCAGAGGCTTTTTGGGGCAGGCTGGTAGAACACTCTGTAGACGACTCCCTGGTAGATCTAGTATATTGAGTACAGACATTTCGCTACTTGAAGTTAACCTTAGTCAACATTGGCCGGTAGCTTTACAAAGACTAATTTGTCGTGTGTGTTCGGCCCGGGGAATCAGGAAATGAAGTGTAAAAAAGTGTGATGTCGGTTTGTGTATTGGTGATTGTTTTAAGACTTATCACACAAAAACAAACCTTCAATAAAGAGATGCTATCTTCACACCACGTGATAATCCAAAAGAAAGGTATGTAACAAAAGTAGTATTATCCAGTATAATTTCAAGCAACCAAACAGGTCCGCCTGCTCAGAACCCATACGGTGGGTCTGCGGGCAGACTGGACGTACAATTTAAAACCCAGCATATGGGCTCTTGGGCGTTTAAAGGTTAAAGTGGTCATTTTTATATCACAAATAAATCCTTCTTCGCACAATGGATAAAAGAACCTGGCCTTGAGTCCGTCAAAGTTGATGAGGAAGAAAATAAAATATTTTCTGTTCGAGGGCAGCACCAATATTAATGAAGATATTAACAGGATCCACTCAAACAGAAGGGTCCACATTACCCTAACTTCCCTATATTTTTTTAGATGTTATAACTATATTTTTAACATTTGGCAATGAAGGTAAATATGATATGAAAAGAAAAATGATTGCTTGAGTCGGGATTTGAACCCGAGTCTCTAAACTCTGTACGTTTAGCGCTCCAAATGTTTGTGTTGGAATACTTGAGTAGCTCAGTTGGTTAGAGCGCTAAACGTACAGAGTTTAGAGACTCGGGTTGAAATCCCGACTCAATCATTCATTTGTCTTTTCACACACACACACACACACACACACACACATATATATATATATATATGGTATAACTAAATTCTCATTACAGACTTCAAGGACACGTATAGTGGTGACCAAGACGGTTACGTTTAACGTAGAAACTCATGTCCGGAAACGTACCGCTTTCTCGCCATACGCTCACAAAATACCACAAAACACGTTCAACTCTCCCACATTTTCGGCGCCAAAGACCTGCACATTCTCCCAACTTGACCTCGCTACACTGCTTTCTGTGGGGTCACATGAAATCCTTGATTTATGAGACCCCTGTGGCATCCGAGGAAGACTACAGACGCGGGTTGTGGCTGAGGCGGATGTTGCAGGACCAAGGATTGTTGATCGTGTGTATCAGAACATTGTACAATGGTACCTTATCTGTGTTGACGTCGGTGGTCGTCACTTCAAACCCTTCTTGTAAGTGCTCCCAGACGACAAGCTCGGGCATCAGAGAGAATAAAGAGAGTTGTGATGTTTTGCCTATAGCGGGAAAACGGTGCGTTTCCGGACATGAGTTCCTATGCTAAACGTAACCGTCTGTAATGGAAATTTAGTTACACCCTGTATAGAGACAGGAGTAAATTTTGTTCAGTCTTATTACTCTTTTCATTAAATAAAATAAAATAAATAATTAACTGTGTCACATTCAGTACCAGGCACTGAGCAGGACATTTAAACCCACAGGCCAGCCATTTAAATACCGCAGCTACCCTTTTCGTGGCACTTCAGAAAATGGACCATTATTCACAAACTATTAGTCCTAGAAAATTCAAATTTTGTACATACCTAAAGGAGGTATCCTAGTAGGGTTTGATGGTGAAATAACGTGGGTGATTGACATCACATGGTATCGGCGTATCAATTTCAGGAAGTGGAAGTTCATCTTCACTTTCACTTTGTGAATCTTCTAATTCAGGAATCAGTTCATCACCTGAGTCATCATTGTACAAAATACTCACTAATTCTTCTTCAGTGAGATATTTTTCTTTCGTCATGGTTTCACTCACGCACAAACAACAGCGCGATAACGAGAAACATGTACGACTGCATTGGAGCAAGTTTGGGTGAACGAATTCCATGTGTTGTTTGTTTTAAAAATAAAAGGGGATTCACCAAAGTTAAACGTGTCAAACGGGAATAGAAAATGTACATTTACATGCCATCTATGATCTCCAAGACATACTAAGCGAACACAATATTTAGGCGCCGAATATAAACGTGGTTTGTTCGCACCCGCTCTAAAGCGAATTAACTGACCGACGGCCGCATACACGATAGTCTCTTTAAACGCTTTAACTAGTTTACGGTACTGAATGTGTAATAATAATCTTAATAAGCTGTTTCTCTTAGCTAATTAATCAGGTATATATATATATATATATATATATATATATATATCTCTGATTCTAAATCTTTATCCTCACGTGGGACAAGGATACTACCTTGCGGGAATTACTTATCAACAGTAATCTAACAAGAGGTTGTGTTTTTCTGAAAAAAAAAATCACGAGCGACGATAAAGTGGCGAGTGATTTTGTTTGATGAAAAATTCAACCTCGCGTTGGATTTGAAGCGACTATTTAGCGAATAATACATCAGAAGCTAAACATAATTATAATGTTTAATATTTACCAAATGTGAGGTTATGTATTCCGATCTTACTTCTGGGTGATTTCTAAGCCGGCTGTTTAGTTATAAATAGCATATATGTACTTTCAAATCTTTTCGGGCTTGAGAAAAATCAATAACAGATGATTGTATGAGAAATAACTATTAATAATAATAATAATGCAGATTTATTATACAACATTTAATAACTTTTTTAGAGCAACAGAACTAACCTTTTTTTTTGTAATTTTCTAAAATGTTTTCTTTTGACATTTCTTGCTGTACCATATCGATCGTACATTGTTGAATCTATATCCTTGTCAAATAAGTTAATTTGCGGAGACATCTCTCATTACGAACAGGAAGAGGCAATTTTATTAACAGGATGAGACAGACGTCTATGAGATAAATACTCAAGCTAATTTTATTTACGGTATTTTCTTACAGATACCATTAAGTGACAACTCGTTAGCTCAATTTTTCAGAGAAATAATTAATAGGTACCTAAGGGTTGGAAATGAAAGACTAATTAAATTTTGCTAAGAAACTATAGGATTGAGGTTCGTTTGAAACTCTGTCATTATTTTATCAACATGCTGCGACGTCTGAATCAAGCCGTTCATATAATGTTGTAGACAGCTGCGTAATACAATAAGAATGCACTCTCTTTGGACATACTCTGCCCTAAGTGAGCTAGTTAGTAATTTGTTATAAATACATTATTCGGCTAATCATTCTAGAGTCTTGCATATGGAAAGACAATTCTTAAAATACTTCCTTTCCAGCGTTCCCTTTCCCTTGCTAAATCCAACTCACACCCTCCTAAGCACGTGTTAAAGGTTTTTTTAAATGTTAATATAGTTAAGACTATGATTAGAATGACTATTTAACTCATGCCCCAAATGGCAGTCAATGACTAATCACGTTTCAGTGATTTCTGTTTTACAACCAAACACAGTCGTGTTTCACCAAATATTTATCAATGTTAAATTTACCATATTAAAGAAAGCTCCTCCTTTTTAATATTCTGAACAGGTCTGACCATTATTTTGCAGTGACTGACTATATAAGAAATACGGCTACCAGATTGCATATATAGTGCATGGATGTCAACACATAGCGCTTGCAGGAGTTAATATAAAAACATTTATAGCAATTGATTATACCCAAAAAATGAAACCAATGTTTGCACTTTCTTAAATATATTTTTTTCCCAAGTAATAATCCAGAAAAAATATAATTGTCATATTTACATCATACGACATCAGAAATGAATTAATATACAGTTTGATGTGTTTCATTTTTTCTCCACTAGAGAGAATTCTTACAATATTGCGTTCCTTTGGCAATAAATAATATGATCAGGTTGTAGTGATAAACAATGGAAGCAGATGAAGCGTACCAATCGTTTCTGATTTGTTTTCAAACATCGCCGTTTACATTAAATATATAAATATTTTAAAATAACTATAGTTAAATAATGATTTGTTAGTAATTTTACTCGTTAAATAGTCCTAACAAATGCCACTCTTGATTTCCAAATTCTCTAGATAAATTGGAAATCACTCGTGGCATTACTTATGATAAATTTAAGGCACAGAAATCGAAGTCAGAATCCAGCAATGGTAGCCCACTGTACGGAGCAGATATGCATCCGTGCATGAGTTAAGGATGGAGTGAAGTGAGGCGGGACGAGGCGCGAACGGTAGGTTGTAAGGGTTATCAATTCCACCGAAATTATGAGTTCAATTACTCGCCCATAGTTTAAATGAGGGAATTGGTGCTGGATATAATGCTTGCAGTTAAGTGCGGCATATATATTCTTTGGACACGGCCTTGGCACCCCACAACGCTTCTCTGGGGAAAACAATTCAATGTAGGTTTCGGCATGCAATGGTTGACAGTTCCATTGTTCGTCGCGTGTTGTCTTCAATCGAAAGTTGGCATTCCCACCACACCTAACCCTTGTGCTAATGATATATGGAATTTATTTTATTGCCTTTTTTGAAAAGAAAGGAAATACATATGCATTTACATTGCGCACGGGCCTACTTGGCCGTGCGTGCATTATTTTTACATGAATTAAAAATAATCATAATATAAACAAATACCTACATGGCTATACACCTGTATCAAAATAATGAATATATATATATATATATAAATAAAATGTATGTCTACACTACATACACAATAATACATAACTAAACTCATCCATGGAAAGACCATGTGTAGAGATATAAAAAAGTCTCATTCTGTATATCAATAATTTAAATAAATGCTACAAAACACATTTAAAAACAGAGAAAAAGCATACACATATACAAAGACACACCCCCACACACATACACACGCGCGCGCGCTCATCCCCCCTCCCGTCCCTGCAGACATCAAATGCACTCTCAGCTGTTCAACTTATCAAGACTACTTATTATGTAATATAATTGAAGATTGAAAACGAAGACCATATTGAGATTCTTATTATTGATAATACATATATCCTTATTGACATATACTTACTTACTAATACTCACTGGCACTATCGAACCCGTAGGTTCATGGCCGCGCGGACATAAGCTCTCCATACATCCCTATCCTGAGCTAATGCTTTCCAATCCAATCATTCCCTGTATAATCTACTTCCCTCAAATCATAGTTAATGTTATTCTCCCACCTCATTCTTGGTCTACCAACTGGGCGTTTTCCCTCTGGCTTTCCTATTAGAAGTTTCCATGCAAGTTATTGACATATACTAATAATGAATGTTTTAGCATAAAGTATTTAGACCAAAGAGAGATAAACAGACAGGCGAATGCAGAAAACACAACACTGAGTTACATGATCTTTATGGAAAACCACATTTAATAAAAATAGTTGTCTAATAGATTACGATCGGAGCGACATGTGGCAAGAAATGGAAATGAAACGAGATATTTAAACAAATTATCCGAAAGTTAGAGGAAAAGTGCCTGGTTTAATGTGGTTGGACAATAACATTAACCAAGAAGAGGTAGGTGAAGTATAGATGGTTGATTGTAGAACAGTGTTAAGATTGGGGATGTATGGAGAGCTTATGTCCATGCGGCTACGGATTTCCGGTTCGATCATGTCAGTGATTTAGGCAAATAGGATTACAACAACATATGGGGTCAGGTTGTCAACACCTATAACACACGAACCTTACACAGGTTCATTGTTTTATATTAGGCCTACCCATCTGTTTGTTGTGAATTAATGGAAATGAAATCTGGTCTACAGTGTTATTAATGTCCCTGGTTTTGTCACATCAAATATTCACATCTTCATCATCATCATCCGTGACGAATTAGGCCTTTATAGCCTATTCGGCCCATCTAGCAGTCTTTGAAATGGCCTTCGTGGTCGACGATGTCATTTAGGTTTGTATTGCATCATCATTTTTGGGATTCTTGAATTGTCCATTCTGTTTACATGGTCTTGCCAGTTTAAATTTATATCTGTTGAATTTTTCTTCTTCTACTGATTCTATTTCTACATAAATCGTATCGCCAATTTCTGGGCTGAAGGAGAGGTAATAACCCTCTCTTTGACCCTATTCTGCCCTAAGAGAGATAGGTAGTTATAAAAGCGCAGTAAATATATCATCTTCATCACAATTCATTCACGAATTTAGGCAATTTGTTGACCGCTTTCGACCCTAATAGAAATACCGTTCAAAAGTGTTTTGAGTGGACGTCCTGGTCTCCTTCTTCCTGCTGGTTGATAGCTTAAAAATTATTTGGGTACTTGTGATCCTCCATTCGATGAACCTGGTGCATCCATCTTGACTTATAATCAGAAATTTTATTTTCTAAAGGTTTCATGTGTTCTGCTGCTAAGATAATCTAGTAGTGTGTATCCTGCAGTACTTCGAAGATATCTCATTTCAGCAGATCTAAATCTCTGTATATCCTTCTGTTTCAATGCCCAAACTTCACTACCATACCAAAGGAGATGGAAGAGCCAATGTTTTATATACACTTTTAGTCTTGAATGTTTTTGCTCTAACTGTTGCTTGAAGATAGAATTTTAGTAAATACATTATTCACGTAATCGTGTTTGATATAGTGTCCCACTCCCTTTGAGATTACAAGAGAACAGCTCTTCAAACTAGTTATGAGACAGTGTGTTTAGCTCGATAAGCATTACATATTGTTAGTAGACTATCCTTAAGTTTGAACTGCCATTCCAGGAGCACTTTATCTATTAATATCATATCATTTGAATTGCAAAGTGCAGCTGCAGAGTAAATTCTAAATTTTAGAGAAAACGCATGATAGTGTTCTGCTGTGTTGCATAATGCATAGGGGCGAGGGGAACTGAGATAAAATAAACAACAGGACTTGGGTAATGTAATTCCTTTGCTTTTAAACTCTGTAACAATATTAGAAGATGGCGACGTATAAATTGAAGAATGTTTAGCAAAAACAACAGTTGTGTTGAGTAAAAATATACAGGATGTTCAAATATTTTTGTATCCTAAATTATAATAGTGAGTGTTCATCACCGACAGATAAATGACATAATTAATGTTATTACCTACAAGCTTAAGACTGGATAGTTAAAAATGCGCCTTAAGCGTATTAAGAAAAACAATTTCAAGGATTAAAAAAAATATATATAGACCTTTACCGATTCTATCTAGTACAGATAAAAAAATACCAAGACCAAAATTTAATAACTAACTAACTCACTGGCACTATCGAACCCATACGTTCAGGACCACGCGGATATAAGCTCTGCATACATCCCTATCCTGAGCTATAATATACTTCCCTCAAACCACGGTTAATGTTATTTTGGGAACTTTCTTTGCCTACCAATTGGGCGTTTTCCTTCTGTTTTCCCTAAAAAAATCCATGCCCTTTATTCATTCCCCACTTGTGCCACATGTCCTGTCTAAGAGGCTTAATTGCTTTTATTAATGCAAAGCTTCCTGATTTCCGACTATCGTCTCCCGTCCATTTAATTTCCTGAAAACCGATTATATACAAGGGTGAGTTGTCTAATTCCTGCGGTAATATTCCAAGCGCCCCACTGATATATATTGTCCTTACATTCCATGTTCCAATGAACATGTCCCAGTTTTTGAGTCTTTCTTGACGGCTGTATTTTTACAGTGAAAGATCGTTATTCTTTCGACCAATGTACTTTTTTTCGTCTAGCTTATCGCCTTTGAGCTGTCCGGGTGGGTAATCCCTTCGGCAGCATAGATTTCGTGGTATTTAAGCACGAAGCCACTCCACCACTACAAGATAAAGATACCATGGAGGTATAATTTGGTTCAATTTGGAAACTCAGACATATTGGTTTACTTTCGTAACGAAGTAGACACAAAATAAACAAAAACAAGTGTGCGGGGTTGTGTTGGGGTGCACGGTCATTGATTTTACATGAAACGTCTGTGTCAATCAGTCGCTTGTAGCGAATTGGGTTAAAAATGAAAACGAGACATTGATCGGGTAAACATTTTTAGAACATCGGTTTGAGTTTTCGTCCGCTGCACGCCGATGGTCTTGCATTGCATGATTTGGACAGATATTAATATCCATCAGCTCGGAGACGTCTTGACAGGTGTATGGATGTCATCTCCACTCACTTTGTTAATATATTCAGGTACAAATGTTCGCGGTGACTTTCACTAAACTCTCTGTGTCGAGTTTGCGACTCTCCTCAAACACTCTAACTCGGCACCTGACACTGTGGTACTTGTGCGTGACCCATAACTTCCTCTTTCCAACGGTATGCGTACTCTCCTCAAACACTCCAACTCGGCACCTGACACTGTGGTACTTGTGCGTGACCCATAACTTCCTCTTTCCAACGATATGCGTAATCTATATTTTCGGCTGGATTATGCGCGGATTGAGACCGACATATTAATTTTTACGGGGTTTTTATACGCTTACTGTAAGTTTTTATATAGAAACGAGCGAATATTCGGCTTGCGCTGCTTGAGCTTACACGGGAATGCACTTATCCCGATCTTTTTGGCATTGATGAGCTGAAATAAAAAATGGTTATTGCGATTTATCGTAAAATATAGACATATGCTGTCGGAGACTTACTCGTAGATTTTTTTTTTAGATATTCAGTTTTATTTAGGTTACGTTAATTTTGTGTATTTTTTTATGGTATTAGGCAGCTTAAGCCACTTACGTGTCCAAAAAGCAACTATATGAGTGCATCGATACCTTTCTTTTTTTAGCTCCGATTCCGACACTATATGTTACGTAATCTATGTGTTATATTGTCCCAGAAAATTTCTCTAAATGATGGAGAAAACCCCCATTCAAATAGGTCAAGTAGTTTTTGAGTCCATAAAGTACAGACAAACAGACAGACAGACTCACACTGATTTTTAAATATGACGATGTTGTCCGGAATATAAGATAATTGTTATTACTTAAATCGATAGATATCGACAACTCTATACACATACACAGGAACCACGCGCTACCACGACATAGTCGTGAGTTACACTGAGAGGAAAGGAGCGAGAGGACCAGTTTTGGTCAATTGGTACTGTACGCCTTTCCGACAGTCCGCTTGCCCACTACGCAAACTCAAGCTCTTATCAATGAGCTGACCATATATGGTACAATTCGACACCGCATTTTTGTATTGTGACTAATATTTAGCGAGTGATTGAGGCAAGACAATCTACAGTGCGTCTCACTCAACCTATGGCTGCTAGCGGGAAAAGAGACTAAGGGCAGCGAGTCATCCAGGTATATCGGCCAGGTATATCAACTGCACAGCACTTCTATCAGTTTCATACCACTTCGAAATGCCGGTTTCTTGGCCAAGTCACCAAACAGATTTTGTTGGCGTGTGTTCTAAATTTTCTCATATTTCGTCTAATTTATCCTCAATCAGCACACGTTTTGTTACCCTTGGTTTCTTACCTAGCACGTTCTTCTAAATTTCTTTACAAGTCGACGAATGGATTTACACCTGGAAATTGTGTTCTGAATCGCCTGACAACTTCTCTACAAGATTCTGGTTTCACATAATGATCGTATATAAATACCTTATTCCATATTGTGAACACATATAGATAATGAACTATAACTAATACCACTATAGAACCAATCTAAGTGCTTAATTTTACTTTATAATACTGAATAACACGAGAATACAGTATTGCAGTAGAACGTTTGTTTCACCTTACAAGCATGCTGTTCGACTGACTCATTCCGCCAGGCATCAGTTGCACTGAGTGTGGGCAGTGCTAGTTGAAGACTCACTACCCGCAATCAGTTTTTCCTGTTAGCGGGGCCACAGGTCGAGAGAGACCCATTGTAAAAGTTTGATTACGGTAAAAATTTCTGCTCTGTACCATATGTTTCGGAGTGATTTTTATTATGTTTCCCGTCAAGAAATATTTAGAAATATCAAATTAAGGGTCATTACTTTTGAATGAAGGGCGTTATCTCGAGACCACGCGGATTGAATCTTATTAAATATCCTTTTGTTGATTGGTTGCGATTGGCAAACGTCAGAAGCAATCAGCATCAGTGAAGAGACTCTTAACATCTGGTGAACTCGCACACTTGTGGTTAGGATATTGTTCGTTAGTAGGTCACCCTCACGTCAGATGTCATGTCACTGCACAATGAGTGCTTGCATAATTATCAGGAGGCCAGGCAATGCGTCCTTTGTACTGCAGAAGCAAGTGCGGTTACCACATGCACAAGCGAGTCAACATCAAGTTAATTAATATTTTCTAACCAACTGCCACTATCGAACTCTGTGCGAACATAAGCTCCTTATCTTCAGTTAATAATTTTAAATCATTCCTTGTTTAATTGACATGATTTAATTGATCACTAATGTTATTATTCCTAAATTCCACAATTGTAATCTAGGGAAAGCGTCACTGTCTCATACGTAGCGGGCCCGGTTTCGATCCCGACCGGAAAAAGTTTCCTAAATTATTTTTTTTCGGGGTCTGTCCTAACCTGTAACAACAAATATCAGGACACGTTAAGGCTCAAACGGTCCTCGATCATCATCTGACCATCATAATAACATTCGCCATGTTTAGTATGAATGTGTGTGTGAATGGTATGTTTCGTCTTAATGTTGTGTTGTCTCGGAGAAGGCCCCGACATTGAACTGATCAGACGTTCATGGAGGCTCTTAATGTCCTTGTGTGTCAGAGAAGTATGTGTGTGATCCATTTGAGTGTCTACCTATTCCCTCTGTATTTCCGTTCATGCTATCAATATGTTGTTTCCAAATAAAACACGAAATTGAGACAATGCGTGAAACTTTATATGACGTCATTATTAACGATAAATTGGGAAAGAAAGTATTGAATTTCGCTAACATTTCTTGCGATTTAAAATGCATTTATACTAGAAACAAAATGAACATAAAACAAAATTTTAATGATGTGTAAGAGAATAAACCATGAGTTTTTTCAAAGAAAAGATATAATTACTACTCTCTATTTTCCTTAAGGGGTGTATACAGTAGCAGATGCACTTTTACAAAAAAATAATCAAATAACTCCATCGTTTCTTAACGGATATTTTTCAAATTTCACAAATTAATTCGACATGAATTTAGCTTTAAAATGGCAATTTAATATATTTGACAACTGAAAACATGAGGAATATAATTTTTCATTAAACATTTTCATATCACCACAAAAAAAGTCAAGATTATACCTAATGTGTCATGGCGGCTAGCTACTAACACGCACAAGTTACGCTCCAGGTTTTAAGTTACTTTTCAGCAGGAGCCTTCGTTATTTCATAGTTAAAGTTGTATATTCGTAGTCAGTTTAAGTTTACATTTATATTAGTTAGTGTCAAAAGTGTGTACATTTAACAACATGGGTAAAAACACACGTAATTCAAACAATGATTCGACAAGTTCTACGGAGGAAGCAGTGAAACGTGTGGTGAAAGAGGCGCTGCAGGATCCCAGCACTCTGCAGGTGTTTGTGTCCATGTTGCGGGACCAGGTAGTGGCGGAACTGCAGAAGACCATCGAGGACAACACTAAAGTAATTGAGGATCTGAAAAAGACCCTCGATGAAAAAGACAGAAAGATTGAGGTGTTGGAAAATAAATTAGACGATCTAGAACAATACCAGAGACGTCAATGCCTCAGAATTTTTGGTGTAAAAGAAGAGGCCGGAGAGGACACTGACCAGAAAGCCATCGAGGTGGCCAAAAAAATCGGTGTCGATCTATCAGTGACAGACATTGACAGAAGTCACCGTGTTGGTGTTAATAATGCAGAAAGACCGCGGGCTATAATAGTGAAATTTGTTAGTTACCGCAAGCGCAGTGAAGTTTTTCTAAGCAAGAAAAAGTTGAAAGGAAGTGGGGTCACTGTTCGCGAGGACCTAACGAAGTGTCGCTATCGCCTGCTACAAGACAGTATACAAAAATACGGTATTCAAAATGTATGGACAATGGACGGTGCCGTCATAGCCAAAGTAAATGGCGAAAAACGCAAAATTAGATCTTCTACGGATATCAACTAGATAGGACCTGAGTGTAAAATATGTTTACTTTATTTGTCTTTTCTTTGCTAACAATTATATTGTTAATTTATTTCTAATTTAGGTAAGTTTTAAGTTTATTATTTTTTATTTAGGACAACTTACTTGTTTTATTTTCATTTTTTAAGTTATTTGTTTAGCTAAATTATTTTAATTTTATTAGAGTTATTACAGTACATAGTTTATTTTTACTTTCTGCTATTGGCAACATTGAGCTGACAAATGATGAATTATTTGCAACCCTTGACTCACTCACCTTCTCCAATCACCCTCTTATTGTGCAGACAGCTTTTAACACAGGTAGCAACATTCCTCAATCCCTACCATCCCCTCCAAAAACAACTACCAGTCTACTTAGGAATGCATTTTCTATTGATAAATCATCACTTAAAATCGCTCACGTAAATTCACAAAGCATTCTGTCCCACTTTGATGAGTTTGAAACCATATTTTCATCTCTTGGACTGAGCGCCATTTTAATTTCGGAAACCTGGCTCACCCCATCCATACCTTCGTCCCTTGTTCACCTAGACGGATATACACTGCTCAGAAATGACAGAATAGATAAAAGAGGTGGAGGAGTTTGTGCCTTTATATCAAATGAGCTTAATCCAAGAATTGTCCACAAGTCCCCTTCTGTATATTCCGCTCGCCCCGAGTTCTTATTCGTAGAAATTCAAGCCAGTCTAAAAAAATGTCTCTTATGCATTGTATACAAACCTCCAAAAATTGGGCACCTTTCGGATCTAGAAAACGCTCTGAACGATTCATTGCCTCATTATGAACACGTTATTGTCGCAGGCGATTTTAATACAAATCTTCTTCAGACTGACTCACCAGCCATACAACTTAAAAATATGTTCCAAAGCTTTAATATGACCATTGTTCCTCTCTCTGCCACACACCATAGTGCTACTTCCGACACTCTACTGGACTTAATTGTGACTACACATCCACAGAAAGTACTGTCATATGGACAAATTCCTGCTCCTGGCATATCTGCTCATGACATTGTATTCGTAGAATACTCACTCCAATGTCCTAAAAGACGCTCTAAATTGATTACGTACAGAAATTTACAAAACATAGACGATACTAAACTAAAATCAGACGCTTTAGAACTACCTTGGTATTCAATATGGAATCTTAGATCAGTTGATGAAAAAGTAGACACATTTAATACACTGATACTACAACTATACGACAGACATGCACCAGTAAAAACCCGACGATTTTCCCGCTCCCCTGCTCCCTGGATGAATGATTCAATACGTGAACTTATGTCAAAACGAGACAAAGCATACCGAACATACAGACGACATAAAAATGACGAGAACTGGCAACTGTACAAACAACTTAGAAACACAACTACACAAACTATACGTAATGCCAAACTACGACACGCCCACAGTATAATCGGACCTGAAATAAGTGCACGGGACACTTGGCGAAATCTCCGTGCAATGGGACTTAGACAGTTGAATCCCTCAACTGACTCTATAGACATTTCTGTAGATGACTTAAATGAACATTTTACCTCAATACCCATGACACCTCCAGACAACAAGACTAAAATAGACATTCTTAAAGACTTATCCCCATCCCCACATATAGGAAGAGATAAATTTTACTTTTACGACATTTCGCCTATAGACGTTAAAAAAGCACTCAAGCGGATTAAATCCAATGCGCAAGGAACAGATAACATCAGCATTTTAATGCTAAATAAAATCATTGACATTATTCTACCCACAGTGACTCATATTTTCAATGCTTCCCTTATAACTTCTATCTTCCCTATTGTATGGAAACAGTCTAGAGTTCGGCCTATACCAAAAATAAGTACACCTACTAACTGTAATGACTTCCGACCGATTAGCATCCTTCCGACATTATCTAAAGCCCTGGAATATATTGTACATAAGCAAATGACTGATTATCTCCAAGAAAATCACCTCCTTGATCCTTATCAATCCGGCTTTAGATCTGGTCATAGCACAACCACAGCTTTGCTAAAAATTACCGAAGATATTCGTGAAGCCGTGGACAGACGTCAATTGACTCCTTTAACCTTACTTGACTTCAGCAAAGCTTTTGACACAGTAGACCACGACTTACTTATGATAAAGCTCAAGCACCTACATTTGTCTGACAGCGCTGTATCCTGGTTCGACTCATACCTGCACGGTCGTCAACAATACGTTTCATTAAACTCTAGATCTTCGACTTGGCGTAACGTGCCGGCTGGAGTCCCCCAGGGCAGTGTTCTCGGACCTCTTCTTTTCTCAATCTACATAAATGATTTGCCAACTGTACTAAAGCACTGCCGTTATCACCTCTATGCTGATGATCTCCAAATTTACCTACATTCACCTCCTCATTCTCTCTATAACAGCTTGATGAAAATGAATGACGATCTCATATCCATCTTTAACTGGTCTTCAAGTATCGGTCTAAATCTAAATCCTAACAAGTCACAAGTAATTCTAATGGGACAACAAAGACTGCTTACAACCTTTGACATATCTACACTTCCAAACATTACTATAAATAATATAATTATCCCTTATTCTTCTTCAGTAATAGATCTTGGACTACATCTAGACGCAAATTTAACCTGGCAAACACAAGTGAAACACATATGTAAAAAGACTTTCTCCATCTTACATTATCTTAGACGTTTAAAGAATTTTCTCCCAGTTTCGTTAAAACAAATCCTAGTGCAGAATCTTGTGTTACCACACTTCGATTATTGTGACATTATATATAATGATCTAAACTATGCCTTGTCGCAGAGACTGCAGCGTGTTCATAATGCTTGCATTCGATTCATTTTCAATATCCGCCGTTATGACCATATTTCCGAACACTTTAATAACCTCTCTTGGCTCCGTCTTACTGACAGACGTAAATTGCACTCTCTTTCGCTACTTTTCAAGCTTCTGAATTCCTACATTCCTACTTACCTGGCGTCCAGATTTGAGAAGTTATCCTCCTACCACAATATTGACACTAGGTCACAAGATAGCAGTCTGCTAACAATTCCTCTTCATAGCACTTCCTCCTATTCTACTTCCTTCACAGTAGCCTCCGCCCGCTCCTGGAATCTCCTTCCTCAAGATATCAGGGGTTGCCGCACACTTGGCACCTTTAAGTCACGCTTATACAGTTACCTGTTGTCTAATAATTAATTTTTCTCTATTTATTTAATTTTATACTATGTCATTAATCTTTTCCTCGTTTTTTTATATATCTTGTACATATTATATATTTAATTCGTTAAATTTAGAGTAAATCAAAATACATTATAAATATTAATTGTATTGTATTCATAACTTGTAATCGTTTATATATATATATATATATATATATATATATATATATATATATATTGTAATTTAGATTTAAGACTTTTCTTTTGTATTTTTTTTTAAACCTGGTTGAGTGGTAGACAAGGCCTTAAGGCCTTAACTCTGCCAGGTAAAATAAAGCTATTATTATTATTATTATTATTATTATTATTATTATTATTATTATTCTTCTTCTTCTTCTTCTTCTTCTTCATCCAACCAAGTCTTAGGCCTATAGGCCTGTTACCATTTCACTGATGAATTTTGTATCCAGCGTTCCATTGGACGGCCCAAAGATTTCTTCCCTGTTGGACAATAACGAAGTATGGCCTTGGGAACTCTATCTGAACTCATTCGTAGCAAATGATTCATCCAGTTGTTCTGGTATCTATGCATGTACTCAATGACCTGTTCAAAACGTAGTTCCTTCAAAATATCGCCATTGCGTTTGTGATCCCGTTTGGTATATCCTGCTGTATACATCATGAATCTCATTTCAATAGAAGTTATCCTGCTCTCTTCTCCTTTCCTCAAATTCCATGCCTCACTGCCTAGCAAACCGTACTCTGGTATCTCTCTGGACTAGCGAAGGTTTCATTACTGAATTTATTATTCCCATGGTTTTATTAAAATTAATACTTTATTTGCTACGTTTACTTCATCCAAATATGTTAATCTGTATCCCAGGTAGGTAAATGAATTTACTCTTTCCAGTACTTTTGAATCTATACAAATTTTCTACGCACAGGGTATTAGATTGTATATTTTTCAATATATACGTATGCCCTAGTAAATGTTAATTTTTCATTGAAACTTAAAATTAAGGTCCATCCTCTAGAAACTGACATAACAGACTTGTGTGTAAAATTTGACTGAAGTCCAACCAACGCAACGATACTCGAGATATTGTGTTTTTCTTTGTATTGAAAAATTACATTTTGAGGAAAGTCAGTCTAAAGTGTCAACATGCTTGTATTTACACTAGGGTGCGCAGAAAAAACATTTTTTTTATTTCGAAGTTGTAATAGCGTGAAAAAGTTGCGAATTATATAGACCGAAAACATATTTAAAAATATCAAAATCGGTTGACACCTTCCGGTCGCGCAGACGCTCCAAAGTTTGACAAAATATGAAAAAAAATCATTTTTCCGATTATTTCTTAAATTTTTGAATTAGACGTTTTCGTAATGTAATAGTTTGTTACGTCTTCAAATCGAGCCTAAAAACATTGTGTTTTAATTTGGTTTAGATCAGTTGATATCTTCCGGTCGTGCATAAGCCCCAAAATTTGCCAAAATAATGAAAACGTTTCATTTTTACGCATTTGTGGCATTTGATAAAGACATTCCATAGTACTGATTGTCAGATCCCACAGATAGACATAAACGTGCTTAGCAAAGATCAGCAATACCTACTTCATATTTCAAAGGCAATAAAAGCAAGAATCTGTAAAGAAGATTTGGTTGTACCAGACCCTGGGCACTTATCACATTCGAGGTGGTTGACAAAAGGAAATAGAACTCTCAGATTGTACATAAGTGAAGAAAGCCCTCACCTGAACTTCAAGAACTAGTTTTGTTTGTATTGAAATCATAATGTGGTTTACTATCAAAACAAGTAAACACTTTACAGACGGCTCCAAACTTGTGTACCAAGCAATACAATCTACTAGGTATTTGCCGAAACCTTTTGTTGATAAAATAAAATAAGTTAAAATATACCTTCATAGGTATATTTTAACTTATTTTATGACTCTCCACCTCAACGGTTTTAACAATGAATTTTATTAGTATTGACTTTTGTTCATGTTGTCAACCCTGTGATCGAACGGAATATTTTTTTTCGACCACCCAGAACACTTACTGTTAGCCAAGACTCACAAGATGGCAAGAAACACATAAGAGAGCTCGGACGTCAAAGAATTCTTAAGGCAAGGCAGATAGATGCAAGAAGGAAAACAGTAAGAACATTCACGCCACCAAAAATCAACTTCAATGCGCAAGAATACTAAGAAATGATCAACTGAATGGACTGTGAATTCTTCTCCTCCTTTGTTGGCAGAAATCAGTGACGAGATCAAATCACACATCGACAGTGACTCAATCCCTGACTGGATCATCGCCCAATTCATAAGCAGGTTGTTAAATGCTGTGTAAAGCTCGTCACGGAAGCCTCAGGAAACGTTTGTGGAGCTGAATCTCGAGACGGATTATAAGAACCACTCTGCTATCCAGATCATCCATGACTAACTTCACCAGCAAATCAGTCTTCAAAGTACCTTCGGCTACAAAATAGAGAACAGCACTAATGGACAGGTTCAACTAACATGGACTATTTATTCAGAACTCTTTTTCTTTTATATAAAAGTAAGTTTATTGTTTAAAAACTATACCGTAACTTAAATATTTAAGCTTTCATAAATATAGGGCAAATCGAAAAGTACGATGCCCGTTTTACTCTTATCACTAGAGACTGGATGTTAGGGAAAATGCCTACAATTATTTATTATAGATATTGTAAAAATGACTTCATAGAAGTTCATACCGACGACCCTAGAGTTATTTTCCATGAAGTTAATGTTGCCTATAAATGTCTATTTTAGCTTACAATGCCTATAAATGCCTATTTGCCAGTTTTATCGAAATTAACCTAGCATTTAAATGAAAGTAATTGAAATGGACACACTTCGTGACACATATCTATTATTTTTGTTGATAATACTGAATTCATTCTGTAGTCCTCGTTCACAGACAGGCATTTCGAAGACGAAGTTGTGCGGTTTTTATATATATTTTTTTGCCTTTAGAACAGCTGTTTCACGTTGCCTGAAGAACGGACAACAGTAAAAGACAAACTGGTCAATTTCGTGAAAGAATTTGGAGCGGGAATATTCTCAAGTGACATTGTTTTTGCAAAGTGTGTAAAATTTCAGTGAATTGCGCGAAGAAATGCCATGTTTCGCAGCACGTACACACTGCAAAACATAAGTATGTTCTTTGTAAAAAGGCAAAACAGGTTCCAAAATCATCTCTGATATCTTCGTATGCTATTGAGAGCACATGTTTATATTCTTTACGTTAGGCTGTAAAATTTTATGTTGTAGTCCATTTTTGTAAGAGCACATTTTGATTCTTTGAGTGCCTATATCAATGTTTTTAATGCCTTTTTGCCTGCCTATTTTGAACTTTTTAAGTGCCTAACATCCGGACTGTAGTCATCACTCATCATGTCATAGGCCTATCTTTTTTCAGGTACTGTTTTTCTAGAGCATTGGGGTCATTGCACGACCGGAAGTTGTTAATGTATTCACACCATAATAAAACACAATGTTATTATGTTCAAAAATAAAAATACTGTAACTATTACTTTAAAAAAGTATATTAAATATATAGAAAATAACTCGTAAAAATGTGAAATTTTCAATATTTTAGCAAATTTTAGGCCCTATGCGCGACTGAAAGATATCAACTCATCTAAACCAAATTAAAACACAATGTTTTAGGTTCTATTTGAAGACGTTACAAGCTATTACATTATGAAAACATTTAATTCAAAAAATAAAGAAATATTCGCAAAAAATAAAGTTTTTTTCATATTTTGTCAAACTTTAGAGGCTTTGTGCGACCGAAAGTAGTCAACCGATTTTTATATTTTTTTAATATTGTTTTTGGTCTGTATATTTCGCAACTATTTCGCGCTATTACAACTTCGAAATAAGTTTTTTTTCAGCCCATCCTAACTTACACCCATGCTCAATCTTATAAAAAACATTGTGTATATCACTAATAGTTGGAATTTTTAACTGAAAATGTCGAATATGATGCAGCCAATGAAAATAAAAAAAATAATTGTTTTAAATGTGTAACTCCCCCTAAAAATAACTACTAGATGTGTCTCGTCCCCAGATATTTGAAGGGAAAGTGAATCAGAGGAGCATTCTGAACTCAAGGTCTTAAAAAAATACAAGTTCTTCTATCTCGCAGGAGGCTGCAGCCGTTGACGGGACAAAATGATGCATTCATTCGAATTCATTTAAAAATTTGAATACTTCTAACGAGGGAACTGTCGACTATTGAATGCTGAAATCTACCTTGAATTTTCTCCCAGAGACGCGTTGTGATGTAGCAAGACTGTACAAAAATCATCTGTCGTCTTTAACTGCAAGACATTATAATCTAGCCAAATATCTCATATAAACTATTGAGAAGTAATACAACTCCTGATTTGGTGAAATGGGTAACCCCGACAACCTGCCCGCACGCCGCGTCCCTTCTCACTACATTCCGCTTTATTTACGCAGGGAGTCCACCTACTTCGCACAGTGTGTTTGCGATTACTGGATTCTGGCTTAAATGTCTGCAGTTAGAAACGGCAGATATTTTTTTGAAGACGGCCTTGGTACATCACAACGCTTCCTCTGGGAGAAATTTAAAGGTGGGTTTCTTCGGCATATAATGATGACGGTTGCCTTGTAAGGTAAATCGATGCAAAGCGATGAATAGAGAGAAAGTCGTATAATAAATTATTCAGATGTATGAAAGTAGGTACAAAAGACTAGACGATGTAGGTACTGAGGCCAGGAATAAACAATTCTGGAGTTAACAAGGTTCTGTTTCATTACCTGTTTTTACTTTGTACTAAGAACAACTTTGTATTTTTGCTTGTTTGCCTCGGGAGGCAGCGCAACTGTTTTACAACATACACTTTACATCTTGTACTTTGAGGCACGTTTATTCAGGTTGCAAATGCATTAGATCACACAATTTTAACAGCTTGCAGAATTATTTCACACACGTAATATGGGATTAGGAATCAGTGACTTACAAAGCAAAATGGCCGAATTTTAGAAAACAAAAGTGAAGTATGATAATTTTCATTTCTTTTGAGAATTGTCTTCATCACTCAGGGTTTTGTCCAACCAATCTTAATAATTAACACGAGTTTTTTTTAATGTATAAATGACAACGGACTTATAGACTATCAATTTGTAACAAACATTCACAAATTTGCCTTAATTAAAGTATGATAATGGTAAATAAATATGAAAGTTTACCGTCATTTGGCATCCATCCTGGGAAAACGAACAAAAAACCCTCAGTCGGAGAGGTCGATAAAAAAAAGGCTATTGTAAACGAAACGTCGGGACCTGCATCCTAGAACGGACCACAGGCTGTAAACTAACTGGAATGCTATCTATTAGATGAACGTTTATAGTACAAATATATATGTGTGTATATTTAATTCGACATGTATCGAGATCTTTCATTACTACGTACTACATCCATATGTTATTTATTTGTTGGATGTGAGACGTTTACTGCCGAGGCAGGACGTGATGCACTTCCACTACTAGTTGCATACATTACTTTTTAGTTGACCTGTATGGAAAATTAATGTAAAAAATTGTTTTTTTTTTGTGCGATAGTGCATTTTGTCGTACTTACAGCAATGGCGACCATGATTGAAAGTTCAACTTCCTACATTTCGGGGTTGCCAACCTAAATAACTGTACTGCAATAAAATAACTATACTGTAATATTACATTTACAAAACGCGTTTAGGAAGTAAATCACAGCCCTCTATGTACAACGTCCAATGTACTCGTATATACAAAAAATAACCAAAAGGTAGTATTAATATACATTACACGAAACAAAAGACTGCATTTTAAATTAACTGAAATTCATTTGAAACAATATAAAACAATAAATACGTACATGCCGCCATTTTATGACAATTTGGTCTCACGGCCTCCTGTAGTTTCAACTAATAACCATTGCTCACACTGTTAACGTTAGTCAATTGTTCACAATGAACGCAAATATTTCCAACAAAGATGCTATTATTTTACTAACTCTAACTCACTGGCACTATCGAACCCGTAGGTTCATGGCCGCGCGGACATAAGCTCTCCATATATCCCTATACTAAGCCAATGTTTTCCAATTATTCCCTGTATAATCTACTTCCCTCAAATATAGTTAATGTTATTCTCCCGTCTCATTCTTGGTCTACCAACTGGGCTTTTTCCCCTCTGGTTTTCCTACCAGAAGCTTCCTTGCACGTGTCACGTGTCCTGTCCATCGCAGTCTACGAGACTTAACGGTTTTCATTATATCTGGCTTCCTATAAAGGCCATGTAATTCACTGTTAAGCAGTCTTCTCTATTCACCTGTCTGTTCATCTCTCTTTGGTCCAAAAATTTTCCTAAGAACTTTATTCTCAAATACTCGTAATCTCCTTTCTGTAACAGTCCATGTTTCGCACCCATACAATATAACTGGTAGAATAATATTTTATATATTTTCAGTTAAACGTTTTTTGAGTTATTATTTTAGTATTATTTATTATTTTGAAAACACCATGCGCAAAAACAATGTACAACGCCTGTTTGTGAAGTGTTTTACAGAATCTCGGAAATTCTGAATCTCGCTATCGCTCGATTTTTAAACATTTTCCTTGATTCTGTAAAAGCCACTTCCCAACCTCGCATCGTATTATACACCGTGTCCCATTAAAACCTCCCACATTTTAATGAATCATAATTCTCAAAGTATGCGGAATTATGACATTAAGTTGGTATTGAAAGAAAGAGAAACTCAAATAATTTTGTTCTCATTGTTGCAGTTAATTCATTTGTCGCATGTTGGACAATAATGAGGTAAAACAAAATGGCGACTCCTCAGCAACGAGGACGAAGTCAATAATTACAGTGCAAAGAAATTACCGGAGAGAATATGGAGGAAATGCACCTGATGGGAAGACCATTACGGCATGGCTTGAGACGTTTCTGGCGACTGGAAGCATTAGAAAAGAATCAGGAGGTTCTCGAACATGTGTTTCAGAAGAAAAGATTGAAGAAATTAGAGCAGGATTTCAGAGAAGTCCACAAAACTCAATTCGCCAAGATTCCCGGCAGTTCAATGGACACGTTTGACAGAACGTGGCACGAAATCGAATACAGACTTGATATTGTTCGTGCTACTAATAGTGCACATATAGAGGTGTTTTAGTGTGTGACAATGAAAATTCTTTGCGTTTCTGTTTCGTTTAATACCGGCCTCATTTCATAATTCCGCATACTTTGTTAGTTATTATTAATTGAAATGTGGGAGGTTTGAATGGGACACCCTGTACTATTAACCTTTAAGCGCCCAATCATAAACGTTTTTCAAGCTGAGAATCAATTCTTGATTTATGTTATTGAATATTACAAATGTTTGGAAAAACTTCTTAAATATATTATATTATGTAGATGCCGTTTTAATATATTGGCGGGTTTTGTTTGACATTAAACGACATGGTGGCTGTATAAAATAATGTATTAAACATAACAAAGGAATTCAGTTAATGTGGATCCTCCACTACGACCTGGGTTCACTTTACCCGAATACGTATATTTTATCAATGAGGATGATAACTATAAAAACCATTAACTTAATTAATTTCATTTAATATCCTTGTAATTTTACTAAAACCAAAGACCGTCGCTTTCTGCAGTTGAATGACGCGTGAATGTTATAATTAACAATAAATTTTTCAAAACATTAAATAAATATCAACGTTTTTTAATTGTGATCAGTCATAAATAGGCCTATTTTCATAAGTAATTCCACGAGTGATTTCCAAATTATCGATAAATTCACGACTCACGAAGTGAGGAGTGAATTTATGTAGAGAATTTGGAAATCAAGAGTGGCATTTGTTAGGACTATTTAACGAATAAAATTAAGCTGTTTACTCACAAATAATTGTTTAAATATAGTTATTTTAAAATATTTATATATTTAATGTAAACGGCGATGTTTGAAAACAAATGAGAAACAATAGGTACGCTTCATCTGCTTCTTCTGTTTATCACTGCAACCAGATCATATTATTTCTTGCCAAAGGAACGCAATATTGTAAGAATGCTCTCTAGTGGAGAAAAAATGAAACACATCAAACTGTATATTAATTCATTTCTGATGCCGTATGATGTAAATATGACAATTATATTTTTCTGGATTGTTACCTGGGAAAAAATGCATTTAAGAAAGTGCAAACAGTGGTTTCTTTTTTTTTGGTGCTATAATCAATTGCTACAAATGTTTTTATATTAACTCCCGCATGTGGCATGTGTTGACATTCATGCACAATATATGCAATCTGGTAGCCGTATTTCTCGCAGCCTCTGTCACTGCAAAATAATGGTCAGACCTGTTCAGAATATTAAAAAGGAGGAGCTTTCTTTAATATGGTAATTATAACACTGATAAATATTTCGTGAAACACGACTCTGATTGGTTGTAAAACAGAAATCATTGAAACGTGATTGACCATTGAGTCCCATTTGGGGCATGAGTTAAATAGTCAGATTAATCTGTGCCTGTCTGTATAAATTAATAGAGTAAATTAACTTAAAAATAGACTAAAAGCTAAGGTGGACTCTGGGGTTCACTTTATCCGAATATGGAAGTTAAGGTGGACCTTTCTTCTAATGTAAAAAAAGTTTATAAATAATGAAGATGTTTCCATATTTGAATAAAATAACAATGCTATTTCATAGTTAAAACACTAATGATAATCACTGTAATTAAACAAAAAATTCAAATTTCTTAATTAAAAGAAGAAAAAAAAATTCAAAACAGGAGTCTAAATTTCCCAATGTTCCTCTCTCTCTCTCTCTCTCTCTCTCTCTCTCTCTCTCTCTCTCTCTCTCTCCTCTCTATATATATATATATATATATATATATATATAAGCGATAGATTAATTCATTAGGCCTACATTTCATTATTTTCCTTGTATTTTTTTCATGTATAATATAAAGGAACTATTCTTTCTCTGTGTATATATTATTTTATTAGTTTTAACTTTAATCATCTCTTCACTATTAAAATTCTAATAGGAAAACACAGAGAGTTTAATATTGAAACACACGTGGCGTCTGACTTGAAGAAGGCATTTGACAAAGTAAATAGAAACAAATTATTAGAAATCCTTAAATATGATGGAATCACAGACCATCTGATAAAAGCTATATATGATATTTATAAGGACTATTTAACTCATGCCCCAAATGGGAGTCAATGACCAATCACGTTTCAATGATTTATGTTTTACAACCAACCAATCACAGTCGTGTTTCACCAAATATTTATCAATATTAAATTTACCATATTAAGGAAAGCTCCCCCTTTTTAATATTCTGAACAGGTCTGACCATTATTTTGCAGTGACTGAGCCTATAAGAAATACGGATACCAGATTATATATATAGTGCATGGATGTGAACACATAGCGCTTGCAGGAGTTAATACAAGATTATACCACCAAAAAAAGAAACCACTGTTTGCACTTTCTTAAATGTATGTTTTCCCAGGTAATAATCCACAAAAATATTATTGTCATATTTACATCATACGACATCAGAAATGAATTTATATACAGTTTGATGTGTTTCATTTTTTCTCCACTAGAGAGCATTCTTACAATATTGCGTTCCTTTAGCAATAAATAGTATGATCTGGTGTGATAAACAAAAGAAGCAGATGAAGCGTACCAATCGTTTCTCATTTGTTTTCAAACTTCGCCGTTTACATTAAATATATAAATATTTTAAAGTAACTATATTTAAATAATGATTTGTGAGTAAATAGCTTAATTTTATTCGTTAAATAGTCCTAACAAATGCCACTCTTGATTTCCAAATTCTCTAGATAAATTCACTCCTCACTTCGTGAGTCTTGAATTTATCGATAATTTGGAAATCACTCGTGGCATTACTTATGATAATTACATCCAAGTTAAGATTGAAAATAAAATCTCTGAATGCAGACCAATTAATCAAGGGGTGAGACAAGGATGTGGTCTTTTGCCAATGCTCTTCATAATATACATGAACTCAATTATTAGATAATGGAGACTACAACCACATGGCAGTATACCACGTAATAGATTATATAATTTAGACACCCTATTATTTGCAGATGACATTGTGCTTATAGCGAATTCAGAAGATGACCTACAACGTTCAGTCCACTCTTTTCACCAAATTGCAAAAAAACTACAATATGGAAATCTCAACAGAAAAATCTAAAGTCATGGCTTTCCTAGGAAAAGACCCAGTTCGCAGTAAAATTGTTATTAATAATAAAATATTAGAAACAAACCAACACATTTAACTATCTCGGATACCAAGTTACAGACGAAGAAGAAAAAGATTTTAGTCAAAAGATAATAAAATTTAACAGAGTAACAGGAATTATAAATAATATTTCCAAGACAAACTCAGTACAGCAAAACACACGAACTAGAATTTACAAAACACTGGCCAGACCCATATTATGTTACGGCAGTGAGGCCTGGACAATTCGCAGTGTAGATGAACAAAGACTAACTGTGGCAGAAATGAAATTTGTAAGACGTACTGCGGGTTACTCAAGAATAGACCATAAAAGGTATTCTGAGATTCTCAAAGAATTACAAACAGAATCAGTCATGGAATATGTACAAAAATACAGAAACAACTGGAAATCTCACGTAAGAAGAATGAGCCGAACAAGAATACCACGTCAGATCTTAAATTGTCAGTCACCAGGCAAGAGATCTTTGGGCAGACCCTTCAAACGTTGGATTGAGACCGTAACAGACCGCTAGGTCTATCACATGAAAGGAAGAAGAAGAAGAAGAAGGATTTTTATTATCATTACCTTTATTGTGTTATTAGATCTTACTTTTATTATTGTTCAGTTTGATCAAATAATTATTTAGTATCTATTTTTTTTTCTGATTATTGTATTTGAATGTAACATATGTTTGTCCAGGTGAGTGGAAGAGAAGGTCATATGACATTAACTCCACCACACTAAATATATATATGTATATATATATATATATATATATATACACTTGATTACGAGCTATTATTTCCCCCCATTTCACAGACGACTCCTCTGAAACCTCGCAGGAGACAAATTTCCACGAATGAGCATTTTAACACCAAGCATTGTGTTGTTGTAGTTGCTACGGGAAACACAAGAACAGCTGAGAATGTGAAAGTTTGGCGAGAGTGTTTTGTTATCTGTTAGTACAAGGTGGTTGTCATGTTCAGACGGCGCTAGCTGCAAATTTATGTCAGGTGTAGTTTGTGATCTGCCTGTAGGAACAATCTGTTGTGAAACTTATATCTCCAAGAAGACATAAATCTCTCGGGACGTAATGTTATCTTAGCGACAAGACACATCGGTGACTTGGGACACGTAACAAATTCTACTTCTTCGCTAACCTGATTATTTCCACTTAAATTAGACGCGGAGAAAATGTGATGTCTCTATCTCAAGATACAGAAATGCGCGCTTGGTTGATGTTGCATGGAAATAAGACATTGCATACTGTGTGTATTTCCTTTTAATATTTCTAAAATAAATGTCTTCTTCGAGAGATTGATATGGCTGGAAGTATCCAAATATACTTTTCTCAGGAATGGCAAATAATAAGTAAGAATATAAAATTAGGCTATATTATTATTATTATTTATTTATTTATTTATTTGTATACAGATTTTCAATGTTTACACATATTTCTGTGTCTAAAGTTGTATTTTCCTTCTCCACTCGTCTCTATCCATCTACTGCATGCCCTCCAGTCCTCTTGTTCTCATTCCAGTTCTTATTTCTTGCACCCACGAGTTTCGAGGTCTTACTTTCCTTCTTCTTCCAGATGGACACCATTCCAATGTTTTTCTGTATAACCTTTCTTCTTGTATTCGTCGTGCATGCTCATACAAATTTAATTATATAAGCTTGTAATAATAATAATAATAATAATAATAATAATAATAATATTGATAATAATAATAAAAGTAAAAATACTTATCTATAGTTCACTGGTAGAGAGAGTACTATTGTATGGTGCGGAAACATGGACATTAAGCAGAGAGAAAGCACATAAATGTTTGGTGACAGGATGAACTTCTGGAGGAGGGCTTCTAGAAATTCAAGAAGAGACAAAATGAGAAAAACTAAAATCAGAGAAATAATGGATCTTCAAAAAGATGTTCTATAAGTTACTGAAAGAAGACTGAAATAGTTTGGCCACGTAAAGAGGATGTCAGGGGGTATGATACCTAAGATGATATTACACTTTGAAGCGCAGGCCAACAGAACAAAAGGGACACCAAAAGAACTATGGGTTCAAGGAGTGCATAGGAGTGTGCTGTCAAAAGGATTAACAGAGAGCGATGCAGAGAATAGGGATTTATGCGGGAGTAAAATTTACGATGGGTACTGTATTGTACAGAAATTCATAATAAAGAAATAATAATAATAATAACAATAATAATAATAATATTAATAACAAACTAACTCGCTAGCACGCGGATATAAGCTTTCCATATATACCTATCGTGAACTAATGTTTTTCAATCATCTACTGTATTATTTACTTGCCTCAAACCATGGTTAATATAATTGTCGCACCTCATTCTTGGTCTACAAACTGGGCGCTTTCCCTCTGGTTTTCACAGAAGGCATTTCTATGCCCCTAAATTATTTTTCATTCGTGCCACATGTCCTGTCAATCGAAGTCTATGAGACTTAACTGTTGTTATTATAATATCTGGTTTCGTATAAAGACTGTTTAGTAGTCTTCTCCATTTACCTGTATGTTCATCTCTGGTAATAAAAGTTTCCTATGAACTTTATTCTGATTTACGCGTAATCTTATTTCACTCCCTTAAAGTAAGAGTCCATGTTTCGTATCCATATAACTGGGCGAATAACAGTTTTATATATTTTCAGTTTAACGTTTTTTTTCAGAGAATTTGGGACAAGTGTCGCTGTAATGTATATAACACGCATTTCCAGAATTGAGCAATTTTTATTGTATTTCTGTATTTCAGTCTCGTTTTTAATTATTGTTCCCAGGTATTTTAATTCAGTCACTTCTTCAAAATTTTCCTCATTTGTCATTAACTATCCATATCCATTATATAATCAATTTATATGTGTTAACATATTTTGTGTTATTGATTTTTACTTCCAGTTCCAAATTTAATTTAGCCATTTTTTCGTCGTAAATTCGAGCCCTGATTATATCAAGGTAGAATTAAGTTTATTGGTAGATTATATATATATATATATATATATATATATATTATAAATTTATAATATCTATATATAAAAGCGTTACTGCTATAAAGTAAATATTCTCTTTAAAAAATTGTTTAACTGTTATGTTAGCCGCGAGATGGCAGTTGGAACAAATTTCCGCTACCTCTTGGGTGAATTGAGAATACTACATGTATAAGAAAATTGTATGCTTCTAATGGAATTCTTGGGTAGCTCAGTTGGTTAGAGCGCTAAATGTACAGACTTTAGAGACTCGAGTTCAAATCCCGACTCAAGCATTCTTTTTTCTTTTCATATCATATATATATATATATATATATATATATATGTTATAACAATATGTTTGACATTTGGCAATGAAGGCATTCATTTATCTTTTCATATCATATTTCCCTTCATTGCCAAATGTCAAAAATATAGTTATAACATCTAAATATACAAGTGTTACTGCTATAAAGTAAATATTCTCTTTAAAAAGTTGCTTACCTGTTATGGTGGCCGCTACATGTCAGTTGGAATGACTTCCCGCTACGTTTCGTGTGAATTGAGAATAAGAAAAATGTATGTCTGTGTTGGAATATTTAAGTGGCTCAGTTGGTTAGAGCTCTAAACGTGCAGAGTTTAGAGAATCGGGTTCAAATCCCGACTCATGCATTCATTTTTCTTTTCATATAATATATATGTATTACTTTTATTAAAATGGATCTTATATATATATATATATATATATATATATATACACGAGTCCTTATGATGATGATGATGATGATAATAATAGCAATAATAATACGTACATACATATATATGTGTTCTGCTCAAGAGCAGGTTTTTCACTGCAAACTCAGCATTCTCCACACTATCCTTAACTCAGCTTTCCTTTTTGTATGCGCATAAAACATTTATTTAAATATTGTCTATCATCTTATGTCTTTTTCTGCCTCTAACCTTCTTTTCGTTTACCATTCCTTCTGGGGCATCCGTCAGCAGGCAGTTTCTTCTTAGCCACTAACCAATCCAATTTCTTTTCCTCTTATTTACGAGTTCTAGGCTTGTTCTTCCTTCACCCGCTCTGTCTGGCACACCTGTATTTTTATTTTTAATAAAATAATAATATTTATAATAATAACAATATTAATAGTAGTAATAGAAAGGATATAATATAATAATAATAATAATAATAATAATAATAATAATAATAATAATAATAATAATAATAGGAATAAGAATAAGAAGAGGAAGTGAAGCCAGGAAAAAAGCACAGAGTAGGTATTCGGTTGCTATGGTATATATAAAGGCTTGGATTCAACAGTGCATAACATTTACGAAGCTCGCGAGGGAGATATCCAATATATGTTCAGTCCATCAGGTACTAATCTAATACTTTCCACATAGCATAACGGGATATATCAAGTGTCCCGGGAGAGAATCGATATTTATACCTCCTCTAGCCAATACACGATATAAATGCGATTCAATGAAAGGATATACATTACAGTTGTCAACTCTACCACACAAACTTTGTGATGTCGGTTTATTGTTTTCATATGAACCCGTAGAGAACAATCGCGTTACTTCAAAGTTATTACAATTTGTTCAACCTTAAAAAATAATCATAGTGATGGATGATAAATATGAATATGAAAATCGTAATGATTATAATCATCAATAATATTCGAATATTGGGATGTTCTCCTTTTCTACATCAGATTGAAAGCTGTTCCTTCTAGCCTACACCTCTTCCAGTTGTAAAGTAAACAAACCAGATGTATGAATGTGTTTACATTAGTCGAATGATGGTTTTGCCTTTAAGCGTGTAAGAAAATTTATATTGGTCTCTAACAATACTAATAAAATTCATTGTTAAAACCGTTGAGGTGGATAGTCATAAAATAAAATAAATTAAAATATACCTTCCTAGGTAAGATCCGTCGTCCTCAACTTATAAAATGTGTACTCCCAGACTAAATAATCCACTATACGATATCGTCAGGAAGAAGCTTTAGTCACGACAACACCACATTAGGACCAGCAGCATCAACCATCATATCAGATAATGTAGCGAGGAAGGACCTGCTGAAGATGGAACGGATGTTCTGAAAGGCCTACAGACATAAAGAATACATATTTTATAAGTTGGTCTCTACCACCCGAAATAAAGGATATAAAAATAATACAAATATATATTATCTAGCACATGTCTATGTAAGTTATATGGGAGAATTTTAGAGTATATAATTACAATTTTAATACATTAAATAAATATATAAATACGTTAGTATTTCAACTGTTCTAAACGTTTTAAACCATAACAAATTGAAACCCCTAGAGAAACAAATTATTTTTATTGTTTTCAAACAGTTTAGCGAAATATATCGTGCATTAGCATCGAGGAGGGGCACGCCGTAGCGTTATGGTTAAGGCAGTGCGCTACAAACCGGAAGGTCGAGGGTTCAAGTACCGGTGGGGTCAGGATTTTTAAACTGACCCAAACCTTCTGGTGGCACCATGGCCCTGGGGTCGACTCAGCTTCTAACTGAAATGAGTACCAGACGCTTGTTCTGGGGATGAAGGCGGACGTCACGCAGAGCTGACAACCCGGTGACATCAAGTGCCGATTGTCTAGAAAAGTGGGAGCCTTAACATCCTACCACCCCAAGCGCCTCCCGAGGCCTGTAGTGGGACTACTTTACACTTCATTAGCATCGAGGATGTGGAAATCACAGCAGAATTTACAGCTAAATCCGCATGGAGCATGAATTCTGCTATAATGAAATTGTAGAGAAAGGATATAGGCTATAGGCCTATCTATTGATATCATGGAAAAAGTGTAAACATCTGAATAGGTACGCCCATATAAAATTTGTCATAAATATATAAGAAATGGAAGTTACTAATTCTTGGTACCATTTTACTTTGTATTCAGTCTTATTTCCCACAAAATATGATGTTGCCTAAGAACAATGTTTCTATCGATGACAATTCCATACACAATTCAGTCTTATGGCGGATAAAATAGCACCACGATTCCTCCAATAGACAGAGTTGATGGAGTAATACCGCATGCAGGTTTGTATACTGTACATCTGGAACTTAGCTCGGAATTAGTATACCATGACATGATTGGAGAAATATATTGTAACAATCGGTGTCGAAACTTTAATTTTTCACAGAACGTTCCCGAAAACTCAGTCGGTCGTGCTATGTACTCTAACACAAACATCAGACTATTGTCACTGTGTAATAACGTAGGCTACAATCCATCAATCAGTTTGTCCAATTTCACAAAAAAAAAAGCTACAATTCAAAAAGTCCGTCTATAGAAACTGCAATGACTGAGCGAATTCTTCATAAAATCGAACTTGTGGTCGGAATTCGATAATTTACGGAATATGTCATTCCTTTGTTAAATCAGAGAAACTCACTTTATTATTCTATTTCTTAAACGTGTCGGACTGCAGAGAAAACAAACCTATCGTAATCGTACATTATTACCTTTTGTATATTGTTTAATTTGGCACCAATTTAAATAATTTCAACTGATTAATTTGTTATTACTTTTTTTTAATCTTAAATATATTAAACTGATGTATCTTGTAAGATATTTAACCAATTTAAGGGTTGATTAAATTGTATGGTACATGTTCAGATGAACCAAGCATGGAGGTTGTCATGGAGTCTATTTTTAATTTCGGGTTTCAGGTATTCGCTTCTTCTCCTTCTTCTTCTTCACGGTTTAGGCTTATTTACTAGCCTGTTCCGGCTCCAAATTGCTGCTCTTTCCATCTTTTCCTTGGTCTTCCCAAACTTCTTCTTCCTCGTGGTGAATAGTTGTATGCTGCTTTGGGTATTCTATTCTGAGTCATCCTTCCCAAGTATTCTTTCCAGTTTGTTCTGAATTTCTCTATTGTTGAGCTTAATTCCTCTACTTTTAGTTGATGTCTTATTTCTGTGTTCGCTCAGTTCTAATGGTCTAATTTCGCTGATTTTTGCACAATGTCTTCCTTTATTTATCTGAATAACACATGCTTAGTTTCGTTGTGAAACATAGATAATTGTGATTTTTTTTATTTTCGTTTCAGGTGAATTACTACACCTAATGGATATTCAGGTCATCTCGAATTCGCATTGATTTACATTTAATGTAAAATAAAATTTAATAAAATGTAATAAAAACACAATATGAATATAATTAATGAGTAAGCTTTGTGAACAATAAATAAACCTGAAGAATCATAATAACGCTAATTATTCCAGGTTGTACGTGTCATTTCAAACACGAATCTGTTTAAATTAACCGCGAGGCAAAAACTGTAGTATTCCGTCCCCTAATATAATTAATTATAACGAATATATCAACCGCAACTTATTTTATTTTAGAGATGTAAATTAAAATTAATTATATAAATGTAATGTTACTTAATCAAAATTATATTAGGTGTTATAATGACTGAAATGGTCAGATCTAAAATTAGGTTTGGTTGTTAACTTTAACACTTACCTTCAATAAGTAATGGCAACACTGCTGTACAATAAAAATAATATTTAGGTTATTTTTCACATTACGAACTTCAATTCTAGTCTCCTGGAAAGTCATTTATACGTTACCAATCCTTGGAGATGCAGTACTCCATCTACAGCACCATTTTTCGATATCTCTCTCTCATATGATCGTTCAAGAGCTGTCTCGATATTAACTTTTGATTGTAATCGAATGACTTGTAGGTGTTCTTTGATCTGCGTGAATAAGTTACAAAGGCTTCTGTCCGGTGAATTTGGTGGATGTTTTGAGTACTTCACAATTCCAACTTCTAAACAAATTCTGCTGAATCTTTTTAGGATGTTATTACTTACTGCATGTGAGGAACAGTGAATGTATTCACAAAGTATTGCTATTTCGAGACTTTCAATATTACAGATTTATACAACGAAGTCTGTTCACCAACATTCTACAATATTACAATGATCACCACTAGGATCTCTGATTTACAACACTGTTGTCATTACTGTTTGAATGTCCTAGTATTTATGTTAAATGCGTGTATGCTCCATCATAACTCTGGAACACCTGTGATAAATTCCAACCCAAACTTTTGTATACATATGGTTTATATTCTGGAAAAGATACTGTAAAGTGTAGAAACCAGTACCACAACTAGGAGTGTCAAAGGAATGGCATGTAAATATACACTTAAATATAAAATTATGGAATATTCACCTGAAAGGTCCGTCTCCACAACTTAATTAATTATTTAACTGTAGCGCTTTCGGAACTTGTCACATCATCGGCAGGATTCATGAATCTTATAAAAGTTGATGTTAATATAATTAAAAGTCCGTCGCGTAAGAATTGTGTAAACTAAACGAATTCCTCAGCAATAAGGGAAATTTTGAGAAAGTGGCTGAATTCAAATACCTAGGAACAATAATCACAAATGGGAATGAGATGCACAAAGAAATTAAACATAGGCTCAATTCTGGAAATGCTTGCTATTATGCATTGCAGAGACTCTTGATGTCCCAACCCCTTAAAAAAAGCGTTAAACTGAAAATATATAAAACTGTTATTCTACCAGTTATATTATATGGGTGCGAAACATGGACTCTTATTTTAAGGGAGGAAAGGAGATTACAGGCTTGAGAATAAAGTACTTAGGAACATTTTAGACCAAAGAGAGATGAACAGACAGGTGAATGGAGAAGACTACATAACAATGAACTACATGGTCTTTATGGGAAACCAGATATACTAAGAACAGCTAAGTCCTCGTAGACTGCGAATCGTCAGGACATGTTGCATCGTATGGGGGAATGAAAGACGGGGCATGGAAGCTTCTTGTAGGAAAGCCAGAGGGAAAACGCCAGTTGGTAGACCAAGAATGAGGTGGGAGAATAACTATGATTTGAGGGAAGTAGATTACACAGGAAATGATTGGAAAGCATTAGCTCAAGGATAGGGATGTATGGAGAGTTTATGTACGCGCGGCCATGAAACCTACGGGTTCGTTCGATAGTGCCAGTGAGTGAGTAAGAGTAAGTAAGTAAGTAGAATGAACATGATTACGAGATTATGATATTATTTTTGTTAAATTGGAGAAAAATCAATTTCAGTATATCAGCTTATTTAAATGTAAAGAGAAAAACAAATTTGTGCATGCTTATTTGCACGTTGTTGTATATTTGATACGAATTTAAATACTAGATTCGATTCATTTATCCATTACTTTATTTAAAATATTAAATAAATTAAAATAATGTATACTATAGCATACATTGCCAATTTAAGGGTCAATTTAAATGTATGTTTTACAAAAACCACATGTGGCGGTTGCTAGAGCCAAATGTTTCTTCTTCCTTCCAAGTATTAGGCCAAGGCCTGTTACGATCCTATAGAAAATTTTCCCTCCAGCGTTTCATAGGATGGCCCAGTGATCTACGTCCTCTTGGTATTATAATTATAAACAGCTTTGGGGATCCGATTTGAACTCATTCTTTCAAGATGGTGTTTCCAATTTAGTTGTACTGTTTAATATATTCCAAAATTGGCGTAGTCTTCAATTCTTTTAAGATATCGGTGTTCCTTTTCAGATCCCAACTGGTGTACCCGCTGTTCTGCGCATGAATCTCATTTCACAAGCCGTTATTCTGCTTTCATGTTGTTTTTTTAGTGTCCATGCTTCACTACCATAGGTCAACACTGGTCTAGCCAAAGTGTTATATAAACGTATCTGGTGTTTTTTTGTACAAGGGATGTTTTCATAACTTGATTAATAATTCCTAAACTTTTATTATAACTAGTAATTTTTTCAGGGATATCCTTTTCATCCCAGATAGAGAGATAATATCCAAGATATTTAAATTGATTAGATCTCTCTAAAATTTTATTCTGGAGACAGATTTTACTTTGTATGGGGTCCTTCCCATGAAATGCCATAATTTTAGTTTTGTTAATTGATATTTCCATATTAAATTTGGCAGCTATTTTTTGTAAATTATAAATTGATCGTTGCAAATCATTTTCGGAAAGTGCCAGAAGAGCTAAATCGTCTGCAAAAAAAATAGCATCGAGTTTGAGGTTCCTATTGATGGGTATATATCCTCGTTGTGTTTTCCTCCATTCATTATTAATTTATTCATGTATATAATGAAAAGCACCGGTGAAAGTCCACATCCCTGTCTTACTCCAGTGTTGATCTTTCCAAGAAGATAATTTGCCATCTTGTTTAACAGAGATTTCATTATCTTTATAGATGTTGAAGATATTAGTAATATATTGTTGTTTTTAATTTCCTATATGAATTAATCTCGCACTTCTATTGGTCGGATTTCGCTGATCTTTTTAGAATACCTACCACAGTTTATTTTCGCAGTATAAATATAGTTTCGCTCTGAAGGATCGAAAACTTCGACCGCTAGGGTGATTTCTCGTTTCTAGTGAACTTCTATATCTAATTGCCCGATTTTGCTGGTTAATGAACTTGACCTTAGTTTTTTAATCAATTGCATTTCGTCTTGATGAAACAAAACTTGTTGCATCTAGATCGTTAAAGGACACACACACACACACACACATATATATATCCACCGCTGTGGTCTCGAGGTAGCGTGCTGCCTTGTCACTCAGCGGCACCGGGTTCGATCTCCGCTCGGGACAAGTTTCCTGGATGAGGTTTTTTCGGGTATTTTTCTCACCTGTAAGACAAATGTCAGGATACTTTAAGGCCGAAACGGTCCCCGAACATCATCTGGTCAACACCTCATTAGATTAAGTTTAGGTTTCAGGCCTCTCTTGGCGCATCATTACCCATCGTCATCAACCATCATATCATACGGGCAGCGTAACCCCGCCTACATACATACATACATGCATACATGCATACATGCATACATACACACATACACACATTTCGGTATCTATAAGAATTGGTGAATATCTATAAACATTTTTCAGAAATATTTTCGTGAGAACTAACGCAATAACTTTATTTCTTCGGAATTTGCTAAAACAACAAATAAGTGTCCTAGCATAACTATTGAACGCCTAAAGGAATTTTAACCAAATTAGGTACAAACATTAGTTACAATCTGAAAAACAATTACTGTAAGGTGTTAGATATCCCTAGCATCTCTTAGAACAGAAAGAAGATAACGTAAATACGACATAAAACGACAAACATATGTACTAGAACAGACATAAGTATAGAAAGCTTGAAGACATTTCAACCAAACACACTATAAATATGAGTTACAAGGTGCTTGTAAGGGATAAGAGGCTTTAGCATCCCTAGGACAATTATACGATATAGTCTATGTTCCAGCTTGTACCTAATTCTGGAAAGGTTGACGCAATTTCAGCCAAACTCCCACATCGCAGTACAATCAGGTGTCGATACTAATAAAGTTCATTATTTACAACCGTTGAGGTGATCATAAAATAATATAAAGTTAGAATATGTACCTTCTTAGGTTAGTGCCGTCATCCTCAACTTGTAAACAAAGATTAGTATGCTTTTTGTCTGATGGCCTTTCATAAGCTCTATTCCATCATCAGCAGGTCTTTCTTCGCTACAATTATCGATGTTCTCGATGCTGGTCTTAATGAAGAGTTGTCCGGACAACACTTAATTAAGACCAGTATCGAGAACATCAATCATTGTAGTGAAGAAAGACTGATGGAATGAAGTAGCTGATGGAATAGAGATCCTAAAAGGCCTACAGATAAAAAAAAGCATATATATTTTTTTTAAAGTTGAGGACGACGCACTAACCTAAGAAGGTACATATTTTAACTTTATATTATTTTATGACAATAAGTTAATGTTTATGTTGGTATAAGGTACCTATATCCCCGAGGAGGGGCATGATAAGGGGTTTAATATAATGTTAATAATAATAATGATAATAATAATAATAATAATAACAATTATTATTATTATTATTATTAATATAATCCTTCCATGGTACCTTTGCTTTGTCAAGGTGAGTGGCTTCCATGTTTAAATGACCCCGAGAGATATCCGGGCGATTGTATTTTTACCGAAATGATTTCCCATGCCGGAAAGTCGAAGACGATAAGCCAGACAAAATAGTACCTTGGTCGGAACAGTGACGATCGTTCACCGTAGCCGATATTATATAAACAGTTAAATCACGTAGACTGTAATGGGCCGGACATGTGGCACGGATGGGAAATAGAAGAGTGGCATGGAAAACCGGAGGGAAAACACCCAGTTGTAGACCAAGAAAGAGGTGGGGGAATAACATTAACCATGATTTGAGGGAAGTAAATTATACAGGTGATGATCGGAAAACATTACGTCAGAATAGGGATGTATAGAGAGGTTATGTCCGCGCGGCTATAAACCTACGGGTTCAATAGTGCCACTTAATTATTTTTTAATAATAATAATCTATCTATCTTCGGGTTTTTACAGCTGCTGCCGTCTTCCCGTGCCAAACCTCCAAAGCCTATGATCTTGGGCATCTTCTATGCTTAACCCTCTTGCTTGCATTACTGTCTTCATGTTTTCCTTCCATGGTCTCCCTCTTTTCTTCTTTCTGGTCTTATGCCATTCATATAGTTGCTTCGGCTATCGCTCATCTTCCATTCTTAAAACTTGTCCTAACCACTTTATTTCCTTCTCCTCAATTCTTTCAATTATGTTTTCTTCTGCATCCATTATGTTTCTAATTTCCTTATTTGTGACATGTTCCAATTTTGACTTTCTGGCAGTTCTGCGTAAATAATCCATTTTTAGAGCTAATAGTCAATTCTTGTAGTACTTATTGATTGTCCATACCTCACTTCCATACATTGCAACACATTCCACCAATGTTTTACCAATATATATTTTTGTGTCTTTCCAAATATGCTTATCCCACCATATGGAATTTAACGATGATATTATTTTGCTACTCAATTCAATTCTATGTTTTAATTTCTCTTTGTCTATACCTTCAATGTTATTCACAATTATTCCCCAATGTTTAGTTTGTTTCAGTTGCTTTATTTGGATTCCTTCTTCCAATATTAAATGTTCTCTTTCATTGCTATTAATTGCCAGATATTCTGTTTTTTGTAAATTTACTGTGAGACCCCATGATTCATACGTGTTTTTCAACCTTTTTATCATGAATTCCATATCAAATTTGCCTTGCGCTAAAACCAGTTGATCATCGGCAAATTGTAATGTCAGCAAAAATCTGTTGCCTATTGAGATACCCATACCTTTGCAGCTTTGATTCCATTTAATTAATAATAATAATAATAATAATAATAATAATAATAACAATAATAGTAAAAATAATAATAATAATAATTTTATTAAGGCTTTTTTTTACATTATAGTAGTTATCTTTCAACCCAAACGTATTTTGTTCCGCCACAGACTTCTTTCTTCAGCATCTTCTTCTTTGAGGTCTCTGCTGATCATGTTTCTTCTCCATTGATCCCTGAGTTTCCCCCTCCTCCTCCTGCCTTCAGCATTCCAATCCAGCATCATTCTTGTGATACTGTTATTCTCCATCCTCTTGACATGACCATACCATTTCAATCTTCATTCTTCTATTACTTCTATTATATTATGTTTAATATTCGTTATTTCTCTGTTTTTTTTTGGTTCAGAATTTCTTCCTTTTTTGATTTTCTTAATGCCCTCGTCAAAAATCTATTTCCGTTGTTAATAGTTTTTTTGCTTGATGTCTACCTAAAGTCCAGGTCTCTGCACTACACTCCATAACACTTTGTACTGATGATTTAAATCTGAGTGTCTTGGTTTTATTTGTAGTAGGCCTCTTTTTACTCCATATCACTTAATTTAAAATTCTAATTACTTTTCTTCCTTCACTAATTATTTTCTTTATTTCACTATAACTTTTCTCATCTGATTCAACAACTAATCCTATATATTCGAATTTTTCAACTTTCTTAATAATAATAGTAATAATAATAACAACAATAATAATAAGCACGGATAATAATTATAATAATAATAATAATAATAATAATAACAGTGATAATTAAGATAAATAGTAATACTTACTTACTTACTTACTCACTGGCACTATCGAACCCGTAGGTTCATGGCCGCACGGACATAATCTCTCCATACATCCCTATCCTGAGCTAATGCTTTCCAATCATTCCCTGTATAATCTACTTCCCTCAAATCATAGTTAATGTTGTTCTCCTCACCTCATTCTTGGTCTACCAACTGGGCGTTTTCCTTCTGGCTTTCCTACAAGAAGTTTCCATGCACGTCTTTCATTCCCCATACGTGCAACATGTCCTGCCCATCGCAGTCTATGAGACTTAATTGTTCTTATTATATCTGGCTTCCTATAAAGACCATGTAGTTCATTGTTATGTAGTCTTCTCCATTCACCTGTCTGTTCATCTCTCTTTGGTCCAAAAATTTTCCTAACAACTTTATTCTCAAATACTCGTAATCTCCTTTCCTCCCTTAAAGTAAGAGTCCATGTTTCGCACCCATATAATATAACTGGTAGAATAATAGTTTTATATATTTTCAGCTTAACGTTTTTTGAAAGGAGTTGGGACATCAAGAGTCTCTGCAATGCATAATAGCACGCATTTCCAGAATTGAGCCTATGTTTAATTTCTTTGTGCATCTCATTCCTATTTGTGATTATTGTTCCTAGGTATTTGAATTCAGCCACTTCCTCAAAATTTCCCTCATTTGTCATTAGCTGTCCATTTCCATTATATACTGAATTTCTACGTGTGACCATATATTTAGTTTTACTGATATTTACTTCCAGTCCTAATTTCTTAGTGTTACTCAATAGTGTGTGCGTGTTGGCCTTCAGTATCTCCTCGCTATCGGCCAGTAGTACTACATCATCAGCATAAACTAACAGCTTATTAATACCATTGAGTTGTAAGCCTTCCTCATTCTCTAAAGATTTAATGGCATGCTCTAGTACAAAATTAAATAGTAGAGGAGATAGTGCATCTCCTTGCTTCAACCCATTCTGGATTTCAAAAGTGTCTGAAAACTTTTTGCCTACACGCACCCTACTCTTTGAGCCATTTAGACACATTCGTATAAGTCTAACTAACTTTTTAGGAATTCCGAACTCCAGCAGGATACTATATAACTTCTCCCTCTTAATTGAATCATATGCTTTTTTGAAGTCTACATAGGCTATAGTTGATGTACAGTACCATTATATTCCCATTTCTTTTCTAAAATCTGTCTTATACTAAAAATCGAATCTGTTGTAGACCTGTTTCTTCTAAATGCACATTGATGATCTCCTAGAATGTCATCAATATAGGGAGTAAGTCTGCTGACTAATATATTTGTTAGAATTTTGTACGAAGTTGAAAGTAATGAGATGCCCCTGTAGTTGTTGCAATCAGTTGTATCTCCTTTCTTATAAATTAGTACGATAATTGATTCCTTCCATTCATCTGGAAGAGCTTCTTTTTCCCAAATCATACTAAGCAACCAGCGTATCTTGTCCATGAATTTTTCTCCCCCTGATTTTATCAGTTCTGCTGGGATCTCATCTGAACCTGATGCTTTATACATCTTCAATTTTTCAATCGCCATTTCAACCTCTAATTCACTTGGCTCTGCGACTAGCATTTCTGCTGTCTGTAACTTATCCTCCTCAATGTCCTGTTCTGTATGTACATTTAATAGCTGATTAAAGTAACATTTCCATCTATTTAATATACTCCTAGAATCTGCAATCATATCCCCATTTTCATTCCGAATTATATTTGTTCTAGCCTGAAACCCTTTCTTCTCTACACTAATTCCCTGATATAATTCTCTAATGTTCCTATTCTTTGCATTCATTTCAAGATCATTAATCTTCTCTCTCAAATATTCCCTCTTTTTACTCTTTAGTAACTTGGTGGTTTCCCGGCTAACACTACCCAATTGCTCTAAATTTACCTCATTTGGCTCGTATAACCATTTCATTTTTGCTAGCTTTCTTTTCTTTACAATGTCGGCACATTCCTCATCAAACCATTTCTTGTTTTGATTCTTTTTTAAACAACCAATGCTTTCTGATGCTGACAATTTAACAGTATCTCTTATAGCCTCCCATTCTTTATTTATATCAGTTTCTTCTTCGTTTGCCACATCGTCATCTGAAGATTCCAGTACTTCAAATCTATTAGCAATTTTGATTTGGTATTCTTGCCGCATTTCATCATTTTTCAATTTTTTTAATTCATATTTTACAGAATCATCTTTAGCGTTTGTTCCTCTCATAAGCGATAGCCGTTGTCTGATTTTCACTCTGACCAGATGATGATCCGAATTGCAGTCTGTCCCTCTAACTGATCTAACATCAATGATGCTACTGTGCCAGCGTTTATCCACTAATACATGATCTATCTGGTTCCGAGTTTCTCCATCTGGAGACGTCCAGGTGTATTTATGAATATCCTTATGCTGAAATGTTGTGCTCTTAACAATGAGATTCTTTGATGTGGCAAATGTGACTAATCTAACCCCGTTGTCGTTACTATCTTCATGAAGACTGAATTTGCCTATTGTTGGTTTGAATATATCTTCCCGTCCCACTTTTGCATTAAAATCTCCTAAGACAATTTTCATATGATATCGTGAAAGGCTATCAAATAAACATTCTAATTCTTCATAGAACTCATCCTTGATCTTGTCATCTTTGTCTTCTGTGGGGGCATGTACATTTACAATTATAAAATCATGTCGTTTACCCTTTAGAATTATGTATGATATCCTATCACTAACAAACTTAATATCTCGGATAGCGGATAGGATCCTCCTTCTGACTAAAAAACCCGTTCCAAATGCAGGTCTTTCTGCACCCCCATAGTATAATGCAAAGCTTCCTGATTCCTGACTACCTTCTCCTGGCCACCTAACTTCCTGTAAAGCGACTATATCCAAGGGCGATTTATCTAGTTCCCGCGTTAATATCTCTAGTGCCCCGCTATTGTATAAAGTCCTAACATTCCATGTTCCTAGGAACATGTCCCTGTGTTTGAGCCTTTGGCATGGGTTCCCTGAAGTAGTCCCCGTCCGGAGAACCGAATGGGGGACTATTTGACCTCCGGAAAATTTTACCCCAGTTGAACCCATGTCCGCATTTCTTGACGGTTGTATTTTTACGGTGAAAGATCGCCACTCTTTCGACCGACGTACGTTTTTCGTCTGACTTATCACCTTCGACCAGTCCGGCATGGGTAACCCTATCGGCAGCAATGCTACCGCCGGCATAGCTCTCAGGACCATTTAAGCACGCAAGCCACTCCACCACGACAAGGTAAAGGTACCATGGAGGTAATAATAATAATAATAATAATAATAATAATAATCGTAAACGACCCATATTAATGTAAAAGTTAAAAAATCTTAGCTGAGATGTTTGTTGTCAATTATGTATAGAGTTGTAAATTGTTTGAAGGTCATTTGGAAGAACATATTTCCATCTTCACAACTTATTTTATTTATTTATTTTTTTTACTGTTACGTAGTGACTTCAACAGTGTTTGGTAATGAATTTTAAAAGTACTGTCTCACTACGCACTCGAGTTTTAAATATTTAACTTCAACTGAAAATGGATCACGTGTTCTTCCAAAAGGCATTCAAGGTATTTTACGGCATTTTACCAGGAACCAATTTTGTTTGTTAACTTTGATTACTAGAATACCGAGATAAATTAACTAAACCCACACGGACACGGCCGGGTAATAAATATATACACTAAATCAAAATAAGTATTGTAATCAAATTCAGGATACAATTTACTATGATTTCTTAGTTGCCTACATTTTTTTCTAATATTAAGAGATACCGTGATTCATGACTGGTGTTTCTTCAAGACGTTTGTCCCTATATTGCGGAGGACGTCTTCAGTGGCGAGTACTTACTTCTAGGTAGGCTCGACTGTGAATGAGCGATAGACCCAGATGAACAAGTAGAGAATCAATCAAGTATAGGGGCCGCCGCAGCGAACCATGACAATATAAGGGTTTACTTTTATGCCATCTTTATCCGCTTATCAGAGATGAGTATGTTGAATGATGGCTACGCACCGTTCAACTACACTAAACTCAGGGGAGGAAAGTTCCTCTGAGATTCGTTGTAATTCGGAGGACGCCTCTGATGGGTTTCCGCCCAAAAGTGCATCTCTGTCAACTGGTGGAGCTCCGTCTGAAAGCCACGCTTAAAGGCTGAGTCGATTTAGAAGTTAAAGTCAATTTGGAAGTTTGAATTTCCCGGTAGGAGTTGATTTCCGAGGAGAAAGAGCTACGTGCCCAATCGGGCTCATCAGATAAAACAAGACCCCTTTCAGGTTAAGCTAATTGTGAACGAATTTTGAAATTAGAAAAATTTAAGAAGTAGACTGCTGGAAATCGGTATTTATACTAGTGCTGGTTCCAGGAAGGCTCGACATTTAACTTCCGAATGTATTACTCCATGTAGCACGTGTAAAAGTACATGCGACCTCCGTCAGCTGGTTCGTTACAAGCCGATAAATTAATGTACAACAATCGTTTTAATTTTTAATGTTGCAGGTTGTATTAACACACACAATGGTATGTCGAAAGCTAATTAAATTAAATTATAAATTTTAATGTTAAACAAGTTAATTCAGATCAAACATTTAAATTAACATAACTTACGGTAAAACACATGCAACTAATAACTATCTGCACACTTCACAAAATCGTCACCACTCCTGAAACAGGTTTAGGCCTTTTCCTCTTCTTCTTGGATGTTTTGATATTACCAGTTTTTTTAATACCCTGCGAATGTGTAAAACACTACTCTCCGACACACCAGTGCCGGACATTGGCATCTTTTAAAAGAAATCTAAATTTATATTTGCTCTAAACTCGACTTCATTATTATCCAGTGTAAGGTATATATATATATATATATATATATATATATATTAATTGGCGTTTCCCGTATAATGTATCATATTTATATTATTATTATTAATATTATTATCGTATCATTATTGTTATTACCCTATAAAATGTTGTTTGTACATGACATTTACATTGCTACATTTATTGTATCTTTAACTGTTTATAATTAGTATAGTGTATATCTATATTTGTCAAAATATTTATTTGTATTTGTGCTGGTTGAGTGGAAGAGAGGGTCTTATGGCCTTAACTCTGCCAGAATAAATAAGTATTATTATTATTATTATTATTATTATTATTATTATTATATTCTATAGTTAATTTAACTATATTCTTCATTACTTGGACCAAAGAGAGATGAACACACAGGTGAATAGTGAAGACTTACATAACAATGAACTACATGGTATTTATGGGAAGTCAGATATAATAAGAACAGTAAAGTCTCGTAGACTGCGATGGGCAGGACATATTGCACGTATGGGGAATGAAAGACTTGCATGGAAGCTTCTTGTAGGAAAGCCAGAGGGAAAACGCCCAGTTGGTAGACCAAGAATGAGGTGGGAGAATAACATTAATTATGATTTGAGGGAAGTGGATTATACAGGGAATGATTGGAAAGCATTAGCTCAGGATAGGGATGTATGGAGAGCTTATGTCCGCGCGACCATGAATCTACGGGTTCGATAGTGCCAGTGAGTAAGTAAGTAAGTATATTCTTCACTACAGTGCCAGGATTATACGCCATAAACTTATAAAATACATTTAACGCCATCCGTCTTTCACCATTCTTAAACAGTTTTTCTTTAGGGTGCTTTTTATAATTTTGATCACACATTTTATCACCGAGTTAACTATACGACAGCCGCCGTATTTGTTAGTGACATTCAACTTCCTCAAGATTCGATCTTTGTTTCAAATAAATGCGAATTTTTAGTTACTCTCTGACCTTCGAAGAAACGTGTAGGAGTATACTGTATTCTGATCAACTATAGTTAACATAAATAGCTTCAAATACATAATTATATTAATCGAAAAAAACATATTTTTTTCCGCTTCCGCTTTGGTCATAAACGAATCGCAGTAACTGCAGCAATTATGTACTTCGGGGATTCCCCGTCCATTTGTTTTCCTCAAATGTGTTTGTTAGACTGGACGGACTGTAGTCGTCCTCAATCTAGCTTCTGTGAAATCCTACATCCAATTACGTTTTCTTCAGTTTAAAAAAAAAATTAACGTTTTGTTATATATTATTTAAAATTAATTAATATAAAATTAATATAAATTAATATAAATTTATGGAATATTCACCTGAAAGGTCCGTCTCCTCAACTTAATTAATTATTTAATTGTAGCACTTTCGGGACTTTTCCCATCATCGGCAATTCAAATTTTGAATCCTGCCGATGATGGGAAAAGTCCCGAAAGCGGTACAGTTAAATTATTAATTAAGTTGAGGAGACGGGCCTTTCAGGTGAATATTCCATAATTTTATATTAATTTTGAATAATACCTCAACGGAACACATCATGAATCTTATAAAAGTTGATATTTTATTTACCCTTCTTGACCTTATGCGAATCTCGATATAAGATTTTACAATAATTAATGTGCTATAGGAACCCGTCTTATATAAATAACACTGGAATAATGGGCAAAGGAGATGATTTGTTGGTCTGAAATCATGTATGTTGGTAAGTGGAACAACCAGACAGAGTGACATATCTCATTGAGTTGTTTATTCTCGCGAGAACGTGATCAGACGCGAGATATGGAAATGTTTAACCCTTGTAGGAAGATTGCCTGGGGGCACGGGGAAAACACTGCAAGTGCCCTGGGAAACAGTCGGGGATTCCCACAACACTGTTGTCATTAATACGCGATGAGTAATTTCCATCCGAGTGAAATTCGCTACCTCACTCATACATCCCGTTCATTCTTAAAACCACACACTCTCTCTCTCTCTCTATTCTAATTGATTATCGTATATCCTTACTTATATTGTGTGGTCTGTTTTTCTAAGGAAGGAAATATCCCAACATTCTTTTTAAACCGTACAATCTCGCCTTTTTAAGACAGGACTTGAGATATAGGAAGTTTCACAACTAACTACGTTTAACTTTATAATATTATTTACAAATTATATATATATATATATATATATATATATATATATATAAATTACGTGTCACGTTGTTTGTACGCGATGGAATCGTAAACTACTGAACTGATTTTAATAAAATTTTGCACACTGTGTGCTGTTTGATCCAACTTGAGACCTACGGTTGTTTATAACTAAATTTATAGTCGCATTATTTTTTTATTTCAAATTATTTGTTTATTATTTAACAAAGAGTTATAATTAACTGTGAGTTTCATACGATTCTAATAGATGACGGTGTAAGGTAATTGGTTTATTATTTAACCAGGTGGCTGTGCTTTTTGTTGCAACCGCGAATTTCAATTGAATTGCAAATATTTGATTATTTCATAATTTAAGTGTGTTCAGTGTTTAGTTTATTTTCAATATATTGATAATAATATTAATTTCGTGTGTAAGTATTAGTTTTAAATAATCTGCCTGAAAGACAGCAACTTAATTTAAATTTAACTGGACCGAGAAAGGACATTGAACAATATGGCGAATCAGTTCTAGAGACCATGAATGATAAGATATCAAGTGAACTTCCGCAAATTGGTATAGGCCTATGTGACATAAATCTTACATTTAAGAACAATGTTAATTTAAAAACATATGAAGGTCCTAAGGAACGGAATAATAGGACTCTAAGTAAGTCTGTTAGTTATAATAATATGCCTAATATTACAGAAACAATCTCCAGCCTCAATTAAATGAAAACAAGATGGCTATAATATATCACAAGATGATATTACTATACAGAGACTTCTTGATGATGACGAGAATCCAAACTGCCAACAAGTTCGTAGAAAAAAACGAAAGTATAATGAAATCAGCAAGCCTCCTCAAAATATTCCATCAATAAATGTATATAATCCTTATGATACACTTATGGATGATACTGAGAATGCAGACAACATAAATTCATCTCAATCAACAAAACCGCTTCCACATAAACCACCACCCATATTTATACCGGGTGTAGTTAACGTACCAGAACTAAAAAATTGTGTAAAACAAAAACCTTCTGATTTAGATTTCTCACTTAGTTTACTACAACATAATTTAACGTATACCTTAGCCACAGCAACGCGTGGCCGGTACTTGTGTATATTATATATATATATATATATATATATAAAACAAAGTCGGATTGGTTTACACTATTTGTAACTCAAGAACGGTTGGACCGATTTTTATGATCTTTGATTTGTTGGATTTGTTTCTGCCCCGAATAGCAGATAATTATTAAAACATCGGAAAAATTGACGTAAAAATATTTAAAGGCGATACGACGTTCGCCGGGCCAGCTAGTATATATACAGTCAACCGCTATGGTCTCCAGGTAGCATCGGGAAGCTTCCATGCATATAATTCCCTAGTAAAGCTGCAAAGCATAGCATAAAAATGCTATGATTGCAGTGAAAGACCTGCCTTCGGGCAGAATTATGATGGATATATATATATATATATAAGGAAGTAAGTTTTGAAGACCAAATAATAGCTTTTCCTAAAGACTAACGTTTTACATTCATGAGGTGACATTTATTCACTTCTTGCAACAGACGCTAAATATAAACACAAGAAAGGAACTAAATTAGATGCTACTCATTTCAGACCTAGCTCGAAGCAAACAGCTTTGCGGAAACATAAATCACCCCTTCCTGTTTATATTCTCAAGATGTTTTAATGTCCCATCGAGTACCCGCCTACAGGGCAACAAGTAGATTGGGGAGTAGTTATTTTAGATATACAAGAAAGTACAAAATGTAAACAGCTATGTTGCCTTTGTATAAAATTTCAACTTCTGTTCATATTGTAGCGGATATATTGGTGTTTAGGTACAAGCCGAGTATCTTGAAATTAACTTCACGTACCTTTACACAAAATATTTCAAACGTACTTGATTATTTTGCACACAAATCATTTGCTGCTATTTCTATAACGTTTATTTTATTACACAGTTCCTCACACTCGCTCATGGCTTCACTAAAAAAAAATCTTCACTCGTCTACAATTGGGCCCCATTAACCCTCGCACCAACTCTCGCGATTTACGGACTAGTCAGAAACTCACTCCTCCTTATATTGCGAATATAGGAATAATCAGTACGCCAATCTAAACTTTTCTCGAATAGAAGGCTCGAGAGACCGATTCTTCTAGAATCGATGTATCTGGAATATGATTTCTCCATAAACCATGTTCAGAGAGTTTGTTTGCAAGCTGCATACGATTAAAATCTAACTCGCATTGCCTTCTAAGTAGTCCTGTCACGGCCCGCGAAATTCAAAGACGGTAATTTGAAAAACAGATCAATAATGCATCACAATACTCTCAATAAATTATCAGCGACTGTAGTAAAATTGTAATTTTATTAATGTTAGTTTTCAGTGAAGGAGAATCATTATTACTAGTATAGGCCAAGTGAGCAAATTTCGACCATAATCAGAAATGTTATAACTCACAAAATATGTATATTTATGTTGAAGTGTAACTGATGATGTGGGTGATACTATTCTACTTTAGCACCCAGCATCGTGGAAATTTGGGTAACTATATAAGTAGCGGATCCACGTTGAGAAAACCAGTTATAACGGTTAGTGGACCCGACATGCTGACCACATGTGACCCCTACACTGGCAGGATGATCGTCTACATCTGTGATTAACACATGTAGATATATAGTTTAAATGTGAACTTTGGTCCTGAATTTTAGTGCCTTGCAGTTAAAAAGGCAGATAATTATTGGACATGACCTTTATACATCACATGCTTTGTGGAAGAAATTTAACTCTTGCACAATGGAGATTTTCCAAACACTACCTTGCAGTTAAAAACAGGAGAACTAACTGTTTCCATTTTTTATTGATAACAATAAACCTTGTCAATAGCTACCAAACTAAAAAAATCGATACACAAACAGAGGACAAAATTATACATGTTTTGTCTTTGCCTATATATATATATATATATATATATATATATATATATATATATATGTAACAGGTTTTAAATGTATACAACATCTTTCTGTGGCCAATATTAAGTTTTGATTCCCTTCCTCCATTCATCTCTATCCTTCCAGTCACCATCCTGCAGTCCCCTGTCCTTCATCAAATCATAATTCCTCTATCCATGTCTTCTTAGATCTCCCTCTTCTTTTCCTCCAATTTGGAATCTGCTCCAAACTACTAACTGACAATCTATGTTCATTCATTCAAAGATAATTACGTTTCACAAAAAGTATACAAATATTATTTGCTATTGCATTTGTTTAATCATACATGTATAATGTTGATAAAACTGGAGAATATTTGTCTTATTTTAAATAATTTTCTAATTAATTGTATACGCAACGAAAAACAAAACAATTTGAATGCTTCACAAAACAATACAATACATGATGTAAATTATTGTCGTTTAATTAATACAGTTTTGTTTTCACCATGTGTAGCAGAGTGAAGGATAGATAGCGCCTACAGCGATTATAAAGCGGAAACAAAATCTAATTTTACTATCATATTATGATCATCTGTGCTGTTTATATTTGCCAGTGGCGTAGCAACCAGTTGGACAATTTTGCTGAAGTCCATCCAAAAACATGTGTTTAATTTTCGACGTGCTACTACAAATTTATATATATATATATATATATATATATATATAATATTAACAAGGGAACTGCCAACCATTGCATACCGAAACCTACCTTGAAATTTCTCCCAGAGAAGTCCCCTATCATATGATATTTACCACGCAGGAATTGCGTAAACTAAGCTATTTTCTCAGCAAATCGAATTTATAATCCCATTTTTTGGTTTACGTAATATATCTTTCTTGTGCAATTAAATCGTATGTATCAATTATGTTGCGAGAAAACAAATATGGTGTCCACTTAACAGTTTTTAAATTAATATTTTCAGGTAAACTGTTACTATTAATTATATTATTTTTGGTCTGGACATCTTACCTCAATATTAATGTTGATTTGTTCTTGAGGTAAGATGTCCAGACCAAAAATAATATAATTAAAATAACCTCAAAATATAACTTCCTAAAATTAAATATTCTGTTACTATTAACTTAGATAACTTATGTTTTTTTTTTTTTTTCGTTTTACTTCAACATATTCAGAGTTTAGATGGAAAACTGGAAAATTCCGGCCGCTATATGGATATTTTAATTTTCCCTTCAGGTGAATCCCCATCTCTAATGATCCGATTTTGATGGTTATGATCTCAATCTTATTTTTCTTAATTTATGACGATTTGGGTTCAAACAAATTGCGGTGCTGGAGTGTTATATGCGCGCATGTGTGTGTGTGGGTGTACATTACTTATTCTTCTGTATCTCCTTACGAGAAACACAAAGTATTTCCACCGGAGCCTATTTCTCACCAACTTATTTTCTTCATTTCATGTTTTCCCTCCCTACTAATTTCAATAGCTCTTTCTTGGTCTTCGTCTTCCTCTACTACCTTCATGAATCGAATCCAAAACAATTGATTCCACTGCTTTATTTTATTTTCTTAATTGGTGTCCTATGCAATTCCACTTTGTTTTTCTTATTTCTATTATAATTTCTATTTTATTTATCTTCCCCTTCTTCTTGTTATTCGTATTTTGTAGGATTTTCATCCTGTTTATTTCCAAAATCACTCCTCGGAGGAAGACGTATTGGATGTGCATTCACTGTCTATCCATCTCTTGGCTGGTCTTTCTCTTGTTTTTCTCCCGTCCATTGGTCTATCTTGTTTAGCTCTTTTTGCAAGTCGGTTTTCTTCCATTCTTTCTATACGGCCCTTCAATATTTTCGTCTATCTATAATAAATTTCTTTATGTCTTGAATGTGACATTAGTCCCTAATTTTTGTGTTGTGTATTTTACCAAATAATGTTTTCACGTGAATAGTTCTTAAGGTTTGCATTTCACATGTGCTTATTATTTGTTTAGTTTTTGTTGTATCAGCCCTAGATTCTGCTCCATATACGATAACTGGTCGAACTATCGTTTTGTATATGCGGGCTTTGCTTTGTATTGACATATCTTTGTTGTGCCAGATTAAATCTTTCATATATCCTGATATTTGTGCTGCTTTATCAGTTTGTTTCTTTACTTATTTTATTAAATTCCAATATGCCGGCTGTCATATTAGATAACGAACAAATTCCTTATACCGACGTCGTTAAAAACTTGCGACTTTACTTAGATTCTAATTTAAATTGGCATGTGCAAGTAAAACAAACATCTAAAAGGATCTTCTTCATAATGCATTCCCTAAAGCGTCTCAAAAATTTTCTTCCTACAGCTCTTAAAATCATTTTAATCCAAAACTTAGTGATGCCGCATTTTGACTACTGTGACGTTCTACTAACTGACATAAGTGACGGATTGTCGGACAAACTGCACGTGTCCATAATATGTGTATCAGATTCATATTTAATGTTCGAAAATACGATCACATTTCTCCATTATTCCACGAATAGTCATGGCTACATCTAAAAGAGAGAAGAAAATCGCACTGTCTAATTCTCTTATTTAAGGTCCTACATACCATTGCCAATTATGTATCATTTCGTTTCCAGTATCTATCCTCAAACCATCTTAAACACAAGATCACAACATAGTCTCTTGCTTAATATACCGCAAAATAGGACATCACATCACTCCATGTCATATACCATCTTCACTTCTCGCAACTGGAAATCCCTGCCACAGGAAATAAGGGGCTGCGGGACATTGACATCTTTTAAAAGAAATCTAAATTTATATTTGCTCTAACCTCGACTTCATCATGGAGAGGGGGGTTATTGTTGGGCCAAGAGGTAAAGATTGGATTTAGTGACACTAGGAATACTGAAGGAGTTCTCCATGTGTGAGAACTTAGGTTGCTCGGTTGGTATTCGGTAGAGTTGAGGTTCTTATCTCGGGATTCCACGAGGACTTCGTCGGGCAGAATTAATGTACAAAGAATATCTGGTAAAAGTAGTTTATTCTTGACTTTTATAAACTGCAAGTAATTGTATATATATGAAGTGAATTTATCCAACTTTTTAGAACGTAGTGTTTGAAGTGACTTGATGAAATTATACACGAGAAGTAAGTGACGAGGAGAAGCCTCTCTCGCCTATAGGTAAATTAGTTACTCCCACTACCTCGATCACGTGGACCTAAGGTCTGTGCTTAGGCACATATAACGAAACATATAATTGGTTAATGCGCCCTCCTATTTTGATCCCGGGGGTGTTACAAATTTATTATTGGCGATTTACGCCTTCAGAGGTTGGACCTTTTTTCCCCGTGCTGGCTTCACGTACAGTCTAGTCACAAACATTAGCTAGGCTTGGGTTTTTTCTTCTTAGGCTTGGGTTTTTTCCTAGGCTTCCGACGCTAGAAACTTGCCATGTTCCCACACTTTTTGCTAACGATGTTTGTGTCAGGGTAAAACCCCCGCTTGTACATTAGCTAATGGGTTATGGTTATCACGCTAAATCAGTTAACTGGAGGGCTTAGAAGATATCTCTACTCAATCTGTCGAGCAAAGGATTATTGTCATTAGTAAGTTATTATCATGTGTCAGCCACTTCCGTCTTCACAAAAGAAAGGTTTACATTACCTGAGTTGTCAGTATTCTTTAATAACTAATAATTTGATTACATTGATGCTGACTTCTTTGGATCATTTTATACGGCCTTTGCTCTTACATAATCAGGTTCCACTCTCTTCCCTGATCAATTTGAATATAAATATGACCTAAGTCCAGTAACTGCTTCATTTAATGATGTTATAATATCATCTGATTATTATTGCCGATAGGGATTTATTTAGATTTACACAGGAGGCTGTATGAATGAATTGCCACAAATGCCCTATAAACAAATGGAAAAATCAAGGGTTTTTTTTTTTTATTTGTTTATAATCCTCTCGCGTAATATAATGCTAGTATCATAGCTATAGTGGCCTTTAAAAGAAAAAATGGCTATAATATTTTGGTTAGAGCACGTTAACCCTGAGAGTGTTGCCAGCACGTCAATTATGTTCAGATTGTAAACACTGATATGTATCCCTTTTACCTGGGATCGTTCTTTGAGGTTAAATAGACTCACTTTCTGCAATATAGACATACATAAATATTCATTAAGAAAAAAAAAGATACACCCTTAATATATTTGGTGGTCTACTCAAACCATTCATGCTTATACAATTACCATTCAAAACTATTTAGTTGAATACCAGTATAGCATAAATTGCTTCTTCATGTGTAACTGTTTATTTTCAATTTAATTTACACCTTAATATCTACCTACATTATAATGTGCGTCTACAGCTTGGGAATTCATTTGCGATGAACCAGTTTTGTCTACTTCAAACCATATGTCGAATAATACTTCAGTTTTGCTAAATTTAATTTAAATTGAGTCAATAAGACTTATTTACATGGATCTATATCTTTGCGACCAAAATACTAAATATCGCGTTTAAGCAGCTGTGCTATCGTTATAAACAATTATTATTGATAGTATTACACCCTTATCATATTTTCCCCATAGGTATTGCATACATACGAATTCATCATGATTATTAATCCATGAAATATTCATGATTCTTAATATTTTATTCTCAACATATTTCGGCCCATTTACTTTGCCAAAGCATAGCTGGCTATATCATTGCTCAGCCAAACGACGTTATTTTCTTAAGCGTGCAAAATCATTTCCTTCGAATGCAGAATCGTATAGTATGTCACATTCGCTTCCACCAGCGACCATGACTTCATCTCATCTCATTATTAACATCGAATACAAATTCGCACAAATTGTCACATTCGCTTCCATCAGCGATCATGACCTCATCTCATCTCATTATTAACATCGAATACAAATTCGCACAAATTGTCACATTCGCTTTCACCAGCGACCATGACTTCATCTCATCTCATTATTAGATAATACGGGATCCCTTGCCCTCAAATATTTTCAACAAAATAGCACGTGTTATACAAACACAGTGACGTGCCGCTTCGGCCCACGTCTACAAATTAAATTCTGTAAATATAATCAACAAATAAATTCCTCACGCTTTATAGGTTCACACCGCCACTCGGCCTTTCAATTAAGGTGCATTGAGCTTCACCCTGTCTCATTAGCTCCTATGTTTACGCTGTCTGATTGTTATTTTAGACAAAAGAATCATAATCATCATGATATTATTCGTATTCAGATTGTTGTACAAGTTTCTTCAATTACCTATATGTATTAAACAATGACAATGGCCTATCTGGGCTCATTTTAACATTTACTGGATTAAGTAGATACTGCAGCTTTCTGCTCGAGCGATTGGGTTAAAACATTTAAAAATATAGATCCATTCTCTATCGATAAGTTCAAATCAACAATTTATTAATCACCCTCAATCTTAGCTGAAAGTGGACATGCATGTGTTATGTATTCACCCTAATTCAATTAATTATATCATATTCATCAATATGGGGGTATTATCATGATTAATATCTAAATTGACATTTCACTTTATTTTTTTTTCGCAGTCATTGTGCCCTTTCCTCTCGCGATTAGCGTTTTCATCTAGGCCTATTTAATCACTTTATTAGTGTTATTTATTTTAATTACTGATTATATTTGGTACTTTACCATACAACACTTATTTATTTTTTTTTCACTAATACTTTTCATTTATGTCCTAATCTCAGCTAGTATTGAGTTCGAATCCCGTGAAAACTGGTTCATGCATTTAAGTATAATTTATCAGGTCTTGTTTTTTTTTTTTTTTTTTTTTTCGTTTGGGGATTATGTAGAGCTTATATGTTTGTACCTTTTGTATGTTATATCAAAATTTTGTCGGTATATAACCACTTCCTTACCTGGGTACTGCATAATTTCAGCGTTTACATTGACCTTTATCTCATACCTAAAATCACAGTAGTGTCTACCTGTGCACACAATACAATATAGTACAATGCAAGACATACACACATACGTAATATATCCATTCCGTTGTCATTCTTACGTGTAAAAATCTCTCCCTCCTATTTTTCGAGTGTCATTTTCACTGTCCGTCTATCTACCCTTAATACTATTAGTGTCTAATTTCACAGTCTGTTAACTCGCAAAGGCCTCCTGTACTATTATTATATACATGTTTTGCGATACTACGCCCACACGCAAACAAACTCTGAACACTCGCAATGGTAATTTATTCACATTTTTATTTTCTCGATCTTGAAACTTCGCCACCTGTCACTCTCCATACCATTACATAAGTTTGCTACGAACCAGATAGGCTTTGTTCGCTCACGCCTTCTCCTTGTATGGCCTGAGTTTCTGTAAGTGGTAACGTCCCATAACCTTGTCCCTGGCGTCGGCCCACTTTACCTCGTACGTGTGTGTGCCGAATTGTTTGGATATGAGCCCTGGCCCTTTCCATAATAAATCCATTTTTGCGTTAGCCTTGCGTAATTTGTCAGATAGCGTGTGGTTTTTTATTTATTGTCACATAGACGTAAGGCAAATTCTCAATAGGTTTTGTTTCGACATTTATACTTTTGATCGTAACATCGGGCGCTATGGTCCACAGTTGGTGGTGTTTGCCAAGGATCGCGGTATGCCCTGCTTTAACGCAATCCGGTATTAGTTTAAAGGTCGGCCGCTGTTTGTACTCGAGCTGGCCTCCCCTCCATTCTGCGCATATGGTTCATAGATACCCGCTCTTGGGTTCAATCCATGACCCTCTCTTTCAATTTGGTTTTCGCATTCTCGTGTCCGCGCTGGGTTTCTATCCAGGTCCTCGCTTACATATACCTGATTAGTACGTTGTTCATTTCCTGGCCTTGTGCATGTACGGTCATAATCGTATCCCCTCTGCGCTGGAATGTATCTATGGTCCCTTACATTTCCATAAATCTGGTTCCGTGGGCCCTCTGCACTCCTCTCTATGTTTATCATGTTGACCCTAGGTTCTTTACCCCTCTGGTCCCTCCTGAGATCCTTGTACCCTCTACCATAACCATTGTTGTCCCTATTCTCGTTCCTGTATTGTCTATTGTTACTCTGCATATTACTAAATCTCCTGTCCTCTCCTCGATAGTGGTCATTGTTCTTCCGTATGTCGGGCGCGGCTGCCCCCCTCTCGTCTGAACGGTTAGGTCCGGAGTTCGAGTTGTTCCTACTCGTATTTTCCCTGCTATTTCCTCCTTCCCTATTTCCACTTTGATTATTACCCCTATTGTCGCCCGCTTCCAGGATAGTTAGCATTTCTATCATTTGGTCGTATGTGCTAACGCGCGCGATTAGCAAGCTGTGCCTAATTGCCTGCGGATAATGGTTGATTAGCGTTCGTACAAATTCCGGTTCAGGGTAACTCGGTGAGATAAGTTTGGCTTTTTTAGCCAAGGCCAGAAAATGCTCGCTGTACGTCAAGTTTTTCCTCTTATCATATGTCCCATTGCGTATCTCGTATTTTATATCCATTTGTTTCTCGTAACTAAAAAATTTGTTACGGAATGTTTGCTTAAATGTCTCGTATGGAGCATCAGTAGATAAAGTGACCTCGAACCACATAAGACTGTTGCCTTTCAGGCACTTTTTAACAATATACATATACAAGTGTTTCGGGATACATTTAATTTTGAAATAGTTTTCCAGTTCTTCAATGAACTGGATGGGGTTTGTTTCACTTTCGTTATATTCCGGCAATGGGATATCAATGAAAGAGGAATTGTAGTACGGTGCTGACCCGTGTATACTATCTGGTTCGCTTACATTAGTATGCACCACAGAACTACTAGCGATCTCCTGGTTCCCTAGTACTTCTGTATGCGCACGTGCTTTGTGGTTAGCCGTCGTCCAAGAAACACTATCCGACGCGTGTGATTCATTTTCGGGAGTCCTCTCTTTTTGACATCCGCTATTAATTTTCTCTGTGAGGACGCTTATTTCCTCATTTAGTTTGCTGATTTCATTAGTCACTTTCTGTTCTATATTAGTGCCTAACTCATTAAATCTAGAATCAACTATTGTTTCGATCATTTCTGAGCGTTTATCCTGCTCAACAATTTTCTGAGCTACTTGGAGTTTTAGTGTTTCTTGTTCGTCGGCTAGCTTTTGTACAGATACACACATATCATTCACCCTTTTGTCCGCGTTCTCCAACCTACAGAGCACATTCTTGTCGACTCGTTTTATTTCCCCTTGTAATTCCTCCTGTTTCTCCCCTAAGTTAGTTTGTAACGTTATTATACTGTTGTTCATCTCTGTTCTCATTTGACTTATTACCCTGTTTTCTGTTTTCTCTAGGTCTTTAATAAGTTTTTGTTCCATTTTATTTATCTTTAGTTCTACACACGCTGACGATTCATTTATTTTCGCCTCTAGCATCTCTCTATTTTTTCCCATCTCATCCCTTAATGTTTCTTTCAACGTAAATACATCCTTTTCCCTGCTTATCTCCATCTGTCCTCTCCAAGTTTCAAGTTCCCGTTTCATATTCCTCTGCATTGCCTCTAAATCCATTTTCCTATTTCTATCTATCGTCTCTAAATCCATTTTCCTACTTCTATCTATCGTCTCTAAATCCATTTTCCTACTTCTATCCATCTCCTCTATTCTCGACATTAGCATTTCCATGTATTTCATGGTGTCGGTGCTTGGATTTCCCTTGTCCTCTACTTCCCCTCTAGCTTCTACTCTTGCGTTGTTTTCACTACTTTCCCCTGTGCTCTGCTCTAAGTTCTCTCTGCCATCTTCGTTGTCCTCTCCCATCCTTACGATTTCGTTCTCTCCTTCAATCAGTTGCCCACAAGCCTTCTCCCTAATCTCTTCGTGTTTCCTATCCATTTTTTTTATCTTTATTTGCCTGCCTCTTTCTATTCCTACTTCTTAACAACATAAATACACACAGATATATTCTCCGTTAAATCACTGTAATATTTTGATTTCTTATATAGGTAAAAAGTAAAAAAAATGCTTATTCTGTTGTTGTGTCACTTACTGCTTCCTTCCTTCAGTTGCTGTCTGTCTGCTTGTTGCCATCATCTTCTCTGTCCTGGTTGCCTCGTGGTCGTGGGACTTAGTCGTTCTGCCGTTGATTTCTATTCGTGTGTTACTTTACGACCTATTCTGCCCGCACGTTAGGGAGCCAATATGGAGTGGGGTTATTGTTGGGCCAAGAGGTAAAGATTGGATTTAGTGACACTAGGAATACTGAAGGAGTTCTCCATGTGTGAGAACTTAGGTTGCTCGGTTGGTATTCGGTAGAGTTGAGGTTCTTATCTCGGGATTCCACGAGGACTTCGTCGGGCAGAATTAATGTACAAAGAATATCTGGTAAAAGTAGTTTATTCTTGACTTTTATAAACTGCAAGTAATTGTATATATATGAAGTGAATTTATCCAACTTTTTAGAACGTAGTGTTTTGAAGTGACTTGATGAAATTATACACGAGAAGTAAGTGACGAGGAGAAGCCTCTCTCGCCTATAGGTAAATTAGTTACTCCCACTACCTCGATCACGTGGACCTAAGGTCTGTGCTTAGGCACATATAACGAAACATATAACTGGTTAATGCGCCCTCCTATTTTGATTCCGGTGGTGTTACAAATTTATTATTGGCGATTTACGCCTTCAGAGGTTGGACCTTTTTTCCCCGTGCTGGCTTCACGTACAGTCTAGTCACAAACATTAGCTAGGCTTGGGTTTTTTCTTAGGCTTGGGTTTTTTCCTAGGCTTGGGTTTTTTCCTAGGCTTCCGACGCTAGAAACTTGCCAAGTTCCCACACTTTTTGCTAACGATGTTTGTGTCCGGGTAAAACCCCCGCTTGTACATTAGCTAATGGGTTATGGTTATCACGCTAAATCAGTTAACTGGAGGCTTAGAAGATATCTCTACTCAATCTGTCGAGCAAAGGATTATTGTCGTTAGTAAGTTATTATCATGTGTCAGCCACTTCCGTCTTCACAAAAGAAAGGGTTACATTACCTGAGTTGTCAGTCTTCTTTAATAACTAATAATTTGATTACATTGATGCTGACTTCTTTGGATCATTTTATACGGCCTTTGCTCCTACATAATCAGGTTCCACTCTCTTCCCTGATCGATTTGAATATAAATATGACCTAAGTCCAGTAACTGCTTCATTTAATGATGTTATAATATCATCTGATTATTATTGCCGATAGGGATTTATTTAGATTTACACAGGAGGCTGTATGAATGGATTGCCACAATCATTACCCAGTGTAAGGTATATATATATCAATTTGTATTTTTCGTACAACTCATCATATTTATACTATTATTATTATTATTATTATTATTATTATTATTATTATTATCATTATCATCATCATCGTTATTATTATTATTATTATTATTATTATAATATTATTATTGTATTATTATTATTATCCTAAGTATTATTATTGTTATTATCGTATAAAATGTTGTGTGTATACACGAAATTTACATTGCTACATTTAATGTATCTTTAATTGTTTATAATTAGTATAGTATAGTTTTGTATCTATATTTGTCAAATATTTGTTTGTATTTGTGCTGGTTGAGTGGAAGAGAAGGCCTTATGGCCTTAACTCTGCCAGAATAAATAAAACATTATTATTATTAAATTTTTAGTAGGCCTATTTGTTATTAATACACCTAAATACTTAAATTCTAATACTTGTTCTATAATTTTTCTTTCTACTTCTAATTTACATCCTACTGGTTCTTTTGATATTGTTAAGCATTTTGTCTTACCGTGTTAATTTTCATATTGTATTTTCTGGCATTTATATTAAATTGATGTAAAGATCTTTGTAAATTATCTTCAGATTCTGAAAGGAGAACGACATCATCTGCGTAACATATTAAGTGAAATCTAGTGTTTGCCATTTTATAACGCAAACGTGGTGATATCTTCTTCTTCTTCTTCTTCTTCTTCCGAATGCAGTATTGGGTGATGATGCCCGTTCTGCGACTACAAAAACTGATCTTTCCATCGGTTGAAGGGTCTTCCGAGGTCTCTTTTGTCTTTAGGGTTGAGGTGGTAAATCATCTTTGGTAAACGGGAATTTGACATTCTCTGGACGTGTTGGAACCATTTAATCTGATAATTTTGTATATGTTCAACCATTTCCCTACTATTCCACTGCATCCTTATCTCATCACTTTTCATTCTATCCCTTAATGTTACTCCAGTTAGTGATCGGAGGAATCTCATTTGTGAACTATTAATGCGGGATTTATCTTTTGCTCGAAGTGTTTTATTATCCGCCTGCTTATTTCTTGTAGTCTTTCGAGTATTTAAAGTTTTCCCCATTATAGGTTACCAGCCTATAGTTGAGTAAGTCCAGTGGTGGGGTTGCCAACTCAATGCCTCTTGGACAGGCATGCTTTTCTGTAGGGGATGCTCGCTTAGCCTTTGAAGTTTCTCCTTCTCCGCAAGGCAGCGGTTCCTCTCTCTTTCCCTGAGTGAGGGTAAGGTGCTTCTTCCGCCAAATCTGCCGCATTAAGGGTATTCCTCTCCGCCTTCATTGCCGCTGAGGTCTTCACCGTTCCCTAGTAAGGGGCCCTGACATGGTACTATCAGCCGGGCCAGCTGAACCAAGGTTTTTTTTACGAGGTTTTACTCCTCCCCCTCCTCCTTTCTCATCCGGGCTTGGGATCGGCAATGGCGGAGTTACGTGGTGATATGTTTTCAATAATTTTATCCATTATAATATTAAATAAAAATGGACTTAAAGAGTCACTTTGCCTGATGCCCTTTGTGAGCGTTATTTCTTCAGTTTGCTGTTCTTTTACTTTGATTACTGTTTGCAGCGTGTGTTAATTGATATTATTGCTCTAATTAGTTCATTAGGAGTTTATTCTCTCTCAAGATCTGTACTGCATCTTCAAGCTGTATTCTATCAAAAGCTTTCTTCATATCTATGAAACATAAGAATACTGGTTTATTGAATTCCCATTATTTTTCCACAATTTGTCTAACTATATAAATTGCATCTAATGTGAATATATTTTTCCGAAATCCTTGTTGTTGTTCTTTAATATGGATTAATGCATTTAATGTATTGTTTAATATTTTTGTGAATACTTTTAGAGAACTATTAAGTAATGTAATTCCACGATAATTTTCTGGTTTAGTTTTATCACCCTTTTTAAATATTGGAATAGTTATACTCGATTTCCATTCTAGTGGGGTGGTACCGTTTATTATGATATTTTGGAATTACTTCTATAGTTCATTTATCAGTTGTATTTCTCCATATTTCAACATTTCTATTGTTATCGTATCAGGACCTGCAGCCTTCCGATTTTTCGATCTCCGTACTGTGTCAGTTACTTTATCTATTGCTATTTCAATTAATTCATCTTGATTTTGATATTCATAAACATCCTGATTACTTTCCTGATTATTTTCTTCTTGTTTATAAGTTCCTGGAAATAATTATTCCGTTCTTGCATTGTCAATTTGTTTGATTGTATACTATCCCTAATTTCCATTTTGTTTTTTCTTAATGTTCCCCATATTTTTCGTTGGCCTCCATATAGATCATATTCCATATCTTTCGAATATTTTTCCCAACATTCTTGCTTTTTTTTCTAATTTTAGCGTTTGCTATATTGCGATCTGTTGTGTATGTTTTCCAAGATTCAGCGGTTTTATTTTTCAAAAAATATAAATATGATTCCTTTTTTCTTTTTTGGCTATTTCCTTAATTTCAGGTACAAACCATGGAGTATTCTTCTGATTGCTGTTTATATTTACTTGTCTTAGTCCTATTACTTCCTTAGCTGCATTTAATATACTGTCTTTTATTTGTTGCCATTGTTGGTCTACACTATTTTTTGTATCCGTTTGGACTTGTTGAATTGTTTCCTTTAATATTTAGTGGTACAGTTGTCTTGTACTTTTATTTATAAATGATTCAATATTAAATTTTGTTATATACATTGACTTTCGTTTCTTTATGTTTGGCAATCGTATTCTTATTTTGCATAAAACTAATTTGTGGTCACTTCCTATATCAGCGGAATTACGTGTCCTGACATCAATTTTATCTGATCAAAATTAATGTAACACCCATAATTCTAAACTTGAAACTGTATCTGACCATCTGATTCTTATAAATTCTTCTTAAATTTCTGTTGACAATGTTTGTAATTTGCTTTTAATGTTCCTAATTGTTTTCCATGTTCTTGTGTATGTACAGCCTTTGAAATAATGGATGGTGCACAGATAATTTTCAAGTCTCAGAAAGAAGTCACTGCGCATGATCAGAGATCAGCTATTTGGTTACAACTATTTGAGAAACTAAATCCGTTCTATTTCGTTGTGTGTCGTGCAATGGAAAACAATTGCATGTAAATAAGTAGTGCGGTAAATACTGAAAATAAAATAAAGCATAAGAAATGAAACAAAAGAAAGAAAATTAATTCAAATAAGGAGAGAGAGAGAAAAAAAAAGCATGACAGCAGGATCGAACACGTGACCTCATGCACGGGAAACAGAAGCTCCCTCCACTAGACCACAACCATCTCTCCTAGAAATAGGACTTACTTGTGTAATGAAATTAGATATTAACTTTTAAATTAATCAGACGCATTTTGTGTTAGTAATGGAAATAAATAATTTTATTATGCCATGTGTTTTGTAAACAAAGCAATGAGACGTTACATTCGTTATTATACATACACACACACACACACATATACATATATATATATATATATATATATATATATATATATATATATATATGGTTGTTTCCTTTAATTTATTTATTTCCATATATTCCATTCCATAGTAATTCTGTCCGAGGGCAGGTCTTTCACTGAAATCATAGCATTTTCATGCTATGCTTTGCAGCTTTACTAGGGAACTGTAGGTCCGGTAGCTTCCCGTTTCTTTCCACACCGGTGAAGAATGATGATGATAATGATAAGGATGATGATGATGATGGCCGGATGATTTTTGGGGACCGTTGGGCCCTAAGCTTTCTGACATTTATCTCACAGGTGAGGACGAACCCCGAAAAAATCTCACCCAGGAGCTTTCCCCGACCGGGAATATTTCCATATATATATACAAATGTATTTATGTAACGAAGCCTGGTAACATGCAGGCATTATGAAAATTATCGACCTAATTAAATAACAATAAATAAAATAAAAAAGCTACCTGACCGGAATCGAACGTGGGCCCGCGTCGTCGGAAAAATATAATCTTACCGACTGCTCCACTTATGCGAACGATGTGAATACTGCACGAAGAGAGACTTACGCCGTCCGCTTTATACTCAAACGAGTGAGAACATGTAACAACGTACTGGTGTGAATCGCTCTTCAAAACTCTAACTTTCCGTCATCAAGAGTTGCGCCATCATTTTTTTCAAAGGCTGTACAGTATGTAACAGTCATTAAAAATCTTGTTTGTTCACGCTAAGACTAAATGGTATAACTTCCATTTTCCATTATAAATATACAATTAGTTTTAATTCAAATGTATATGTGTCACAGCACAGATAAAATATAAGTTAAAACATTCAAATATAAACACTTAAATATAATATTTTTATTTAAAATAGCCTTCCTGTATTATACGACACAGCGGAACGTTTACCTCGAGTCATAGCAGCACTGTCGCTGCGTCGCACTGACGTAGATACTAACCATGTATGGTCAGGAACAAATAGCAAATGAAATACTTACCAAGCTTACTTAGGGTATTGCACTGCAATCCTCGACGCCACAGGCTGACGTGAAGCGAGTGTACGCGCGATGACAGGGAATTAGTTCGTAAATCATCCACAAACGAAAGCATGTCAATGTTCCGCTGTGTCGGATAATATTTCAAGTAACAGAGTTGTTTGTACGCTTGAAGGTTTTAATAGTCCTAAATGGTAATTTGTTTATTCTGTTGATGTACACTACAGTGACTTGTCTTGATACTATTCCATTCCATGGAGCGTCAGGCCTAGAAGGCCCTTAGCCTAACATCCGGCTGCTGACCTCACATCCACATGTGTCAATCATCTACCCAGTATAGGAATGGCATGTGGTCAGCATGACGAGTCCCTCAGGTTTTCTCAACCTGGAACCGCTACTTAGTGGTAGCTACCCAAATGCCTCACGATGCTAGGTGGGCACCGGTCCCATACTGGCCGAAATACCATGAGAAAAAGTCTTCCCCCATGGAGACTCGAACCAGCGCAAGTCCCGTAGCTCTGCTTCCTGCCTTAACCACTCGGGTACAGTGCGAGACTGTCTTGATACTATAGTGGTTCTATTGTTTAGGCCTATTACTTCTTTCAGGGGACTCCAAAATGTAGTAGGGAAAAGAGTTTTAGTGGTGATTTGAAAAAGGCGACTGTAAATTTAGTTTTGTAGCATTTTTCTTACGTGATGTTTGTAGGCACGATATTAAGGCACATGAACTGTTAACTATATAGATATCGTACTGATAACAAAAGTGTGCCAAGACGAGCAAAGGAATAGTATATTATGATTCGAGGTTGGGAAGTAGTTTTTACAGAATTGAGGAAAATGTTTAAAAACCGAGCGATAGCGAGGTTTTTAATTTCTGAGATTCTGTAAAACACTTCACAAATGTGCGTTGTACATTATTTTTGCTTAATGGTGTTTTCAAAATAGTAAATAATGGTAAAATAATATCTTTGTTGGAAATATTTACATTCATTATACACAATTGACTAACGTTAACAGTGTGGGCAATGTTTGTTAGTTGAAACAACAAGGGGCCATGAGACCAAATTACTAATAAAATGGCGGCAAGTACGTATTTATTGTATTATATTGTTTCAAATAAAGTTCAGTTCATTTAAAATGCAGTATTTTTTTTCGTATAATGTATATTAACACTAACTTTTGGATTTTTTGTATATACATTGTATGTAGTATAGATAGAGGGTGGTGGTTTTACTTCCCACACGCGTGTTTGTAATATTTAATATTACAGTATAGTTATTTAGGTTGGAAACCCCGAAATGTAAGAAGTTGAACTTTCAATCATAGTTGACATTGCTGTAAGTACGACAAAACGCACTATAGCGTAATACATAATTAAATGTAAAGCAAGAGAAGTTGTAAAACTAAGTTCGTCATGTAAAATTAAACCTAAGTTTTAAATCTACGTGCAATAGAGACGTGGTCTCAGGAAAACAAAATTCGAATATAACTGCACTGCGAATGTTATGCAACTTGGGTCTCATTTTCCTAATCTGAATTATAAGTATCACCTACGGTTCTTAGTACATAAAAACACTCGTTCTATATACAGTATATATGCTTACTTATGTATACATTTTGTATATATCCTTCTTTATTGAAATTGTTATAAAGGTGATCAAATGCAGTATGTTTCAAAATACAATAGAAATATACAATAATATTAAGACATTTTACTTAACAATTAAGTTTGGTCTGTTTAATTCTTACCTAATATAGTTATTTCTATTAGACATATGTTTCAAGACATGTTTGCCTCATCTTCAGTTAGTACCGACTGATTTTTACCAAGTTGCCGGCCTGGATATTGACTCCTGGTCCCTCTTTATGTGATCCAAAGAACTTGCTAATTTCAAAATTCATAATTTTCACCTTGGTCTTCTGTATATAGATATATGACATAACATCTGAATACAGAAGGAACAAGATGAGAATTGTGAATTTTGAAATTCCAGGGGAGAGGAGCCTAATTGCAATTTCTTTGGACCATAGAGAGAGGAAGCAGGATGTGATATCCAGGGCCGACAGCTTGGGAAAAATCAACATGAACCAACTGAGTATGGGGCAAACATGCCTTGAAACATATGTCTAACAGAAACGACCATATAAGGTAAGAATAAAACAGACCAAACTTAATTATTACAGTATGTTTGTTTACTCCAACTAAAGTACTGGGTTAAAATAAAGAAAGGAGATAGATACTTAGTAAAATTGAGTTGACAAATTAATTGTGAAAAGTAATATCGTTGTGTAGACTAGATGTTACAGAAACTGTGTCTACAAGTTAAAGGTTTTCATTCGTACGACGGATCAACAAATAAGTACAGTAGATAGGTTCATTCGTCGTTTGCTCAAAACTAGAAACTGACGTCTGTAGTTCCTGAGGTTATTTACTGTGTTGGGATCTTAGCACTCAGACTTATCTAGTCACAAGTTGCACCTCACTCAAGGCAGTATTCATTAGGGTATTATATTTCAGAGCTGCTGGAAACCAAAACTAAAATATCCTCATGAAACAAGAGTAACTGCGACTTACACAGCTCAATCAACGTAATGGGAGATTTCACCTCACCTACATGTTTTTTTTTTTTTTTTCATATTTTACACTTTATGCATGATTTTATACAATTTTGAGATTACGAGTATAGTCAATTGTCAACGGGAATAGAAAGCTGCCAATAATAAAACATAAGTTATATCTCTGATACGAATTACAATATTTTTTTAACGTTTTTACTAATACAATTCATATCAAATTCCGTTGAAGTGAATAGTCATAAGATAAAAACTTAAAAAATGTACCTTTTCTGGCAAGTGACATCGTCCTCAACTGTGTCAAAATGTCGTAAACAGCAACTAGTAGCAGAAGCCTCCAGATAACATTTTAAATGCAATATTTAAACACAGTTGAGGACGACGGTACCTGCCAAAAATGGTATATATTTTAAGTTTTTATCTCATATATATATATATATGGTATGATAAGAAAAATAAATGCCTGGACGGGATTCGAACCCGGATCTCTGAGTCTGTACCTCAGCGTGATATCCATTACACTACCAGGCGAATCCAATTCAAACACTTATTTTTCTTATATATGTATTATATATAATACATGATATCCATTACACTACCATTATATAATACATATTATATATAATACATATATAAGCAAAATACTCGTAAGTGTTTGAATTGGATTCGCCTGGTAGTGTAATGGATATCACGCTGAGGTACGGACTCAGAGATCCGGGTTCGAATCCCGTATAGGCATTTATTTTTCTTATCATACCATATTAAGCTTGCATTCCTCAATGTTAAACATTTAATTATAATATATATATATATATATATATATATATGTGTGTGTGTGTGTGTGTGTGTGTGTGTGTGTGTGTAGGGCGCTGTATTACAGTGGTTATGTTCCTGTTTCTAGTCCGGTTCAAACTAGCCCGGAGTCGATGGATTTTTAGGATGAAAACAATTGAAGAGACAGGTCCTCCGGGAAGGACTTTAAGCCGTGAACCCCGAGTCTGGCTAGTAAAAGAACTGCAAATCTGAATAAATGGCCTCTGTGCAAAATTTAACAGATCTTCAGCGAATATCTTAATTTGCTACTAGATATCGCCTCGAGGCGATGTATTTACCATATGTCCCTCGTTTATATCTGTTGGGGAATAAGAGTAACTGAATTATTGTGACTATGGAACTTCCCGGTAAGGAAGCACCCATGTCCTCACAGTGGGACGAACGGGGTTACAAAATCATTATTTATATATATACAGGACTATTCAAAAAGAAGGAACAGAATTCAAATATTTATTTCTTCCAAACTATAAAAAATAGAAACACAATTCCAACATTCCTGGAAAAATAAAAGTTCAGATTTCACTATTTTATGCATTCAATATGAGCACCATGCGTTACACGACATATATCAAAACAGTGGCTCATTTCTTGCCGCACACGTCTCTGGTCTCTAGCTACCGAATTTACAAATTCAACAATTCGATGTCACAAATTTTCAAAAGTGTCAGGCATACGGGGGGATAAAAACACGGTCTTGTACATAAAACCCACATATAAAAATCACACGAGGTTAGCTCTGGTGACCTGAGAGGCCACCGGCGTTGAAGTTGATCTGCTCCTCCTCTTCCACTCTAATGTCCTGGAATGGTGTTATCAGTTAACATCGGACGTGGTTAGAGAAATGAGGTCGTGATCTGAACTTCAAAATTTTCTCTTTCCAGGAGCGTTGGAATTGTGTTTCTATTTTTTGTAGTTTGGAAGAAATACATGTTTGAAGTCTGTTCCTTTTTTCTGAATAGCCATATATATTGCGGATACAAAAAGGAAGGCTGATTTAAGGAAGGAGTGGAGATTGCTGGGTTTGCAGTGAAACACCTGCTCTTGGGCAGAACACTACGTATATACTTACTCACTGGCACTATCGAACCCGTAGGTTCATGGCCGCGCGGACATAAGCTCTCCATACATCCCTATCCTGAGCTAATGCTTTCCAATCATTCCCTGTATAATCTACTTCCCTCAAATCATAGTTAATGTTGTTCTCCCACCTCATTCTTGGTCTACCAACTGGGCGTTTTCCCTCTGGCTTTCCTACAAGAAGCTTCCATGCACGTCTTTCATTCCCCATACGTGCAACATGTCCTGCCCATCGCAGTCTACGAGACTTAACTGTTCTTATTATATCTGGCTTCCTATAAAGACCATGTAGTTCATTGTTATGTAGTCTTCTCCATTCACCTGTCTGTTCATCTCTCTTTGGTCCAAAAATTTTCCTAAGAACTTTATTCTCAAATACTCGTAATCTCCTTTCCTCCCTTAAAGTAAGAGTCCATGTTTCACACCCATATAATATAACTGGTAGAATAATAGTTTTATATATTTTCAGCTTAATGTTTTCTGAAAGGAGTTGGGACATCAAAAGTCTCTGCAATGCATAATAGCATGCATTTCCAGAATTGAGCCTATGCTTAATTTCTTTGTGCGTCTCATTCCTATTTGTGATTATTTTTCCTAGGTATTTGAATTCAGCCACTTCCTCAAAATTCCCCTCATTTGTCATTAGCCGTCCATCTCCATTATATACTGAATTTCTACCTGTGACCACATATTTAGTCTTACTGATATTTACTTCCAGTCCTAATTTCTTAGTGTTACTCAATAGTGTGTGCGTGTTGGCCTTTAGTATCTCCTCGCTATCGGCCAATAGTACTACATCATCAGCAAAACTAACAGCTTATTAATACCATTCAGTTGTAAGCCTTCCTCATTCTCTAAAGATTTAATGGCATGCTCCAGTACAAAATTAAATAGTAGAGGAGATAGTGCATCTCCTTGCTTCAACCCATTCTGGATTTCAAAAGTGTCTGAAAACTGTTTGCCTACACGCACCCTACTATTTGAGCCATTTAGGACACATTCGTATAAGTCTAACTAACTTTTTAGGAATTCCGAACTCCAGCAGGATACTATATAACTTCTCCCTCTTAATTGAATCATATGCTTTTTGAAGTCTACATATAGTTGATGTACAGTGCCATTATATTCCCATTTCTTTTCTAAAATCTGTCTTATACTAAAAATCTGATCTGTTGTAGACCTGTTTCTTCTAAATGCACATTGATGATCTCCTAGAATGTCAATCAATAAGGAGAGTAAGTCTGCTTACTAATATATTTGTAAGAATTTTGTATGAAGTTGAAAGTAATGAGATGCCCCTGTAGTTGTTGCAATCAGTTTTATCTCCTTTCTTATAAATTGGTACGATAATTGATTCCTTCCATTCATCTGGAAGAGCTTCTTTTCCCCAAATCATACTAAGCAACCAGCGTATCTTGTCCATCAATTTTTCTCCCCCTGATTTTATCAGTTCTGCTGGGATCTCATCTGAACCTGATGCTTTATACATCTTCAATTTTTCAATCGCCATTTCAACCTCTAATGCACTTGGCTCTGCGACTAGCATTTCTGCTGTCTGTAACTTATCCTCCTCAATGTCCTGTTCTGTATGTACATTTAATAGCTGATTAAAGTAACTTTTCCATCTATTTAATATACTCCTAGAATCTGCAATCATATCCCCATTTTCATTTCGAATTATGTTTGTTCTAGCCTGAAACCCTTTCTTCTCTATACTAATTCCCTGATATAATTCTCTAATGTTCCTATTTTTGCATTCATTTCAAGATCATTAATCTTCTCTCTCAAATATTCCCTCTTTTACTCTTTAGTAACTTAGTGGTTTCCCGTCTAATACTACCCAATTGCTCTAAATTTACCTCATTTGGCTCATGTAACCATTTAATTTTTGCTAGTTTTCTTTTCTTTCCAATGTCGGCACATTCCTCATCAAACCATTTCTTGTTTTGCCTCTTTTTTAAACAACCAATGCTTTCTGATGCTGAAAATTTAATAGTATCTCTTATAGCCTCCCATTCTTTATTTATATCAGGTTCTTCTTCGTTTGCCATATTGTCATCTGAAGATTCCAGTACTTCAAATCTATTAGCAATTTTGATTTGGTAATCTTGCCGCATTTCATCATTTCTCAAGTTTTTTAATTCATATTTTACAGAATCATCTTTAGCATTCGTTCCTCTCATAAGCGATATCCGTTGTCTGATTTTCACTCTGACCAGATGATGATCCGAATTGCAGTCTGTCCCTCTAACTGATCTAACATCAATGATGCTACTGTGCCAGCGTTTATCCACTAATACATGATCTATCTGGTTCCGAGTTTCTCCATCTGGGGACGTCCAGGTGTATTTATGAATATCCTTATGCTGAAATGTTGTGCTCTTAACAATGAGATTCTTTGATGTGGCAAATGTGACTAATCTAACCCCGTTGTCGTTACTATCTTCATGAAGACTGAATTTGCCTATTGTTGGTTTGAATATATCTTCCCGCCCCACTTTTGCATTAAAATCTCCTAAGACAATTTTCATATGATATCGTGAAAGGCTATCAAATAAGCATTCTAATTCTTCATAGAACTCATCCTTGATCTTGTCATCTTTATCTTCTGTGGGGGCATGTACATTTACAATTATAAAATCATGTCGTTTACCCTTTAGAATTATGTATGATATCCTATCATTAGCAAACTTAATATCTCGGATAGCAGATAGGATCCTCCTTCTGACTAAAAAACCCGTTCCAAATGCAGGTCTTTCTGCACCCCCATAGAATAATGCAAAGGTTCCTGATTCCTGACTACCTTCTCCTGGCCACCTAACTTCCTGTAAAGCGACTATATCCAAGGGCGATTTATCTAGTTCCCGCGTTAATATCTCTAGTGCCCCACTATTGTATAAAGTCCTAACATTCCATGTTCCTAGGAACATGTCCCTGTGTTTGAGCCTTTGGCATGGGTTCCCTGAAGTAGTCCCCGCCCGGAGAACCGAATGGGGGACTATTTGACCTCCGGAAAATTTTACTCCAGATGAACCCATGTCCGCATTTCTTGACGGTTGTATTTTTACGGTGAAAGATCGTCACTCTTTCGACCAAGGTACTTTTTTCGTCTGGCTTATCACCTTCGACCAGTCCGGCATGGGTAACCCTATCGGCAGCAATGCTACCGCCGGCATAGCTCTCAGGATCATTTAAGCACGCAAGCCACTCCACCAGGACAAGGTAAAGATACCATGGAGGGACACTACGTTTATATATATATATATATATTTTTTTTATACGTTTAATCCCATATGGATCACTCAACAGTTTAATCTGCCAGCGAACCAAAATATTCCAGATGCGGCACACTGGACGGCACATACGTAGTCGTCAAGAGTTTCTCCAGTTCATGAGTTAAAAGTGCATGTTCTTCTGCATAATGTTGCTGAGGTGGCAGTTTTTTTTATATATCCTGTTTTATTTACCAACTTCATTAGTTATGCAAATAGGTCACCGCGGACTCTTAATTCTAAATGGGCGTGTTATTTTGTTAATAAATTACTAAACATATAATTGTGCTATGTACTGGATTCTTACCTGTTAGCAAGACATTCTTGGCATACCTACTGGGCGCTTTACCTCTCGCTTTCCTACGTGTCATATGACCAGCCCATCGCAATCTACGAGACTTAGCCGTTCTTATATATCTTGTTTCCTATAAAGATCATGTAGGCCACTGTTATGTAGTCTTCTCCATTCGCCTGTCTGTTCATCTCTCTTTGGTCCAAAAATGTACCTAAGGACTTTATTCTCAAGCTTGTAATATTTTCTCCACCCATAAAGTAAGAGTCTATGTTTCGCATCCACATAATATAACTGGAAGTATAACAGTTTTATATACTTTCAGTTTAACTTTTTTCGATAGAAGTTGAGACGACAAGTGTCCTTATAATGCATCACTCTATTGACTAACATTAAGAAATTGGGGTTGGAACCAAACTTCAATAAAACTGAATATATGATCACACATAGAATGTATTATATAATTAAAAAAAATACAGTTAATGACAAATGAGGAACATTTTGAGGAAATGGCTGAATTCAAATACCTCATCATCATCATTAACAACAAGGGTTAAGCCCAATTGCCTGTTCTGATCTCATTATACGTCGAATTGGTCCTTCCATCTCTTCAATGGTCTTCCCAACAATCTTCTCCCTTTTGGTTTATAATGATATATTCTTCTTGGTATGCGCTGTTCATTCATTCGTAATACGTGCTGAAGGTAAGCATTTTTATAGTATTTTATTCTTTCACAGAGATTAAATATATTGAGTTCTGTCTTATGTATTCGTTTTTATTTTTTATCCTCTGGTATCCTGCTATTGTTCTCAACATCTTCATTTCTGCAGCCTTTATTTGTTTACTATCTGCCTATGTTAATGTCCAGGTTTCACATCCATGGATAAGAGATGGAATTGCCAATACTTTGTAACATTTTAAAATACTTTCTTTTTTTAGTTTTATTCAGTAACGTATGCTTAATTGTACCACATAGATAATTGAATCGTTGTATTTTAGTGTGTTTATCTAAATTTCTGTCATTACCTACATGACATTCCAAATAATTAAAATTCTGAACTTGGTGTATAATTACATTGTTTATTACTATTTTTGTTCTTATTGCACATTTTCCTTTCAGAGCTAATATTTTTTTGTTTTAGATGTAGATATTCTTAAATTATATTTTGGATATATATTATTTAAAGTATGAAGGAATTGTTGTAAAGCATTTTACAATAGGAACAATAATTACAAAGAGGAATGATGTGCTTAAAAAGATTAAACGTAGGTCTAATTCTGGAAATATATGCTATTATGCATTACAGGGACTCTTGTCTCAACTTCTTTGAAAAAAACATTAAACTGAAAATATATAAAACTGTTATTCTCCCAGTTATATTATATGGAAGTGAAATTTGGACTCTTACTTGGAGGGAGGATAAAAGTTTACGAATATTTGAGAATAATTTTCTTAGGAAAATTTTTGAACCAATGAGAGATCACAAGTTCCACAGATGAGATTTTTACATCCTCTTTTTTAGGTCTATGAAAGTTGGATAAGAAGGGAAATATTGAGATTCGTGAAGGGTTATAAATTCTAAACATTATAGAAAATGCCAGTAGCGGATTTTCAGGTGAAGTGAGTGAAGTGCCTCTTCATCTATATTCTAATTATATAACAGCACATTTATTTTATTTTATTTTATTATTTATTTATTATCTTCCTCTGACAAAAGAATGTCTATTTTACGTCAGCTTCTTAAGAACAGTGGCTGTTGATAGTTAACACTGTGTCCGCTAGAGCCTTCCCCCCACTTTGAACTGAACTAAAATTTAATGGGCTATATGTTAGACACTTAACAACTTTGGGAAAACAATTTTGCCTTCTCATGGTTGCTATGGCAACCACAATGTCAACAGATATTAAGGATATTCAGACCCGTAGAGAACCGGTTCTAGACTTCTAACCTTTTCACTGGGGGGGGGGAAACATGGTGTATGTTCTAGCAAAACACTCTGTACTTAAATTGGATCTGTGTTGGACAATAACGGTGTTCTGGTTTAGTATGTTGTCTTCAATTGTCGCCAATATATCTACTTTTCAAATTTCGCTTTAGTTTGATTCAATTGGTGAGAATTTTTGTAGCCTCGCGACATAGAAAGCTGGGTCCACCCCCAGTCTGAGCATATATTTCTCTCTCGAAATATAATTTGTAGTTAATTTACATAAAACATTTATTCTCCCAGTTATATTATATGGGTGCGAAACATGGACTCTTACTTTAAGGGAGGAAAGAAGATTACAGTATTTGAGAATAAAGTTCTTAGGACAATTTTTGGGTCAAAAAGAGACGAACAGACAGGTGAATGGAGAAAATTACATAATAGTGAGCTACATGATATGTACTGTATAGGAAGCCAGTTAGCTAAATTACTTTCATTTCTTAAAATACAATTGCATATCACACTGGGCTCGGTTAATGATACTGCCAAATCATATAATCTTCATTTTAAAAATTCTAGGTTTGAACAATACCCATGGTTATGCTATAGTGTGGTGACATTACAAAAACTCTTTTGTTAGTCATGTGTTTTGTTTAGTAATAAATTTGGTGTCTGGAATACACAAGGGTTTTGTGACTTTCAAAATGTGACGCGTGCTTTATATAAGCATAAAGTCTCTGAGGAGCATTTGAAGTGACATTTGCAGTTGAAAACTTTCGAAAAAAATCGTAATACAATCGCAGATGGTCTAAGGGAAAATGCAAGACTGTGTACTCTTCGATTTAATGAATGCGTTTTTTGAATCGACAAATCTTGAGGCTAGTCATTAGGGCTGTACTATATTTAAATATGTCATCATATCATCACTTCACCTATTTTTTCATCCACCAGCCGCCACTGAAAAATATACAAACATATCAGAAGAATTGGTTAAATCACATGTTCAGAACGAATTCAAATCATAAACCGAAGGCATTTCAGTATAAATATAAAATAGACAATGCTGAATAAATCAAGACATTGAGAATAAGAACAGCCTCAAGTTGAGCTTAAATCTAAAATATTCTTCAGGATGATGACGATTTTTACTTTCATATATTTTTATTCTATATAGGCCTATAATAGTATTTATCTTGAATAATTAAAAACATTATTTCTTTATTATTATTATTTATTATTATTATTATCATCATCATCATTATTTTCGATATGTTCACATAACGTGAAAGTTATGCTTGAGGTTTCGTAACAATATACAAGATCTCAACTGACATGCGCAGTAATGCGAGTTGATGTTCAGCAAATGGCGACCGTTTCGCTGTGAGCTTATCAATTTAGAGAGAAAAATCCCGATTATGTAGAAAATATGGCGTGCTTCAGATTTGTATAAATTTGTGCTTTTTTTGGGTGTATAGTGAATCTGCTGTTATTAATTTTATATTAGTAAAGTAAAGATATTTTAGTGAAATAAAGTGATCATTGTTAGAAACGTTGTGTCGTGTCTCATACAGCCAAGGAGCTGTGTAGCATAAGGTAAGATAACATTGCAAGTAATCTGATCAAGGATGTCCTACTTTTTCCCTAAGAAGTAGAATAGTACGAGTGGTTTCTATGCCATGAGTCGCCATACATTATTCACTGTTCAAACAGAATAGCCAACTTTCCGTTATGGTGCGCCAGATTATCCAATGAACTGTAGAATAAACTAATCTGACATACACTAACTTGCATATTTCACCTATTATTTGACTGCTTTGTGTGATCACAAACGCTGCAACACAGGTAGATCAAGTCCCAATAATTGATCAGGTTACGCCAGAATATTAACGCTATGGCTACAAATTAGTTAAATTCATTAAGCCGTTTATAATACATATGGTTAAAGTACCCAGTATTCGAATCAAGATTTTAAATAAACATAAAAATTGTATCAAATTGTAAAGTCATGCTATCGTTTTTAATCTTTTAGCTATTCTGCCACCATTCAATGGGTGATTATTCGATCAGAGAACAAGTGAATGTTAGCGTCATGTTGGCCAATCTGATAAGACATACTCCTGCTAGAGCCAGTTGCTGGCATTCTATCCTAAGAGTCCACCTTCATTAATGGGCAAATTAGGATGAGGAAATGGGCGAGTTAGTACACCAGATTAGTTTAGTGTTCATTTGTTTGTAGCGAGTTTTTGTGATAAGTTGGCTACAATGTCCAGATGCAATAACATATTTTACATTGTAAATATGGTGACTTCAGGTTACCTCGATCTCAAATTATCATTTTGATTTAAACATTTCTCGCATTTTTTAGGGAAAAAAATCAACACATTATTTTTCTCTCACGTAATTTTTGCACATCCTGCAGCAATAAATGCGTGTTTGTTTTCCGTTTTTTTATTAGAATTTAGCTTGGTGACACAGTGACCTAGAATCCCCACAATTTATATTGTTTTTCTTGTTTTATAAATGATTATTACAATTAAAAATAAATAAATTCTTTAATATTGCTTTTAATAATGCGGTATCCATATTTGGTATTCGCTCTATTGATATGTATGCAGCCAATATATAATTATGTTCAAACTTCATTCTATTCCTGCAGCCAACGTACGGTCATAAGTTTCTATCTCCTATATTAAATGTAATCAGACTACTACCCAGGACAAACTTAGTTAGAGGGAGCATTTGTATTTTGGTTGGCTTTTTAATGTTTAAAACTTTAATGTTAGTAACGAGCATTGTGTGATTATAAATTGTAACCAGTTTCATCTGCTTGCGCATGCGCATGATCTCTGTTTCCGACTTAAAATATTTTTGCATCACATAATGGAAACTATAATATTATAATGATATTGTGAAAAGAAAAATTAATGTGTGAACCAGGAATCGAACCACGGACCTCTAGTTCTTCAGACTAGTGTGCAGCCCACTACACCGTTCCACACCGGGCACAAACACTAACAATTCTTTCCACATATACAAATCTATAATTCTCGTTTCGTCCGCTGTCAGGTAGATGACACTGCCATCGCCAACGGCCAGCTTCGTTTAGAAGTATCTAGTATTTGAGAATATACACCACTTTTATAAGTAGTAAACGATGTTATTTAACATTTTCCAATACTGTTATTTTAACACAGTTCCAATAAAGGATCATATTATAATATTATAATGATATTGTGAAAAGAAAAATTAATGTATGAATGGTATAGTGGACTACACACTAGACTGGAGAACTGGAGAGCCATGGTTCGATTCCTCGTTCACACATTAATTTTTCTTTTCACAATATCATTATAATATGATCCATTATTGGAACTGTGTTTAAAATAACAGTATTGGAAATTGTTAAATAATAACAGAAACTATATACACACCGGTACATATGTAGTGGCCGAGTGGCGAAAGTAATTAGACACTCGCAGTCTATTTCTGAGTCCTGAGCTCCCATCTCGCTCCTCCATTTTTTGTACGAATCCGAGACAGGATAGATTTTCTCGAGACATTTCTCTCGTTCCCCATCCCAAAAACTTCTTTAATCCAGTTAAGCATACTTATGTCACCCATTTCTATTAATTAAATTTCATCGAACTGTGTTGGTGCGACAGGCCTGGAAAGCCGCCATTCTCGTGTATGACAGGCTCTTAAAAGGCTTCACTGACACTTCCTGAACACGAGTATAAAGTTTATTTTACCGTAATACCTCATTTAGCCCAGCTGTACAAACAAATGCACCCCTGCAATGTCCACCCCTCGCACTTAAATATGTGTTTACAAGATGATTGATAACACAAAGCGGGCAGTCAGTGTTGTTCCATCATGGCTGCCATTACAGCTAGATACACATGGAGGAATGGAAAATTATTTTTACACTCACGAGGGAAAAATAAATCGTTGCATGACGAAACCTACATTGAAAATTCTCCCAGAGAAGCGTTGAAATTTATCCAGGCTGTGTTAAAAAGATCTGCCGTTTTTAACTGCAAATTCACAGAAATCTAAGCCAGAATCCAGTACTGGCAACCCAATATACGGAGCAGTGGTCTCCCTGCATGAATAAGAGTTTAGTGGAGTGAAGCCAGACGCGGCGCGGACGGCAGCTAGTGAGGATTATCCAATCTACTAATTAAGATGTATTACTTCCTGAAATGAGAGCTTTGGCGCTGGATTTTAGTGCCTTACAGTTAAAAAGGCAGATTTTTTTTTTGAAACGGTCTTAGTATTTACAACGCTTCTCTAGGAGAAATATCAAGGTAGGTTTTCAGCAGTCAATTGTTGACAGTTCCCTTCTCAGAATAAAGAAAAAAGACTGTTTAATCTGTTCTACACTGTTCTGCTATAGGACGACATTTAAATTCGTCACGGGTTGATGATCGTGGGTCCAGAGTTTGAAGGTTTTCGGGCTCGTAAAAGAGCTGCAATCCTGAATAAAAAGGCATCTGTGTAAAATTCATCGATCCAAGTAACACCTTAGTTGCCTACTAGCTGTCTCATTGAGGTAATGTCTTAACTACATGTCACTAATTGACATCTGTAGGTAAATAAGCGTACCTAAATTAACCTGCCGCTAGGGAGCAACCATGTCCCCACGCTGGACGTATGGGGTATATACAGCGTATCAGGAATCAACACTATCAATAAGAAACTGTTATAAATAAAAATATATATAATAAATATATCGTAATATCGTTTGTTGTAATACATGGACTATTACTCATGCCCCAAATGGGAGTCAATGACTAATCACGTCTCAATGAATTTTGTTTTACAACCAATCACAGTCGTGTTTCACCTCGATATTTATCTACTTCTGTTCATCATATTAAAAAAAAAAGCTCTTCCTTTTTAATATTCTGAACAGGTCACACCATTATTTTGCAGTTACTGACCATCGAAGAAATACGTTGAATGTAGCGAATAATGAACAGATTCCTTCGAACTACACATTTGATAATTGTGTCTTCAATAATTGTGTTTTTAAACAGTGATTTACGGAGTTGTTTCCTAAAAAGAAATAATTAATATTCTATAATGTTGCTTATAATATACAGTTTAATGCGTTTCAATCTTTCTCCACTAGGGTGCATTCTTACAATATTGCGATCCTATTTGGTAATAAATAATATAATCTAGTTGCAGTGCATGAATAAATGAAACCACCAAACATTTCTCATTTGTTTTCAAATATCGTCGTTTTGATTAAATATATAAATATTTTGAAGTAACTATATTTTAAATAATGATTTGTGAATAAAAAGTTAAATAGTCCTAACAAATGTCACTCTTGATTTCCAAAACCTCAAGATAAATTGGAAATCACTCGTGGCATTACTTATGATAAACTCAGGTTTTATGGTGACAACAATGGAAATACGTAATTTTATGTTTAATGGCGACAACAACAATATCATGTAATTAATCACGTTTCCTTTACTTTCATGTTTATTTTATTTACAAGTTTTGTGGCGACAGCAATGAAATTACGTTATTTCGCGTGTTTGTTTTAATTTCATATTTGTATTATTTTTAACTAGAAAATGCCCTGCGTGCGCAGCTACGCCTAAATAAATTAAATGTGTTTTCATGTATAGTTGAATAAGTAAAAAGAAAAAATAATTTATGTATTTATATCGTAATTATTTTTAGATATCCCTTGCTAATTACTCAGCGTTGCCCCGGAATCTGTCATCCCGATCTTCTTGGCATAAATAAGCTGAAAGATAAAAAATGGTTATTATGAGTTGCCGTAAAAGATAGATATATGCTGTCGTGCACTTTTTTGTAAACGTTTTGAGATATAAATTATGTGGTACATTAATTTAGTTTATATGTTATGGTTTAGGCAGAGTAAGCCATTTAAGCGTCCAAAACGTTCTGAAAGAAAAGTTTTTCACTATAAAGAGTAATTTTTAAGGGTGAAGTTGGTGAGTATTACGACTCTCTTATGACCTAAAACCTCCCTGCGAAGCTCCTGAACATTGTGCAAAAAGTCCCATCACAATCGGATGAATGGTGTAGTAATTCATAAAGGACAAACAGAGAGACACAGGTATATATACTTTTTGTGGCGACAACAACGAAACTACGTAATTTCTGATTAATAACAACAACGCATTCCTTCGTAAGTGGTGTTCTGAGATGAATGAATGTCTCTGGGGTAATCAACAGGCATAATAGTCGAATATGGAGGTCCGAAAATCAACATGTGGTGAGGGAAATTCAACGACTTAGTCAACAGAACTACTGTTGTGAATCTGGTTGGTTTACGTGGGTGCTTGTGAAAACATTACAAGAGAGATACTTGAAAACACATCGCGTGAAGCAGAATATCGTCTGGATATTGTTCGAGCCACAAGAGATGCACATGTGGAAATTTACTGTTTACCATACAAACCTGTTGAGTTTATTTATGTTTTACAACAAACTGCATTGCAATAAATGTGTTAGTTTCTATTCTATAACAGTTTGTTATTGGTAGTGTTGGTCCGGGACACTCTGTATGTATAGTCGACTCAGTCATTTAGTTTACAGGCGGCATCAAAAGCAACTGTTACCTTCTGGTTAAAAAATAAATTGTTACTGCCAAGTGGAATTGGGGGGTTGTCGTTAGAAACTTCTAAAACGCCGCTCCAATAACCAAAAACTGAAAACAGTTCTCTGCCAATAATGTCATCGCATTTTTAAATGACGTTTCCATGTCTACTCCAGTGATATAGCCATCTTAACAGTGTTGCAATTTTCGGTTTTGCAGTATATTTAGTTGGTAAAAATGTATTCTAGTGAATAAAACGTGACAACGCCGCTTGATGTGCTAAATACTTATATTGTAATTTTAATAGTGCCAACTATGTATTTATTACTACGAGTAGTATACAAATGACATACCTGTGAAACTTCTACAATCCTCCAATATAATACCTAGCATTGTCGACAACTCGATGCCAGCGATGTGGAAGTCGTAGTATCACTGTAGCAGCTCCTGTTCTGTTGATGTTTCTGACTGACCACCTTAATGCCAGCTGAATCTCGGGAACAGTCTCGAATCGAATATCATGAAGTAGTTCAGGGAACTTAGGAACCAAATCATATTCACAGGGGCTTACGTCCAGTGAATGTGATAGATGGAAAAGAACTTCCCACTCACAGCGATGGTACAGATCAGGTACAGAGTGTGCCATGTCCGTCCGAGCAGTCCTGTATGGTAATGCCGTCTCACCATATGCTTCCACAATACGTTCATAATATTGTCGTGCTTTATTGCCACGGCATAATGAATTTTCAACAAAGATCGCTGTTCCTGCTTTGTAAACATGGCGAAACACAACAGCTTAGAGCGGAACTCAGAAGACACTAACTTTCTCTCGCCAAAGCAAATGCTGTTTGAGACGTACGGAAGAGTCTGTACTGTAAGACTGTAAGAGACGTACTGTAAGATAGGTCAGACATATATTAACATGTAACAGAAATTACAACAATTAACTCCGTCTGGTTTCGCCTCTACAGCAGCGTTGCCACTAGTTTTGTTACAGCCCACGTACTTATCCGTGCAAAATAACCCTACCTAACCACAAAGCGCCTGTAAACTAAATGACTGAGCCGACTAAACAATGCACGTGGATACAGAAATATAGGAATGCAACACTACAGATGGAAGGACCTGTTCCAAATGTAGAAGCAGAAAAATATTTGAAATCAAATAGTAATCACTTAAGATAAGTTCTAAGTAACGTCTTTAATCACAAAATATGAAGATAATCGAAATAATAATATTTTATTATGATTATTAGATTTAAAGAATAGAAATCTGTATGCAAGTAAAATCAGTTTTTACTGGAGCATTTTAAAAGGCATAGCTGTCGCCTGTCGAACAGTTAATCTCTGTTCCTATCAAAATTAATAGTTCCCTTGACGTTGTCGCTGCGACATGTAATCCCGTCGCACACATTAAGCGCTTCACACCAACCCCTTCGTGATTAAACCATTTCACGTCACTATCTCATTTGTTATACCTATTATTCACTTACTGTTTATTCCATTCTCTCTCAGCACTTCGTACTCTTCAAAAATACATTACAAAGCATTTGAATTGGATATTTCAGAAACTGGACCTCTCCACACTGCTGCATTTTGTAATATTGAACTAAATATGTCAACTAACTCACTGGTACTATCGAATATATAGGTTCATGGCCGCGCGGGCATCTCTCCATATATCCTTATCCCGAGCTAATGTTTTGCAATCATCTCCTGTATAATCTACTTCTGTCAGATCATGGTTAATGTTATTCTCCCGCCTCATTCTCTATATATAAACTAGGAGTTTTCCCTCTGGTTTTCCTACAAGACGTTTCCATACACCTCTTCCATTCCCCATTCCCAGTCATGTCAGGGACTGTCAATCACTATCATTATTTAAATCCAAATTAACTGATATCGTAAGTTCGACACAATGAAAACATTAACTGCATAACAACTATATTCAGCATTTTGTAAATAATCATCTAGGAAGCTTTACTTACTTTATTTTATATTATATTATTTTAATCTTATTATATTCCATGTTTTTGTTGGTATTAGCTAGTACTAGATCACGTCACCATTGTCTTTTGTTTATTCGATATTTTAATATCTTAAAATTGTAATAAAAATGTGATTTTTTTTTTGTAATTTTACTATTCGCTGGTTCAGTGGAAGAGAAGACCTTAACTCTGCCACCTAAAATAAAACATTGTTGTTGTTATTATTATTATTATTATTCGTGTCACATGTCCTGTCCATCACAGTCTACGAGACTTAACTACTCTTGTTATATCTGGCTTCCTATAAATATGTTATACAATGTTTTCCATTCGCCTCTATGTTCATCTCTCATTGATCCAATTTTTTTTTTCTCAGAACTTGATAAATATGTCAACACAATTCAAAATTGAGCCGAATTGATTCTACTTTCCCCATATCTTAATTGGAGGAGTGTGCTAGCTCACCCTGCAGCAAGCTTTCCTTAGGTTATTCTTTTATTGCACATAGACCAATAATTTTCAAGAAGTTTGTTTTCTGTAATATTTGAGAATTTAACTATGGAAATGCAAATTATCTTATCTATTATAACAATTATATAGTACACCGCTATCGTCTTGAGGTACCGTGCTGTCTTGTCACGCAGCAGGCCCGGGTTCGATCCCCGGTCAAGACAGTTTTTCTGGGCGTGGTTTTATCGGGTTTTTTCTCACCTGTAAGGAAAACTTTAAGGCCCAAACGATCCCAGAAACCATATGGCCATCGCAATAATCATCATTCATATTAAGGTTAGGATTAGATGATCTCCTGGCGTACCACTATCATCATCACCCAATCATATCAACGGGCAACGTAACCCCGCCTTCCAGGTGCCCCAACCTAAGAAGTGGGCTACAATTACGCCATTGCGAAGAAAGAGCACCAGAAATGTCTAAAAGGCAATACTGGGGACATTAAAAATATATATAAATTTATTTCTTAAAGGAAACTGTTTTATTGAAGCTAACTACATAAATTTGACATGAAACGTGTCTGGAAAGTTAAAAAAAAGTGTTGAAAGACTCTTAATGTCTTGTAAAACGAGTATGTTGTTTCTTTGTGTGTGTGTTTTTTTGCTGAATATTCATAAAGTTGGCAACTTATATCTTTGTCTACTGTTTCAACACCGCGTTTCTAGTAATTTATATTCTCGTTACGCGCGATATTTGTCTCTCTATAATTTGGTAGCGTTAGTACCCAAAATGGCTCTGCGGAAAATTTTACCCCGGTGGAACCCACGTCTGCTTTTCTTGATGGATGTATTTTTACGGTGAAAGATCGACACTCTTTTGATCATGGTACTTTTTTCGTCTAGCTTATCGCCTTCGACCTGTCCATCATGGATGACCTTTTCTGCAGCAATACTACTGTCGGCAAAGCTTTAAGAGTAATTTAAACACGCAATAAATCTATAGCTAGAAATTATTAAATTCATTTCGAATTAAACAATGTTTTTTTTTTCAAAATGTTAGGTTTGTTTTCTCTGCAGTCCTACACATTTAAATAAGTTAGCTTAAGAAATTGTTTTTCTCAAATTTAACAAAAGAAAGATATATTCCGTAAACCAAGCAAACCCGGACCAATAACTTCAACTTGCGGAGGAAATCGCATAATTTACGCATTTCCAGCGTGACGGACTTTTAGTGTCGAAAATACAGATCAGGTATTAAAAAAATGTCATTAACTCAATACCCACCAAGTGGTCCCTTTTTTGAGCATATGCATATCGTTATTCAACAATAATCCGTGCGCTTTTTTATGGAATTGCTGTAGACTACAATTTGCATGGAAATTCCCGAAACTTGGAAACAACTGTATATTTGATAAGGCTGTACTACACATTAATTTTTTTTTATTTTATTTAGTTTTGCTGCTCGTGTATGTGGTTGGAAGGAACAACTTTTGTCGTGGTTGAAATTTAATTTAACTTTAATTGAAATTTCAGAGGTCTTGTGAAATTAAATTTTATTAAGGTTAACAATTCAGATGTCGCTTAGTGTCACAAAACTTGTCTTAATAATCCGCAATGCAGCATTCCTTGTCATTCATTTTATTTATAAGTCTGCAAAATATTAAATAATATTCGTTTGCAGGATGGAAATTAATTAAACAGAAAACAATTTACCTGGTTATACAAGTAGACAAGCAATTTAACTCAGGTATTTTATGAGGAAATCATAAAATCTCATCAAAATATGTACAGTGTCCGCAGAAACATTCCTCGGTTACTCTATTAAATTATATTTCAATTTTAGGACAGTAGTGAATTGCTAGAAAGATTCCTGTAATGAGTTGAACCAGTTAGGGCCGGTTTCACCAACAGAGGTAACTGCACTACGCCAGTTTCCCCGTGTATAATGCATAGCATAAACTGGCGTAATACAGTTACCTCTGTTGGTGAAAACGACCCTTAGGGTCAATTTCACCAACAGAGGTAACTGTATTAGGCCAGATTTCTCCGTGCAGAATGCATAGCTTAAACTGGCGTAATACAGTTACCTCTGTTTGGTGAAACCGATCCTAAAACCTCGTATTATCCGACACAGCTGAACATTGACCTGTTTCGTTTGTAGATAAAGCCGTACCATCCCGCGTACACTTCACGTCAGTCTTGGAGTTTTAATTAATATTTGTATGTAGCAAAACTAATGAGGAAGGAGAATAACATTAACTATTTGAAGGAAGTAGATTATACAAGGAAACCATTAGTTAAGGATAGGGATGTATGGAGAGCTTATGCCCGCGCGCCCATGAACCTAGGGGGTTCGATGGTGCCAATGAGTTAATCAGTTAGTTAGTTATGCGGGAATACTAAGCAATGATGAACAGTGTAAGTGCTTCATTTGCTATTTGTTCCTTACTATACATGGTTACTATCTACGTCCGTGCAACTTATCAACATTGCTACTATGACTGGAGGTAAACGTTCCGCTGTGTCGTATAATATAGCGACTCAAACAGTTGTTGCATTTATATGAAACTGGTGTCATTAGAAAAAGAAACTAAAATACTAGATCATTCGATAAGTAATTGGCAATGCTGGCTATAACATCACAAAAAATATTTAGGTTACTTTTGACATTGCGAACATGGTTTATAGTCTCCTGCCAAATCCTTGGAATACGGAACACTCCAACTGCAGCACCATTTCTGGATATCTCTTTCATCTGATCAATCTACAGCTTTCTGGATATCAACTCTTGATTGTAACCGAATCCTCGCAGAGGTACTTTGATCACTGGGAATAAGTTATAGTTACAAGGGCTCATGTCTGTTGAATTTGGTGGGTGTTCGAGTACTTCCCAATTCCACCTTCTAAACAAATTCTACTGAACATCGTTTTAAGGCTACGTTACTTATTCAATGTGACAAACTGTGAATGTATCACAAAATATTGCTATTTCGAGAGTTTTAATATTACATATTTATACAACAAAGACTGCTCAACAACATACAGAAGATTACAATGGTCACCACTAGGATCGCTAATTTACAACAGTATTGCCATTAGTTATCGAATGCCCTAGTATTTTAGTACGTACTACAAAGAACTCTAGAGAATGTTGGATTTATAAATGTTTAACTGCTGGCTAGTTCTACGCATAGACATTCGAAGACTACTTACAAACAACTCCCTCACCTATCCTACACTTACCGTAACTCAGGCCGTTTCCCTGAATTGCCTTTCATTTTATCACATATACAATCCAGCTCTACAAAATCTCGATACCAATTCAGAATAGTTTTGTCTGTAGCTGCCTCATGATGAAAATTCTGTTTAACGCACGCAGCACCTTAATTATATTCACACCAACTACTTCCCTGTGGATTCGCCATAACCCTCTAAATGTTGCACGACTCGCACACACTTGAAAACTTACCACCATACAATTTAATACAACTTCTTTTTGTCTCCAATAATGGGGGAATGCCGTAGCGTAGTGGTTAAGGCACTAAGCTGGAAGGTCGAGGGCTCGAGTCTCGGTGGGTCAGGATTTTTAAACTGACCGAAACCTTCCGGCGGCACTATGACCTTGGGGTCGACTCAGCCTCTAACGTAAATGAGTACCAGACGCTTGTTCTGGGGGTAAAGGTGGCCATCATGCAGGGCTGACAACCCGGCTGACATCAAGTGCCGATTGTCTAGAAGAAGTGGGAGTGTTAACCTCCCACTACCCCAAGGGCCTCCTGAGGCCTGTAGTGAGGTGACTTTACTTTACTTTACTTGTCTCCAATAATACCTTACTGACAAGTGAAAGAGCTGGAAATAATATTTTACAATGCGAGCTTGGGAAGTGGATTTTAATTTCCGAGATTCTCTGAAACACTTCACAAAGATGTGTCGTACATTATTTTCTGCACGATGCTGTTTTCAAAATAATAAATAACACTAAAATAATAAAATATTGTTTTGGAAATATTTTCGTTAATTATAAACAACTGACTGACGTTAGCAGTCTGGCCAATGTATATTCGGTAAATGCCGAAAATAATTTAGAGTACAGCCGTGACACCAATCAGGTATAAAATGACGGCAAGTACGAATTTATTGTTTTATATTGTTTCAAATAAAGTTCAGTTCATTTAAAATGCAGTGATTTGTTTCGTATAATGTACATTAATACTACATTTTGGATATATTTTTTGTATACACATTGTACGTAGTATACATAAAGGGCAGTAGTTTTACTTCCCACCTTATGTAAGTAATGTCTTATATTAGAGTATGCTTATTTAGTTACTTATAGTTTGTACAAGAATATGCCATCAAATCTTTAGAGGATGAAGGTCTACAACTCAATAATTTTTTATACATTTAATAAGCTGTTAGTTTACGCTGACTATTTAACTCATGCCCCAAATGGGAGTCAATGACCAATCACGTTTCAATGATTTCTGTATTACAACCAATCAGAGACGTGTTTCACGAAATAATTATCAACGTTAGGATTATCATATATTAAGCAAAGCTCCTCCTTTTTAATATTCTGAACAGGTCTGACCGTTATTTTGCAGTGACTGAGCCTATAACAAATACGGCTACCAGATTGTATATAATAGTGCTTACATGTCAACATTTGTAGCAATTGATTATACCACCAAAAAAAGAAACCACTGTTTGCACTTTCTTAAATGTATACGACATCAAAAATGAATTAATATACAGATTGATGTGTTTCATTTTTTCTCCACTAGAGAGCATTCTTACAATATTGCGTTCCTTTGGCAATAAATAGTATGATCTGGTTGCAGTGATAAACAAAAGAAGCAGTAGAAGCGTAGGCTACCTATCGTTTCTCATTAGTTTTCAAACATCACCGTTTACTTTAAATATAAAAATATTTTTAAATAACTGTAGTTAAATAATGATTTGTGAGTAAACAGCTTTATTTTATTCGTTAAATAGTCCTAACAAATGCCACTCTTGATTTCCAAATTCTCTAGATAAATTCACTCCTCACTTCGTGAGTCGTGAATTTATCGATGATTTGGAAATCACTCGTGGCATTACTTATGATATTTACTTCCAGTCCCAATTTCTTAGTATTACTCAATAGTGTATGCGTGTTAGCCTCTAGTATCTGTTCGCTATCGCCAAATAATATATCATCATAAGTAATGCCACGAGTGATTTCCAAATTATCGATAAATTCACGACTCACGAAGTGAGGAGTGAATTTATCTAGAGAATTTGGAAATCAAGAGTGGCATTTGTTAGGACTATTTAACGAATAAAATTAAGCTGTTTACTCACAAATCATTGTTTAACTATAGTTATTTTTAAATATTTATGCATTTAATGTAAACGGCGATGTTTGAAAACAAATCAGAAATGTGAGGTTATGTTCATTCACTGCAACTAGATCATACTGTTTATTGCTAAATAAGATCGCAATATTGTAAGAATGTATCCAAGTGGAGAAATAATGAAACACATCAAACTATATATCATAATCAACATTACGGGTTATTCATTTATTTTTTTAGTAAACAACTCAGTAAAATCAAGAAATCTGTTCATTATTTGCTATATTCAATGTATTTGTTGGAGAAAAATAATGTTCTGTCCTGTTCACAATTTTAAAAAAGGAGGAGCTTCCTTCATCACAAAAACAGGAGCTGATAAAGATATATCGATAAATAGCGAGGTGAAACACGACTGTCATTGGTTGTAAAACAAAATTCATTGAAACGTGATTGGTCATTGACTAGCATTTGTGGCATGAGTTAAATAGTCATAAGTAATTTCACGAGTGATTTCTAAATCTTCGATAAATTGACGAGTCACAAAGGTGACGGGTGAATTTATCTAGAGAATCTGGAAATCAAGAGTGGCATTTGGTAGGACTATTTAACGGATGCAATTAAGCTGTTTGCTAAAAAACCATTATATAAATACAATTATTTTAATTTTTTTATACATTTAATGTAAACGGCGATGTTTGAGAACAAATCAGAAATTTTGGGTTATTTTAACTTTTTATTCACTGCAACTTGATCATATTATATAATTACCAAAAAGGATCGCAATATTGTAAGAATGCACCCTAGTGGTGAAACAAAAATCATCAAACTGTATATTATAACCAACATTATAGGTTGTGATTGTATTTTTTAGTAAACAACTCAGTCAAATAATTATTTAAAAAAATAATTATTGAACACTCAATTATGAAATGTGTAGTTCGAAGGAATCTATTCATCAAGTGCTACATTAAATGTAGTTGTTGGAGAGTCAGTCACTGCAAAATGATACTCTGACCTGTTCAGAATTTTAAAAAGAGTAACTTTCTTTATCAGAAAAGTAGGAGCTGCTAAAGAAAAATCGATAAAGATCTAGGTGAAACGTGACTGTCAATGGAACGTTATTGGTCTTTGACTCTCATATGGGGCATGACTTAAATAGTCTTTATAATAACACCAGTTTCGTATAAATCAATCAACTGATTGCGACACTATGCCAGGTTGTAACCATGGAATGTTTCTATGGACAGGGTGTACTTCAGTTATCACTAGGGACCGGATTTCCATGCATTTCATGTCGTTTCCCGCACATCCTCATTAAATTGTCGAAACAGCCGAGAGAGATAGTCTGAATGGAAACGGCGAAATACTAATCTCTCGTGCCAGTTACTTAAACATTTGACACTGCAATAAAAACAAAAGCTTGTATAACTTTAATTTATTACAGTATATTATGTAATTAAAATCAAATTAAAGTAATTTTGGAAATACTTTCCAACATTTTTCCCAACCATCCATCATGCGAATGCGCCATCAGACGAAAGCAGTTTACAGTACAGAATCACGGGATGCAGCAAACATATACATGGTATTTGAAGTAGCGTTGCCAACCAATCTAAAAGCTATTCTAACGCAATTTAACTACTCTAACCTGTGAACGACCAACCTAAAAGCTAACCTAACGCAATTTACATTCTCTAACATGTGAAAGAATGCACCGCCCAAAAATAGGTAGTGTAAATAGTAAGTGCTCAAGTTCTGAAGTACATGTGTAAAGTTAATGTAATACTCTATGTTGGCTGGACTGGAACACGTACATAGTCTTTGTTGGCTGCATAGAATATTCGATAAAACCAATATGGCAGCCGCGTCTTCACGGCATGTAAGTAGTTCAATATTGTAATATTCAATATATTAAAATAATAACCGTTACAAATCTTGCAAAAATCATTGTAAATGGTAGTAAATTCTTTAAAAATGAAACCCTAAGAATAAAATTTGACAGGAGTTTACTAGGGTACAGTACTTACAAAGACTTGTCACATGCTGCAAAGTTTAGCCGTAATGTTTACTCATTCGTTTTAGCGACGTCCGAAGGAATAATGCTATTGAGGTTGTGCTCATGAAAATATTTTTGAAAATGTGTTCTCACATCTTGGTTGATCGTATCTAGTGAACACCGAGAAAGAGCAGGACGAAGAAGGTGTGTGTGTGTGTCTGTCAACGCTCTAGTACCTGCATTTGTGTTTCATCATAACCACATTTGGCATCTAGCAATTAATTAAAAAATTGTAAGATCAAGTTCATTATCCAGCAAAATCGGACTATACGTAGGAATTCGCCACAAACGAAAATTTAAATATCGGTGTAGAGGTCGCATTTTTTTCGCAACGAAAGTTCACTATATGATAAAATAAACTGAGGCAGGTATATTCTCCAAACCACAGCGAATTCGGACAATTAGAAGTGAGGAACCCGTATTTTAAATTTTTTGCGCAAGGTTTGCTACGTCGCAATGTATACCATACTATTTAATTAGTCCTTAAATCCGATCCATTCTATAAAATACGTTGGCTTAATTAATTTCATATTTTTAATAAAGTATGGAAAAATGAATCGGTAGATATACCTAAATGTGTGTCTAAATATGCAACAACATGCAATAAATACTCTTACGATTATGTGTGATTTGTTTTCACTGCACTTCTACACTTTTAAATAAACTGACATCAAAAATTGAGTTTCTTCAATTTAACATGAGATGAAATATGTATTCCATAAACCAGGAAAATGGGACCATAAATTCGACTTGTTGGGAAATTACCAACGTTTACGCAGTTCCCACGTGACGGTCTTTTAGCTTCTAACGTAAATTGTTTGATTTTCCTCTAACTGCTAGATGTTCTCCGTCAACTGCACTTGAACCCATCCATGTAGGTCGATAACTGGGAAACACGTGCTATTTAACACTGAAGAATAATACAATGTTAGTAACCCATTTGTAGCGATGGATAGTTAATGAACGAAATAGTTCGTTTCAACGACACGTTAAAAAGAACTAACTATATTTCATTTTGCACATTAATTTTGAACTGGTAGTTCATGTGCGGTGAATTTGTGCTGTCAGTTCTAAGCACCATTGTGAATGTCAAGTTAGTTCGCTCGCGAGTAGCCAATGACATGCATAGAATAAGAGCTAGTTCAAGAGTAACCAATGATATACTATCTACTTATCTCATAGTAACGCCAAGATTAAAAAAAATCATAATATACAGTTCACAATGTTTATAGCGCATAGCGTTTCGTACAATAATATTAGTTTTTATTACAATAAAACTTTAAGTTGTTTATCATAAATGCCTGTTATATAAAATATTTATTTTTTATTTTTAAGCCCATTTTTTCCCTTAACAGAGATTTAGGCGCTCTCCCCCTACATGGAAGAATTTAAACCATACTAATTTAGTTACACTTGTTTTCGTATAGATGTCATTTTGAGTGATCCGTGGTCAGCGTTTCGCCTCATACTGACATCTAGGAAACCAAGGTAGTACTAGGACGGGAAAATTCGGTAAATTTATTTGGAAGCCTTTTCATTGAGGCTTAAGGATTTTTTACGAGCCTGAAAATCTTCAGACTCGGGACTCACGGCTTAAAGTCCCTCCCGGAGGACTTGCTCCTTGGATTTTTCCGTCCTAAAAAATCCATCGACCCCGGCCGGGTTTGAACCCTCGGGACCAGAGGCAAGTCCACGGCGACTAAAAAAAACAAACTGTTGCACTAGATTACGTAATGTCACTTGAAAATAACATCTTTTCAACTCTTTTGACATTTAGACTACTTTTACTTCTCGCTTCTGTTATTGTGTGCCTTGTCTTCCGACAATACTCTCACACGGTACAGAAGGCAACTATAGAAAGGCGAGATTTTGCTCTTTATGGACGAAAAGTTGGACTATTTGTTATCACAAAAATATTTAAAAGCTAACAAATTGTAAAATTGATAAATAACTAAATTATCCTAGAACTGATAATAAAACCAATTAAACGCAAAATTATATAATTAAGATTCTAATAAAAATTGAATTAATTACAAACTGTGTATATATATATATCTACGAATATGGCGTATAAAATAACTATAACAGTTACGTAAACCACACCAGTTTTAATTCCTCGCTAAAACCATCACCCTTAGCTTCTATCGTAAATATATTTATACGATATATCCACGGAAAATATCAGAAACATTGCCAACTTTATGGAACAATACTTTATTTTTTATGCATCTATCTTCAATATTTTATTAAAATTTACATAAATAAAATTATAATATGAAGCGTTCTAGCACTTTAAACGTAATATTATGTAAACTGTACATTTTGAAATACTATTTAAGAAAATATTATAATATTAAATAATATTATAATGGATAAAATTATTGAAAACATACCACCACGTTAGGGTTATACAGGGTTATCAAAAAGGATGGTGCAAACTTACATGGTTGAAAGTACACGATAATAGAAGCAACAATGTCCCAGTAAACATGGGTCCGCAAACGAGCCGTTTGCGAGATAATTACGAATGTATGGTTACAAGCCGCCACTGACTTCATTGTGAACATCGTCCTAGTTAGTACAAATTAATTTGAATTTAGGCTTTACTATTAATTTTTCATCTCATTTAGTTCACATTTCACAGTTCACTTCACTTATGGGTTACCTGTTAAAGGAGATGTTAAAGTGTCTTCCTTGCATCTGGATGCAATACTGAGCTTGTCTCTGCAATGAATGTCGAATTCTTTCGAAAACCCCTGGATCATTTCTCTATTCTTGACAAGCACGTTCAACTCTCTGCTCCAGTTCTTCAACCGTGTTAACGGGTGTGCTGTACACTTCGCTTTTGAGGTGACCCCAGACACAAAAATCCAAAAGATTTAGATCAGGTGATCTTGGAGGCCAAGGTACAGATCCGCCTCGACCTACCCATCTTTGACCGTATCTGCGCGTTAGATGCCGTCTCACAGCAGCAGCAAAATGTGCCGGAGATCCATCATGCATGTACCACAAACTCCGACGTTGCTGAAGGGAAACATCATCAAGCAATCCTAGACGATGACGCCGCAGAAACCTAAGGTGCCTCCGTCCATTAAGTTTTCGTGGAAGAATGTGTGGTCCAATGAGATAATCACCTAGTACGATGTTACAAACAACGACGTCAGTGGCGGCTTGTAACCATACATTCGTAATTATCTCGCAAACGGCTCGTTTGCGGACCCATGTTTACTGGGACATTGATGCTTCTATTATCGTGTACTTTCAACCATGTAAGTTTGCGCCATCCTTTTTTATACACCCTGTAAATTGGGAAACACTAGATTTCACTTAGTATGTTACGCATGTGATGTTCTGCTTTCAGAATGTGAAGATAATTTACAGAGATCTTTACATCAATTTAATATAAATGCCAGAAAATACAATATGGAAATTAACACGAATAAGACAAAATGCTTAACAATATCAAAAGAACCAGAAAGATGCAAATTAGAAGTGGAAAGAAAAATTATAGACCAAGTGTCAGAATTTAATTATTTAGGTGTATTAATAACAAACACTAAAAATTTAATAAAAGAAGTAAAGAAACAAGCTGATAAAGCAGCACAAATACCAGGATATATGAAAGATTTAATTTGGCGCAACAAACATATGTCAATAGAAAGCAAAACCCGCATATACAAAACGATAGTTCGACCAATTATCGTATATGTAGCAGAAACTAGGGCTGATACAACAAAAACTAAAACAAATAATAAGCATATGTGAAATGAAACCTTAAGGACTATTCAGAGGAAAACATCATTTGATAAAATACACAACACGAAATTAGGAACAAATGCCATATTCAAGACATAACCAAATTTATTATAGAAATACGAAAATATTGGAAGAATAGAAGAAAACCGACTTGCAAAAAGAGCTGAAGAAGATAGACCAATGGACGGGGAAGAACAAGAGGAAGACCAGCCAAGAGATGGATAGACAGTGAATGCACATCCAATACGTCTTCCTCCGAGAAGCGATTTTGGAAATAAACAGGACGAAAATCCTACATATTATGTTTAAGAATAAGAAAAAGATTTAAGAAAATAAGTTGTTGAACATGACATTTATTTAAGAAAGAGAAAGACAAAATTATATGTTAATTAAAATAAAAATCTGGACGGATAAGTAATCTCTTCATAAGAAGTTAACAACAGAAAGAGATAGACACGTTTTGTTGTTCTGTCAAGGTCATGAGCAAATGGGTTTATATGTATATGTGACATCTATCGGCGAGATATTCTCGAGATACATAAGAAATGTGCGGTTACATTATAAAGAACTGACTGGTTACTTTGAACCGCACAATGTAATTTGCGGAGGGAACCGTTACGGATGTTGGACTACTTCGCCCCTTGCTATCCAGTTATACATTCCTCTATGGATTTTCGGTATGAGAAACCTGAAAATCCAATCCAAAAAATACTTTTTGTAGCTGCTACTTCATGTACGCGACGAAAAATATTATTGAATGATGTATAAACGATGCTGAGGTAACCACCAGTTGGCAGATTCATAAACATTTTCAATTATAAATTCTACGTTATCAAATTCAATCGTTTCGCTCGCTCTATTAATACAAAATACTTAAACATGATAAATAACATACATAATGAAAGAATTACCTACGTATTATTTTTAAAAATCCTCATAAATAACTACTTTAGTGATCTTAGTTATAGCACTGCCATCTAATCGTATGTTCAAGAACTATAATCAGTAGTTGCTAGCATCTACATCTCTATGGTCAGGAAGAGTTTCTTCTTATCATCTGTAATAAAAACACATTTATTTTCACACCTGAGGAATATTCCGGAAGTTGTATTGTCTATGAAGCGTCATGCTAAACACTGTGTGATTCAGGGTTTACAAACTTGCATAAAATACCTTCTACGTGGGAAGGTGTAACCCCTATTAATACATATACAGAATGGAAGTAATACAAATTAGTTCATCTGTAGGACATGAGTTCGCGTCTCAAGTGGGATGTGTGGTGTTCATCCATAATTTGGTAACGTATATCTTGTTCTAATTTATGTAATAAAGCAATTACTTAAATTTGTGTTGAATTACACAATATAGGGTCATACCATTAAGCCTGGTCATGAGATTCAAACTACACATTCTGTTACCGCCCCAGCCTCTAGCACAAATGAGCACGTGACACTTGATCTGGGAATGACACCACATGTCAATTGTCTAGAAATTTAACCTTGTACTACCCTCTGGCGGCACTATGGCCCTGGGGTCGACTCAGCCTCTAACGGAAATGAGTACCAGACGCTTGTTCTGTAAAGACGGCCGTCACGCAGGGCTGACAACCCGGCTGACATAAAGTGCCGATTGTCTAGAAAAAGTGGGAGCCCTAACCTCCTACTACCCCAAGGGCCTCCGGGTCTGTTGTGGATCACTTTACTTTACTTTACTACTCCAAGCGGCTCACAAGGCCTCTAGTGGAATCATTTATTTTGTTTTCATTGTGGTCCGTATAATTAAATAATTATCACGAGTTTCGTTAAGAAAAGTGATCCCACTACAGGGCTTAGGGGTATTAGGAGGTTATGGCTCTCACTTATTATAGATAATCGAGACTTGATGTCTGCCCCGCCTGTACCCTCAGACTAGCGATTGCTTTCATTCCGTTAGAGGCTGAGTCGAATCCATTACCATAGTACCGACATGGACCAAATCGCACGACCGGCCGTAATTTTCTATTTTTCGCAATCTGAACTTGGTATATGCCATTGAAATGAAACGAGGGTAGGAAAAAATTGAGCGAAATGCGATCATTATAAGTGAGAGTGAAACACGAAATTAAAAATCGTTGTACCGGCCGCCATGTTTGTTTTCTGACAATTCATATGATTTAATTAACATACATAGGACTTGAAGAATTGGCTTAGTTTTCGCAGTTCCTGGACGACGGACGTTTATGTGTGTACTGTTAGTGGAAGTAATAGCACATGAAATGCCACTTCATCATTACTTAGAAAGAAGCTATTGATGTATCCCATCTAGTAGACACCGTGTTACACATGTCCGTTAACGCTCTAGATGCCATAATAATTTCTGTTCAATTGAAACCAAACTTGGCAATAGATTTAAAAAGTAAGATCAAGTCTTAAAATTCATCGGAGAACATTTTGTTTAAACAACTCACCTCATAGGATTCATACTTCCATGATATCGCGATTTCAAACACAGTCGTGTTCATCTTCAGCCATAACTCCGACTGAAGATGAACACGACTGTGTTTGAAATCGCGATATCATGGAAGCATGAATCCTATGAGGTGAGTTGTTTAAACAAAATGTTCTCAGATGAATTTTAATGATTATACCTCATTATGTTTACTTCCCAATATTAATTTAATATAAGATCAAGTCTGTTTACCAACAAAATCGGACTATTAAGTATAGGAGTTCACCTGAAATGAAAATTTAGCAATCGCTCTAACGGTTGCAATTTTCAATTTTCACAACTAAACTAAGTACATGGTATTAAAATAAACCGAGGAAGGTATTTTAAAATCAGCTAATGCCGACCAGTAGAAGTAAGGATTTACCTGTAACCCGAAATTAATAATTGACTCTAGCGATCCCATGTTTGGTTCTTCACAATACATAACATTACATTTAATTAACAGTTATTGGTAATGTATTTTATAAGATGTATTGTTTAATTTATTTCAATGAAGTTTCAGAAAAACTAATTGATAGATATTATTTAAATTTAAGTTATGTATGTGATAACTTACATGTAACTTATTTACTCGAGTAATTTCCACCTTTTTAAGATTTAAGAGCGACAATTTTAGGGAGGGAATTATGCGATGACTATGAAAATATCAATACGAAGAGCACTATCAATTAGAGATCTACAGTAATTACCACTTGTAACTTAAAATATGCAGTGTAGCTGAGAGACTTTATTCCCATAGTTGAGTTTAACGACACTGATGATGTGACGGAATAACCCTGTTACCAATGCACAGTGATACCTAACTATATTCAGACTGACGACAACAGATGCGCGGGTATCACACTGCAGGTACCGTTAGGTCTTTGTAGAAGGGTTTTCCATGAATTCCTTTGTATTTTACTTGAAATTTTCATAAGTGTCCACATGTCTAACTGAAATTTTTTGGCCTAAGTAATGCACATTGTATCGGAGATGGATTTAAAATAAATAAATAAATATATATATGTGTGTGTGTGTGTGTGTGTGTGTTTGTGTGTAAGCGTAAGGGAAACTTACGCGAGGGCTATGTGAAGAAGTAATTCTCTTCATGCCCGATGTTGTAGTAACATTTTGAAGAAGGATATGTGTCCTGAAAAAGAATTACTGGTTCAGTTGGGTTTAATTTTCGTTAGAGCCGGATTCTCTTCTTAGGGTCGGACATAGGTACACTGGATAGGAAAACACTTTAACATTATGAAAAATATTTCTTGTAGAAATAATTGCAAATTTATTCACTTTTTAATTTCCCAGCAGATCAAGTAAATGTAGATGGTATTATTCTTCACCGTCAATTTAAAATAAATTATTTTCTTAAATAAATTATTATTCTTTTGTTGATAATTACATTTTATCAGGAGAGCTCCATTGCTTCTCTCTTTGTTGAAAGTTGTATGCAGAATGATTAGTTTACTTCTTTTATAATTTTAAGACCATTATTACATCACATGATGTTATTTTTAAATTCTATTAGTTAATAATTCTTTAGGTATAAGGTTTAATTTGATTTGTTAAATAAGAAATCCATTCTTTTAACATCCAATCAAAGTTTAGTTTACTTTCATTTAAGAATATGAAGTTAAGCAGGTGTTCGTATTACAGTTATAATGGAAGGATTTATAATTTTGACAACAATGACTTAAAACAATTTTTAAAAGCATTCTTTACAAAGACCTTTAGAAAGTACAATTTCTTTAATTCTTACTGAGATATTTTTATTCAATTATGCGAGTAAACACGGTATTAATAATTTGTTTTTTTCTACAGTACTACAAGTTCAAATAAATTGGCAACAAAAATTAAGTTTCTCAAATTTAACAAAAGAAATATATATTCCGTAAAACGTTGTCGACTTGCCGAGGAATTCGCTTAGTTTACTCAGTTCCTGCGTGACGGACGTTTCCTTATTAACAATTCTCTTCTTTAATGTACCTCCTCCGAGCTTAGTTCCAGTTGTAACATAAGCAAATCACATGTATGAACTATGTTTTCATTGGTCTAATAACTGTTTACCTTTAAGCCTGTAAGAAAATGTAGACTTTCTAACACTCAAAATAAATAAAATAAAAGTAATACATATAAATATATTACTTAGCACATGTCTATATAAGTTCCCTAGGACAGGTTTCACAAGTTTAATAGATTAAATTAATATTTATTGTTACGAGTTTCAATTGTTTCAAATTACTGCTTTTCTTATACTTTTTAAAGCTTCAAAAAGGGAAACCTTAAAAAAATGAAGAGGAGCAAATTATTATGTATATTTTCAAGCGTTCAGTAAAAAAATATCCTGCATTATCCATCGAGGATGTGGTGAAATAATAGCAGAATTTCCAGGTGAGTCAGCATAGCGCATATGGTCTGCTCATAAAACTAATGGAATAGTAAATAAAGGATGTCTATCGACATCATGCAAAAAAAAGCGTAAACATTTATTAGGTAGACCCATATATATTATACGACACAGCGAAGCATTTAACTCCAGTCATAGCAGCACTGTTGATGCGTCGCACGAACGTAGATATTAACCATCTTCAGTCTCAAACAAATAGCAAGTGAAGCACTTACATTGTTCATAAATGCTGGTGTTCCCGCATACAAGAGTAACTAACAAGAGACTGATGTGAAGTGAGTGTACGCGGAATGACACATTACTTCTCAAATCATCCACAAACGAAGCAGGTCAATGTTCCGCTGTGTCGGATAATACATTATTGTCATAAATAATTATTAAATGGAAATTACTAATTATTGATACCATCGTACCCTTATTTCTCATAAAATACGGTGTATCTTAAGAAAAATGTTTGTATCATTGACACTTCCAAAGACAATTCAGTGATATGGCCGGTCAAATTTGCACCATGGTTCCCCCAATAGACAGAGTTGGCGGAGTAATATATTAAGATAGTTTACAATACAACTGGAACTTAGCTCGGATGCAGTATAGCATCGCAATTCAAATTTGGACGGGAAGGGACACATTTTTCTCAGGTTTTTTGAGGTTTGAGGTTCTTTTATATGTAAAAAATGTACGATACTGGACAAACGGCTTTATTTCCCTTCCTTAGGAAGCAATGCTCAGAATTTTTATGCTCTGAAAAATGAATGCACATTGTCTTAAATAGAGAAGAGAAGGAAATTCAACTTAGAGACGCACATCCTCTTTATAGATTATAAGAAGTCCTTTGTGTCTAGACCAAAATTATGGAACATATTAAGTGAAAAAGGAAATCCACTACACTTGATAGCAGTAATTAAAAAATGTGTGAGAAAACAACAATAAAAATAAATCAAAGAGAATCAATACATATAACAGGAGGAGTTAGACAAGGTTTTCCACTATCAACCATTCTTTTTAACATTAATTTTGACGACATGATAAAATCATGGAATCAAATGACGACTGGGGGAATTAACTTAGGAAATATAGTAATAAAAACAGTAGCCTTTGCAGATGACCAGATTTTAATAGCAAAAACAGAGGACGAACTGGAAAGAACGCTATATAAACTAAATGAAATATAAAAGAATACAACATGGAAATATCTTCAGGAAAATAAAAAACAGTGGCCTTCAAGGGCGCTCATCCAGTTCGGACGAAGATAATATTAGACAATAAACCAATAGAACAAGTAGTAAGATATAACGTCCTAGGTTGCGAAATATCATACACAGCGGAAACAGATATAAATAACAAACTAAATAAGTTTAATTATATAACAGGAACATTAGAAAGAACTTTGAAAAATAAAGCCATGAAAGACTCTATAATAAAATTATACAAGACAATGGCAGTGCCTATTATTACTTATGGTTCCGAAACTAGATACAAGCTGCTGAAATGTGATTCCTCAGACCAATAGCAGGATATCAAAGAACAGACAAAAAACATAACACAGAAACAAGACAACAACTAAAAGTAGAGGAATTAAACACAACAATAGTGAAATACAGAACAAACTGGAAATAACACTTGGCAAGGATGACCGAGAATTGAATACCAAAAGCAGCATACAGCTATTCACCACGAGGAAGAAGAAGTCTGGGAAGTCCAAAGAAAAGATGGAAACAGCAGCAATTTGGAGCCGGAACAGGCTAGTAAATAAGTCTAAACCGTGACGAAGAAGAAGAAGACACTGTCTTAAACTACCGCTATATAATAATATATTTTTAGGGGATCATTTGCTCTCATTTGAAACCTGACTGGGAATTTGGGAGATGATTCCAAGTTCCCATGGAAGAGAAATACTGTAGTATGAAATTCGTTACGTCATACATGTCAGAAAGTATCAATGACGTATTTCTGTGAAGTTCACTATTTTATCGCTTGGAGCATTTCTTGAATCTCCCCGGAGGAAATCATCTATTACACTTTAGTCCGGCTTTACGAACCACGGAATTGCACCGTGAATTTTTATCGAACATGTCTGTCAATAAAATATATACACCCTGTTTCTAAAGCTCTTTTACGATTTTTCAGAATTGGCATACATGTAACTTTTAAGAGTATTTTGACGAGTTTCGAAAGAGTGGAGCTATTGAGGTTATTCTCATGAAAATGTTATTTTTTTTTAAATTTAGGCCTACATATCATCATCGATTCCATTTAATAAACACTCAGAATCTTCTTGACAAAAAATAAATATACATTATTTATTTGTATATAGATTTTTAAATGTTGACACATCTTTCAGTGCACAAAGTTTCATTACCCTTTTCCACTCATCCTTAACCATCCACTCAATGCTCTCCAGATCTTTTGTTGTCATTCTAGTTCCTATTCCTCTCTGTCTTCTTCCAGGTGGACACCAAATTTCAGTGTTTTTCTGGGTAACCTTTTTTCTTACATTCATCATATATTTCCCAATATAGCAAAAATAAGTTCTCTTACATCACAGTTCAAATAGTTCATTTTTCAGCTGTGACGTTATTCGTGTCGGGGTGTGATATATATATATATATATACATCTATAGTAATTCTGCCCGAGGGCAGGTCCTTCACTGCAATCATAGCATTTTCGTGCTATGCTTTCAGCTTTACCAGGGAATTGTAGGTGTGGTAGCTTCCCGTTGCTTTCCACACCGGTTATGGATGATGATGATAATGATAAGAGTGAGGATGAGGATGATGATAATGGCCATATGATTTCGGGTACCGTTTGGGCCTTAAAGTTTTCCTGACATTTGTCTTACAGCTGAGGAAAACCCCCAATAAGAACCTCACCCAGAAAAACTGCCCCGACCGAGGATCGAACACGGCCCCATTGCGTGATCAGCACGCTATCTCGAGACCACAGCGGTGGACATATAAATATAAACGATAGCCTACAAGGAAATAACAGGTGATTCACCTTTTTTTGTCGAAATGAAGTTAGAGATGTATTTTAATTATCTAGAAAGCAATATCATTTGGAAGTGTGAAGCAGTAAAAGCTATAGTTTTGCCATGGATATCCTAAGTCCAAAGTTTGTCATACAGGTAAGGAAGGATGTGCGTTGTACAACTGAAACTTTATTTTCTATGTTTGAATAAGAAAGTGACTTACATGGTTCTTTCCTTGTAGTCTTCAGTATCTTGGGTTATCCCCGTCAAAGATTCAAGGTTGGCCTCTGGCCACTGGTTCCAACGTTTCGGCACGATCTCACATGTTGTTGTCAAGGACCAACGATATGTGAGATCATCTCGAAACGTTGGAACAAGAGGTCAACCTTGAATCTTTGACGCTGAAAACTCAAGAAACCTTTATCATACTTATATTCGCGATTATGCTATTTAAATAGATTGAGAAAGACATTCTCCAAAAAGAGCAAAATCCTCTAGCGGCCGCCATATTTTTTTCCGTAAGGAAACTGAATACATACGATTAATTAAAAAAAACATGTTCCGTAAACCAAACAAATCGGAGAATATTTTGAACTTGATGGAAATATTCGCTTAGTTTGCAGTTCCTGGGTGAAATAATTTTTCCATCTTATTTTCGCTTTAATATCAAGGTTATATCGCCTCTTAGGATCTTCAGTTGTAACTATTACTCTGTGTTCATTGTTGTTGAAATTATCTTCTGTTGTTGTGTACTTTAGTATAAACAGCAACCGACGTTTCGTCCACTGCTGCGGTAGGCACCTTCAGGAGACAGAGCGTAGCCTCTGTGAACTCTTCAATTAAAGGCTAAACCATAAAAACCTATACATTTATTTTTGCACTATGTAACTAATATTGTATACTTACACTATTGTTGATGTGCATCGTAATTTGACATTCCCGCATAAAATCTTGGTTGCTAGGAAAACGAAAGAAATCTCAATACTTTAAAAAATGACCAAAAGCACTAGTGCGGTAAGTAAAAAACATTTGTTTTGGAATATTGATAGTGATACTGCATTTTGTATTAACTCATCACACCACATCTCTTCATCACTGCACACATCATCTAAAACTGTCTCCATAATCTGAAATAAATCCCAACCAAATAGGTTTTACAGTTTTAACAAATTTAAGATGGCGGCATGACCAATAATACTTATTATTTCTCCATAGCAACACATATACCCGATTCACCTTCTAAAATATAACATTTATCTTCAATTATATTTATTAATATTTTAGCTAATATCTTAATTACTAAAATAAATACACATAGTGCAAAAAATAGTATGCAACACACATGCGGTAAACACATGACGGATTATCGGAAATTAAAAAGAAAACTCGGCGCAAGCGCATCGTTTTTTTAAACTTTTCCTCGGTCCGTATCAAGTGCTTGCCACACTCGTATCGCAATATCCTACAGTATGTCTATTAAGAATTGACTTTATATTGAGTATTTTATTATATTTTAAATAAATGTATGTAACTAAATTCCCATCACTGACTTAGAGGACGTGTAGTGGGGACCAAGACGGTTACTTTTAGAAACTCATGTCCGGAAATGTACAGTTTTACCGCTACGGGCATACAAAATACTAAAAACACTTTCAACTCTCCCGCATTTTGGGTACCAAAGACCTGCACGTTCTCCCGACTTTACCCCACTAGACTATTACCTGTGGCATCCGAGGAAGACCTACTGGCGTGGGTTATGACCGCGACGGATGTATGTACCAGAACATGGTACGGAGGTAAGGTATCTTTGCTGACGTAGGTGGTCGTCACATCGATCTATGTTTGTGGTTCCAGCCTAGAAGCAGTAGGCGTCAGAGAGAGCAACGTGTGTTGTGGTATTATGCGTGTAGCGGGAAAACGGTACGTTTCCGGATATGAGTTTCAATGCTAAACGTAAACGTCTTGGTCTCCACTACACGTCCTCTTAAGTCTGTAATGGGAATTTAGTTACATCCTACATACTCATGGAGATATGGATTCCTCCCTGGAAGAAGTTTCTTGTCATAGCTTCAGTAACTCTTATTTCTCTACATATGTCAATGAATGTCATGTGATCAACGCATTGCCTCAATGACATATCTAGTACGCAACTAAGGTATTTATTGGATGGAGTATCTTGGTAAAATGTTATTTAGGCTTGAGACTCTTTTATGAGTTCAAAAATCTTCAGATTCGGGATCCACGGCATAAAGTCCCTCCCGGAGAATGTGTCCCTAGGACTCTCCCATCATACAAATACATTGACCTAAGCCGGATTTGGTTTCTATATAGAATTTGATATTGTCGCGCCCCGCGTTTTTTCTCGTAAATAACACAACAGATGTTGTCTGAGAATCTTCACACACACATTATTTTCTTCGCCAAATTTTAATTATTCTTCATAAACAGTTTTACTTATAACACAGTCTCCTAGTATTCACTAACACACTTCCTTGCCTTTACTCTCGATATCGCTCAACTGCTCCACAATCGACCTCGCACTGGTTATGTACAGACTGTAACTAAATACTCTTTACAGACTTTGACACGTGTAGTGGAGACCAAGACTGTTACGTTTAGCATAGAAACTCATGTCCGGAAACGTGCCGTTTTCCTGCTAGACGCAAAACACCACGCCTGCTGCTTGTTGTCTAGACTCGATGTGACGACCACCTACGTCAGCACAGATACCATATTTTTGGTACACACGATCATGTCCTGCAACATCCGCCACAGCCAGTAGGTCCTCAGGGGTTCGTAAATCAAGGATTCATGTGACTACACAGATAGTAGTCTAACGGGGTCAAAGCGGGAGAACGTACTGGGACTTTGGCACCGAAATTCCAAGAGACTTGAGCGTGTGTTGTAGTATTTTGCATGTTTGTAGCGGGAAAACGTTACGTTTCCAGGATTTCAGTTCCTATGCTAAACGTAACTGTCTTGGTCCCCACTACACGTCCTCGAAGACTCTAATGGAAATTTAGTTGAATGGAACATTCTCGCCGTACAGTGTAGAATTTTCCTAAACGAAAGCCTCGGGAATATTAACTACTGATATTGAAAGATAGATGCGTATCCAATTTTCTCCGTAGGAGATCTAACTCACGATTCGAAGCTCGCGAATCTGTTCCAACTATACAATGCTCTCACCATCCGCGAAATTCAAAGGTACAACACTATTCCTGTGTCATGAACTGCTATATGTATATATATATATATATAAAATTCGCTAGACAAAATAAATCAATGTTTTTAAAATATATTATGAAGCTTTGTTAAGGTCACTGTGTTAAAGTTTTAATTAATGTATAACAGTACCTGATATCTCAGTCGTCCTCAATAACTTGCAGTGTTGTTTTATAGGAGGCCTTTCTATAACTTATGTATCATCTTCTGCTTTCATTTTGATACTGACTGTTGTTGGTAATTATTTTATACAGAGGGTTTATATTGCTGGGTATGTTCTCAATCAGCAGGTGTTTATTTGTGGTTTCCTTTTTTTTTTTTTTTTTTTTTTTTTGCTATCTTTTGTGTTTCTATGCCTGTCTATGTTAATGATACTCACATATTATCTCTTTTATTAATTTCCGTACTTAGTTGAGTGATATTTGTTAGTTCTTCTTTTCTTTGATGATATTATATCCTCATTATATCCATTTTGCAAGCCAGGAGTTTTATATAATTTAATTCTTTGTTATAATTTGCTAGTGTAAGTGGTAATTTCATCGTTCTGTTGATTAAGCTGATGAAAGTGCTGACTTTTTGTTGTGAAGGATGTCTGGATGTTTTATGGATAGCGATTGCGTTGTTTGTAGGAAACCACAAATAAACACCTGCTGAACGAGAACGTACCCAGCAATATAAACCCTCTGTACAAAATAATTACCAACAACAGTCAGTACCGAAATGAAAAGCAGAAAATTATACTTACGTTATCGAAAGGCCTTCTATAAAACAACACTGCAAATTATTGAGGCCGATGGAGATATCAGGTACTGTTTTACAATTATTAAAACTTTAAACAAAATAAACCTGATATTTTGTTGTGGAAATTGATTATTTTCTCGATGAAGTTTATAATTCCTTGCAGCTAACTAACACACTGACTATATCGAACCCATAGTTTCATGGTCGTACCTTCCTATTCTGAACTTTTATTTTTTAATCACCCCTGTATAATTTACTCCCTTCAAATCATGTCTAATGTTATTCTCCCCTCTTTTTCTTGACCTGCCCCCTGGCCGCTTTCCCTCTGTTATTCCTACAAGGAGTTTCCATTCCACTCTTTGATTCCCTATTCATGCCACACGTTCTTATTATAATAAATAATAGTTTCAAAAAACTAAAAGAGCACGCTTTATTACAAACCCGAACTCAAAAATGAAAAATAATTTTAATTTCCAACACGCTTGGGATAAATTTAAAGTGGTCAACAAAAAAATCTTATCCAACACATATAGAATAAAACTAGAATTATCAACAAAAAGAAAATAATTTTACCATCAAAAGCGTGGGGTGCTCTATATCAATTAATATATTTGATAATAAACAGATATTGCTAAAAGTAAAGTCTCTAAGAAGAACATTTAAAAATCATAAAAAGCACCCCACGCTTTTGTTGGTAAAATTGTTTTCTTTTTGTTGATAATTCTAGTTTTATTCTATATGTGTTGGAGAAGATTTTTTGTTGACCACTTTAAATTTATCCCAAGCGTGTTGGAAATTAAAAACTTTAAATTTATCCCAAGCGTGTTGGAAATTAAAATTATTTTTCATTTTTGAGTTCGGGTTTCTAATAAAGCGTGCTCTTTTAGTTTTTTAAAACTATTATTTATTTTTTTATTTTTTAGTTTTAATATTTTACAGAATAAGATAAAAATGTAAATATCTTTAAATTCCATACTATTGTAGTATGAGCTAAAAGTATTACTCTTCTAAAAAACCCTCTCCAGCCGGATTCGAACCAGCGACCTATGGATTACTGAAATTATATACCACTAGTTCACCGCTCTACCAACTGAGCTCTTACAACGATTGACTAGAAAGTCGACAAGTCCGCAACCTATTATACCAGTTATAATTTTTTTGATTTTCTGATGATTCTGGCCAGGAATTTAGAAATAAAATATGAAATTGGGAATTATTGTAGTGTCACGGGTTCTTTACAAGTATACAAAGTTTCAATTCGATTCAATGTCTGTAAGTGGGTGAAAATCGTGTTCAGAGATTCCGTTACATAAATACAAAGACACTTTTTTTGATTTTCTGATGATTCTGGCCGGGATTTTAGAAAATCAATATGAAATTATTGTATTGTCACGGGTCCTTTGCAAGTATACAAAGTTTCAAGTCTATCTTATGTTTCTAAGTGGGTGAAAATCGTGTTCAAAATTCCGTTACATAAATACAAAGACACTTTTTTTGATTTTCTGATGATTCTGGCCGGGATTTTAGAAAATCAATATGAAATTATTGTATTGTCACGGGTCCTTTGCAAGTATACAAAGTTTCAAGTCTATCTTATGTTTCTAAGTGGGTGAAAATCGTGTTCAAAATTCCGTTACATAAATACAAAGACACTTTTTTTGATTTTCTGATGATTCTGGCCAGGATTTTAGAAAATAAATATGAAATTATTGTATTGTCATGGGTCCTTTACAAGTATACAAAATTTCAAGTCGATCCAATTATTTTAAGTGGGTGAAAAACGCGTTGAAAGATTCAGTTACATAGATAGATAGATACAGGTCAAGCTAATATAAAGCGTGTAAAAAAACAGTTGATTATATTTTATTGCTGTTACAGTATTTTAAATACCTCACTTAATAAATATATAACATTATATATGTTTTCTTAATTATGAGAATTTAAATTGCTAGAAACGGATATACAGTATGTCTCTCTTAAGTCACTATCCATTTCAATCAAGCAAGGCAATGATTGAAAAATTAATTTTATTGTGAAGTTTTACACATTTTCTTCTTCTTCACTTCACGGGCTAGGCAAAATGCGTGTTCCGCCTCACCGTTGTTCTGTCCATCTTTTCACTGGCCTTCCTAAATTTCTTGAACTTCTTGGCTTGTAGTTAAATGCTGTTACGTTCATTCTTGCTACATGTCTAAACCATTTTGCTCTATATTCTTTGATTTTATCATTCAATGGATATATATTTATCTCTGTACTTATATATTCATTCTTTATCCGATCCATTCTTGTGCAGCCTTTTGTTCTTCTAAGGAAGTTCATTTCTATGCTTTGTATTCAACTTTGTAATTTTTTGGTCATTACACAAGTGTCACATCCATAAAGTAACAGGAACTGCCAATGTTTTACAAAACTTCAATCTGGTATCATTTCTTGTTTTGTTCTTTAATGTTCTATGTATAGTTCGACATATCATTTCAAATCTTGACAGTTTCACATTTACGTCTCTTTCAGTCTTTGTGTTTATAGTAAAATTACAACCCAAATAATTAAAAGTGTTACTTGTTCCAGAGGTTTGTTGCCTATTATGAGGTTTGATTCTATATGTTCACTTCCCCAAAATGCCATTATTTTTGTTTTTTCCTTTGATATTTTAAAATTGTATTCTTGTAATATCTGATTTAATTGATGTAAAGAACACGGCTGATTATTTTTATTTTCTTGAATAATAACCACATCGTCGGCATACATTAAAGCTTTTAATATTTTAAAACGGTCCATTCTTATACCTACATTAACATAACTTTTTGAATTTTGGATGATGTCATTAATATACAAATTAAAAAGGGTAGGTGATAAACTAGACCCCTGTCTTACACCTCTATTTATTAAAATTGGTTCGGTCTTTGATGTGCCTATATTTATTATAATTTGAGATTTTTCATATAAACTTTTTATCACATAAATTAATTTTGCGGGGTAGCCATGTATTTCCATGATTTTCCATAACTCATCTCTATCAACACGATCGAATGCCTTCTGAAAATCCATAAAAAAACAGCATGCGTCTGTAAGTTATGTTCTCTCCTTTTTTCAAATATTTGCTGTAATATGAATAAATTATCTATCGTTGGTCGCCCCGTTCTAAAGTCACTTTGTTCCTCTTGTTTTATTACTTCTGCTATTATTTAAAGTAATTAATTTATAATCCTTGCATAGATTTTATAAATTGAATTAAGTAGGCTAATTCCTTTACACATCTTATAATATCTTTCTACATGACCGCCATATAGATGAAAACACATACACCATCCTTCAGCTGTGAAACGAAATGAGACCTTAACATTAAAACCGTAAAAAAAAAAAGTCTGCTGCTTCAGTGATACATTCCGTAAATCAGGCAGACTTGATAAGGACGTTTTCATAGAGTGAAATGTAGAGTTTTCCAAACTGTGTTGCGAGGGGCATTCAACTCCCTACTGAGGCGTCACGTTGATGCGTTCGTACTGTCACTCGCAATTTGAACCAGCTGCACTGTTTCCGCTGATACGCGTGGTCGTTTAAAACGTGCCTCATCACACACACTGCTGGTACGCTTACATTTGTTTACAAGCAGACGAATGTGTCTTTATGGGGGCTGATTTACAAAATTTAAGGGTAAATTCAGACCTGGCGTCTTCACATGATATTCCGCGTACGCGTGCATAAACAATGGCAACCCGTTCTTCCACTAAGCTTACAGTGTATAGAACGAAAATAAAAATAAAATAGTAGTTTTTTCATGGAAATGGACAGTGACTTTCGAGACACCCTATATTTTTACGATATTTTCGGTCAGGGTACTTCTTTTCGTGTGGCTTATCCCCAAATGAAATGCAGAAGATGAAACGTGATTCTGAAAGGCCTTTATAGTCTAACTACTTGACGAAGTAGTTGAGGACCGCTGATTATCAGCTACTTATTTTAATAGTTTAATATTTTATCGCCACATCGTTAATAAGTGTTTATCCATGACAATTATATATTTTACTGTTTCACACTTATAAATGGTAGTTTCCTGAAATCAAAATTCTAGACACATTTCATGTTGAAGTTATGTAGTTAACTGCAATACAATAGTTTCCTTTAATAAATACATTTAATTGCTATAATAGATAAACATTTTAATATCCCATAAAGATAATGTAACTCATTGTTAATTAGTCCTCTCCATTCACTTTTAACTTACTTATTCAATATTAGGAGATCCAGAGGAGACACGAATCTTTCACTGAAAATCGAAAACATTTATCAGCTACATTATTAAGATTAGAGTTTATTGATATGCAAGAGTAGTAATTCATTCAATGATAGAAAAATATATTTCCTATTAGGTAATATCCGGCGTGCGTTGCTACAATATGCAATAGATAGCCTTACGGTTATGTGTGATTGTTTTCACTGCACTCCTACACTTTTAAATAAACTGACATCAGAAATTGAGTTTCTTCAATTTAACATGAGATGAAATATGTATTCCGTAAACCAGAAAATAGGACCATAGATTCGACTTGATGAGAAATTAGCAAAGTTCACGCATATCCTGCGTGACAGATTTTATTCATTTACAGCTTCTGGCGTAAATTGTTAGATTTCCCACTAACTGCTAGATATTCACCAGCAAGTGAACTTGAAGCCAACCACGAAGGTCGATAACTTGGAAACACAGGCTCCTCAACACTGAAGAATAATACAGGATGCGGTGGGAACAATGACCCATTTTAAACATGTTATTTTGGCATAAAGAAATACAACCACATCCTACCATTAATTATACGTCACGTTTTGTAAATTATGTACTTTAGATGTCCACCATTGTTGGCGATGCAATCTTCTGCACGAATACGCACATTTTCCATGACCTTACGAAGATTGTCACCTGTTATGGCCTGGATTTCGGCGTGAATGTTGTTTTTCAAGTCTTCAAGAGTTGTTGGCTTGTTAGTATTCAGTTTGGATTTTAGGAATCCCAAAAAAAATCACAAGCTGATAAATCGGGCGAACGGGGTGGCAGTTGACATTGCCAAAGTAGCTCTTACTCTTGCAATGTTGTCTGGGGTGCGAACCGTACGTGGCTTATTGTTTGTTCCAGATGTTGTTGCTCTGAACTGCTGGACCCATTTCCAAAAAGACTTCCGAGACAGAACTTGATCATTCCGACCAATGTTAAAATGTTGCCGGAAGAAACGCTGTGTCCGTACGACATTGTCACCACATTTGAAGAACGTTTCTATTGCAAACGCTCCATACTGACTGGCAATGCGTCGAACTCCACTACGCACTGGTATAAATTTTAACTCTCTGAAAAACCGTGTCCAATAACGGCGGGTAATTTAAAATAAGTCATTGTGTTTAGCACATTCTGTACAATGTTAAAAACCCAAATTGCACTTTCCTCTATGGATTTTCGGTATATAAGATCTGAAAATCCAATCCAAAAATTATTTTTGCAGACAAAATGTATAAATAACAAGAAGAACGACGAAAAATATTTGTGAATGACGTATAAACGATGCTGAGCTAATCACCAGTTGGCAGATTAATTAAACATTCTCAATTATAAATGCTACGTTATCAAATTCAATAGTTTCGCTCCCTACATCAATAGAAGTTACTTAAACTTGACAAATAACATAAATAATATAATGTGATAAACAATTCCCTACGTTTTATTTTGCAAAATCCGCATAAATAACTATTTTAGTGACCTTAGGTGTAGCACTGCCATCTAGGCGTACATTTAAGAAATGCAATCTACTTCTCCAGGGTCAAGAAGAATTTCCCATCAACTGTTATAAAAACGTATTTATTTTCACATCCGAGGAATATTCCCGTCTGTAAGCTGTGTTCTATTTAATGTAATTCAGGGTTTACAAATTTGCATGAAAATGCCTTCTACTTGGGAAGGTGTAACATATACAGAATAAAAGTAATACAAACTAGATCATTTATACGACATGAGTCAGCGTCTGAAGCGGTGTATGTGGTTATAATTCATAAACTGGCAATGTATACATTGACTTCGTTTCTTTAATGAGGCAGTTACTTGAATTTGTGCTCCAACTATACAATTCTAGATCCCTACTCTCACCAAGCGCGAAATTCAAAAGCTACAACCATTCCTGTGTGTTGAACTCTGCTATATATATATATATATATATATATATATATATATAGTAATTCTGCCCGAGGGCAGGTCTTTCTCTGCAATCATAGCATTTTCATGCTATGCTTTGCAGCTTTACTAGGGAATTGTAGGTGTGGTAGCTTCCCGTTGCTTTTCACACCGGTGAAGGATAATGATAAGGATGATGATGATGGTGGCCATATGATTTCAGGGACCGTTTGGACCTTAACGTTTTCCTGACATTTGTCTTACAGGTGAGGAAAAACCCCGATTAAAACCTCACCCAGAAAAACTGCCCCGACCGGGGATCGAACCCAGGCCCGCTGCGTGAGAAGGCAGCACGCTACCTCGAGACCACATACCTAGACACCACAGCGGTGGACTGCTATTGTATATATATATATATATATATATATATATATATATATGCAAAATTCGCTAAACAAAATAAACCTGATTTTTTTGTGGAAATTGGGTCTTTTTTTATGGTTTGTGATTCCTTACAGCTAACTAACATAGAGGTTACATCGAACCATGGTCGTATGTTCCTATTCTGAACTTTTTTTTTCAATCACCTCTGCATAATTTTCTGCCTTCAAACATGGTTAATGTTATTCTCCCCTATTTTTCTTGGCCTGGCTCCTGGCTGCTTTCCCTCTTGTATTCCTACAGGTAATTTCAATTCCACTCCTTCATTCCCTATTCGTGCCGCAACCCCTCATTATAAAGACATTTGATTATATTTTAATCCTGATACAATATTTTAAATACCTCACTTCCTAAATATACATTACATATGTTTTCCTACTAATGAGAATTTAAATTACTAGAAACGGATGTACAGTATGTCTCTAAAGTAACTATCCATTTCAATAAAGGGACGCAATGATTGAACAATTAATATTGTTGTGAAGTTTTACACATATGATACTGTCTTTCTACACGACCGCCATCTGTCAGCTCTGAAACGAAATGTAGACCTTAACATTTGAACCACAAAATGAATCCTGCTGTTTCTGTGATACGATTCCGTAAACCCGGTTAGACTTGATAAGGACGTTTTCATAGAGTGAAATGTAGAATATTCCTAACTGTGTTGCGAGGGGAATTCAACTCCATACTGAGGCGTCATGTTGATGCTTTCGGAGACTCTCTTTGGTAATTTGAACCAGCTGCATTGTTACCGCTGACACGCGTGGTTGCACATGACGTGCCTTATGACACACACTACTGGTACGCTTAAATTTGTTTACTAGTAGACGAATGTGTCTTTCTTGGGGCTGGTTTACGGAAGTTATGGGTAAATTCAGCTCTGGCGTTTCCATATGACATCCGATCCGCGTACCAGTGCACAAACAATGGCAGCCTTCTTCCCTGCTAAATATGTTGCACCAAGCAAACAGTGTATAGAAAGAAAATATAAAAAAATAGTAGTGTTTTCATGGATATAGATAGTGACTTAAGATATATCCTGTATTGTTACGATATTTTGAATCAAGGTATTTTTCTTCGTGTGGCTTTTCGCGAAATGAAGTACAGAAGATGGAACATGATGCTGAAAGGCCTTTATAGTTTTATCTACTTGAAGAAGTAGTTGAGGACGAGTGATATATCACGTACTTGTTTTAATGTTTTAACTTGTTATCGCCACATAATTAATAAGGATTTATCAATGACTACACTATATCTTTTACTGTTTCACACTTGTATATTATATTTTTCTGAAAAAAAGAGAATCCTAGACACATTTCATATTGATGTTATATAGTTAGCTTCAATACAATAGTTTCCATTAATAAGTACATTTAATTACTATAAAAGATAAACATTTTAATATTTTTAACGAGAATATTCCCATAAAGATCATATAACTTATTGTTATGTAGTCCTCTCCATTCCCTTTTATTTTACTTATTCAGTATTAGGAGATTCAGAAGAGACACGAATATTTCATTGGAAATTGAAAACATTTATTAGCTACATTATTAAGATTAGAATTTATTGATGTGCAAGGAGTAATTCATTCAATGAATTAGCTAATACCCGGCGTGCGTTGCTACAGTATGCAATAGATACTCTTACCGTTATGTGTGATTTGTTTTCACTGCAGTCGTACACATTTAAATAAACTGTCATCAGAAATAGTTTCTTCAACTCAACATGAGATGAAATATGTATTCCAGTAAACCAGCAAACTGGCACCATAAATTCGACTTGTTGAGAAATTAGCGACGTTTACGGAGATCCTGCACGACAGACTTTATTTATTTATAGCTTCTGCCACAAATTGTTAGATTTCCCACTAATTGCTCTCCATCAACTGAACTACAAGCCATCCATAAACGTCGGCATCTTGAAACATAAGCTCATTAACACTAAAGAATAATATGATGTTAACAACCGAAATTGTACCTTTCTCTATGGATTTTCGGTATACAAACCCGAAAATCCAATAAAAAAATTATTTTATGAAAAAATTCCATGCGCTCAGAGAAAAGGAATTATTTCTAAATGATGTATAGACGATGCTGAGATATCCACCAGTTGGCAGGTTCATGAAACATTTGCATTTGTAAATGCTACGTTATCAAATTCAACCGTTTCGCTAGCCCTGTTAATACAAGGTACTTAAGCATGAGATATAACGTAGTAATAAACAATTACCTATGTTTATTTTAACAAAATCTGCATAAATAAATATTTTAGTGATCTTACTAATAGCACTGCCATCTAGGCGTATGTTCAAGAACTATAATCAGTGGTTACTAGCCTCTATTTATCTAGGGTCAAGTAGAGTTTCTTCTTATAAAAACACATTTATTTTCACATCCGATGAATATTCCCTTCTACGAAGCGTAATGCTGCGTTCTAATTAATGTAATTCAGGGTTTAAAAACTTTCATGAAAATCCCTTAGAAGGGAAGGTGTAACATATACAGAATGAAAGTAATACAACTTAGATTGTCTCTAGGACATTAGTTAGCGTCTCAAGCGGTGTACATGGTGTTGATCTGGATTGGCGAAGTATACTTTGATTCTGTGTGTTTCCCTTGGCAATTGCCTAAATTTGTTTTCCAAGAATACAATGTTCTTACCACCAGCGAAATTCAAAAGCTACAACCATTCCTGTGTGATGAACTCTGCTCTCTCTGTCTGTCTGTCTGTCTGTCTGTCTGTCTGTCTCTCTCTCTCTCTCTCTCTCTCTCTCTCTCTCTCTCTCTCTCTATATATATATATATATATATATATTGTGGAAATTGGTTCTTTTCCTGGCGAAGTTTATAATTCCCTACAGCTAAATAACACAGTGACTATAACGAACCTGTAGGTTCATGGTCGTATTTTCCTATTCTGAACTTTTTTTCGTTTACCCCTCAATAATTTACTTCTTTCATATGAAGGTTAATGTTATTTTTCCCTCTTTTCATTGGTCTTCCTTCTGGCCGCTTCCATTCTGGTATTCCTACACGTAATTTCCATTCCCCTCTTTCATTCCCTATACAACCATACATTCTTATTATAAAGAAACTAGATTATATTTTAATCCTGTTACAGTATTTTAAATACCTCATTTAATAAGTGTACAACATTACATATGTTCTTCTTAATTATGAGAATTTAAATGACTAGAAACGGATATACAGTGTGTCTCAAAGCCGGTGTCTATTTCAATAAAGGAAGGCAATGATTTAAAACTTAAAGTTATTGTAAAGTTTCACACACATTATACAGTCTTTCCACATGACAGCCATCTATGTGAAAATACATACTCCATCTTTCAGCTGTGAAACGAAATGTAACTAATAGAAATGTAGACCGTATAATTTAAAACCGACAAAACGTCTGTTGCTTTCGTGATACGATTCCGTAAATCATTAGACATACGTGATAAGGAAGTTTTCCTAAAGTGAAATGTAGAATTTTCCACAAACTGGTGTTTTCCAAACTGTGTTTACGATGGGCATTCAAATCTCTACTGAGGCGTCATGTTGATGCGTTCGTACTGTCACTGGCAATTTGAACCGCTGCACTGTTTCCGCTGATACTCTTGTTCGTCCATGACGTAACTCATCACACACACTGCCAGTCCTCGTTTACTAACAGACGAATGTGCGTGTGTTGGGGCTGATGGAATTTATGGGTAAATTCAGCTCTGGTGTCTTCTTATGACTATTTAACTCATGCCCCAAATGGGAGTCAATGACCAATCACGTTTCAATGATTTCTGTTTTACAACCAATCAGAGTCGTGTTTCACGAAATATTTATCAGTGTTATAATTACCATATATTAAACAAAGCTCCTCCTTTTTAATATTCTGAACAGGTCTGACCGTTATTTTGCAGTGACTGAGCCTATAAGAAATACGGCTACCAGATTGTATATATAGTGCATACATGTCAACATTTGTAGCAATTTATTATACCACCAAAAAAAGAAACCACTGTTTGACTTTCTTAAATGTATTTTTTCCCAGGTAATAATCCAGAAAAATATAATTGTAATATTTACATCATACGACATCAGAAATGAATTAATATACAGATTGATGTTTCATTTTTTCTCCACTAGAGAGCATTCTTACAATATTGCGTTCCTTTGGCAATAAATAGTATGATCTGGTTGCAGTGATAAACAAAAGAAGCAGTAGAAGCGTACCTATCGTTTCTCATTTGTTTTCAAACAATCGCCGTTTGCATTAAATATATAAATATTTTGAAATAACTACAGTTAAATAATGATTTGTGAGTAAACAGCTTAATTTTATTCGTTAAATAGTCCTAACAAATGCCACTCTTGATTTCCAAATTCTCTAGATAAATTCACTCCTCACTTCGTGAGTCGTGAATTTATCGATAATTTGGAAATCACTCGTGGCATTACTTATGACAATCCGCGTTCCCGTGCACAAACAATGACAACCCGTTCTTTCGTGCTAAATGTGTCATCAGAAATTGAGTTTGTTCAATTTAATTTGAGATGAAATATGTTTTCCGCTAACCAGCAAAATGGGACCACAAGTTCGACTTACTGAGAAATTAGCAAAGTTCACGCAGTTCCTGCGTGACGGACTTAATTCATTTATAACTTCTAACGTAAATTGTTAGATTTCTCAATAACTGCTGGATACTTTTCGTCAACTGAACTTCAGGCCATCGACGAAGGTAGATTACTTGGAAACATGGACTCTTTAACACTAAAGAATAATACAATATTAACAAACCAACCTCCCTCTATGAATTTTCAGTATAATAAAACCTCCAAATCCAATCCAAAATCTACCCCATGAGAAAACAAATAGTAGAGAAAGTGGGGGAAAATTATTTCTGCATGATGTATTAAACGATGCTGATCTAACCACCAGTTGGCAGATTCATTAAACATGTTCAATTATATATACTACGTTATCAAATACATTCGTTTTGCTCGCTCTATTAAAACAAAATATATAAACATGTAATAAACAATTACCTATGTTTTATTTTACAAAATCCGCAGAGATAACTATTTTAGTGATCTTAGGTATAGCACTGCCATCTAGGCGAATGTTCATAAACTACAATCACTGGTTGCTAGCCTCCACTTATCTAGGGTTAAGAAGAGTTTATTCATATCATCTGTTACAAAAACATCTTTATTTTCACATCCGAAGAAAATTCCCATCTATGAAGCGTACAGTTGTGTTCTATTTAATGTACATTAGTGTTTACGGACTTGCACAAAAATACCTTCTACTTGGGAAGGTGTAACATATTCAGAATGATAGTAATACAAATTAGATTGTCTCTTGGACATGAGCGAGCAACTTAAGCGGTGTACATGGTGGTAATCTACATATTGACAAAGCATACGTTGATTCTACCTACCCACCATTGTAACTACCTAAATTTGTGTTCCATCTATGCAATTCTCTCACCACCCGCGAAATTCAAAACCTAGGCCTACAACCATTCCTGTGTGATGAATCCTGTTATATATATATATATATATATATATATATATATATATATGTGTGTGTGTGTGTGTGTGTGTGTGTGTGTGTGTGTGTGAGAATTGTTATATATATTTCAGAGAATTGTTATATATATAGCAGGATTCATCAGACAGGAATGGTTGTAGGTTTTGAATTTCGCGGGTGGTGAGAGAATTGTATAGATGGAACATAAATTTAAGTACGAGTAGTTACAATGGTGATATTTGAAAAAAGAAGAGAACATAACCTACAGACGCATGTTGCTTTTATTGATTTTGAGAAGGCATTTGATCGTGTTGATAGAGATAAGTTATGGAAAATAATGGAAATACATGGCTACCCCGCAAAATTAATTTATGTGATAAAAAGTTTGTATGTAAAGTCTCAAAATATAATAAATATAGGCACATCAAAGACAGAAGCTATTTTAATAAATAGGTGTAAGACAAGGGTGTAGTTTATCACCTACCTTTTTAATCTATATATGAATGACATCATCCAAAATTGGAAAAGTATTGTTAATATAGGTATAAGAATGGACCGTTTTAAAATATTAAACGTTTTAATGTATGCTGACGATGAGGTTATTATTCAAGAAAATGAAAATAATTTGCAGCACTCTTTACATCAATTAAATCAGTTATGCCAAGAATATAATTTGAAAATATCAAAAGAAAAAACGAAAATAATGACATTTTGGGGAAACGATCATATAAGATCAAAAATCGTAATAGACAACAAACCTCTGGAACAAGTAACAAATTTTAATTATTTTGGTTGTAATTTTACTGTAAACACAAAAACTGGAAGAGACATACATATGAAACTGTCGAAATTTCAAATGATATGCGGAACTATGCATAAAACATTAAAAAATAGAACAAGAAGATATACTAGATTGAAATTTTATAAAACATTGGCAGTTCCTTCATTACTTTATGGGAGCGAAACTTGGGTAATGACCAAAAAATTGCAAAGTGGAATACAAAGCGAAGAAATGAACTTCCTTAGAAGAACAAAAGAGTGCACAAGATTGGATCGGATAAGAAATGAAGATATAAGAACAGAGTTAAATATATATCCATTGGATGAGAAAATCGGAGAATATAGAGAGAAATGGTTTACACATGTGGAAAAAATGAATGTATCAAGATTTACCAAGAGAAGCATTCAACTACAAGCCAAGAGGTTGAAGGAATGTAGGAAGGCCAGTGAAAAGATAGACAGAACAACTGTGAGGCGAAACAGGCAATTTGCCTAGCCCGTGAAGTGAAGAAGAAGAAGAAGAAGACAATGGTGGGTAGGTAGAATCAACGTATGCTTTGCCAATTTATGGATTACCACCATGTACACCGCATGAGATGCTCATATATATATATATATATATATATATATATATATATATTATCCATCCATAGTAATTCTGATCGAGGTCAGGCCTTTCACTGCAATCGTAGCATTTTCATGCTATGCTTTGCAGCGTTACTAGGGAATTGTAGGTGTGGTAGCTTCACGTTGCTTTCCACACCGGTGAAGGATGATGATGATGATAAGGATGATGATGATGATGGACGGATGATTTTTGGGTGCCCTGAGCTTCCTGACATCTGTCCTACAGGTGAGGAAAAACCCCGAAAAAAATCACCCAGAAGCCTGTCCCGACCGGGAATCGAACCCGGACCCGTTGCGTGACAAGGCAGCACGTTACCTGGAGACCACAGCGGTGAACACACACATATATATATATATATATATATATATATATATATATATATATATATGTGTGTGTGTGTGAAATTCGCTAAACAACATAAACCTAATTTATTTTTGTGGACTTTTTGTTTTGAAGTTTGAAAATCCCTACAGCTAAATAACACAGTGGTTATATCGAACCCGTAGGCTCATGGTCGTAACTTCCTATTCTGAACTTTTCTTTTCAGTCACCCTTGTATAATTTTCTTTCTTCAAATCATGTTGTTCTCCCCTCTTTATCTTGGCCTGCCCGCTGGCCGCATTCCCTCTAGTATTCCTACAGGGAATTTCCATTCCCCTCTCTAATTCCCCATTCATACCAAAAAGTATTATTATAAAGACACTTGATTATATTTTAATCCTGTTACAGTATTAGTTATCTCACTTAATAAATGAACAACATTTTATATGTTTTTTTAACAATTATGAGAACTTAAATTACTAAAAACGGATGTATAGCGTGTCTCTAAACTCACTAACCATTTCAATAAAGGAAGGCAATGATTTAAAAATTAATGTTATTGTGAAGTTTTACACATATTATACAGTCTTTCAACATGACCACCATCTAGGTGAAAACACATACTCCATCTTTCAGCTGTGAAAAGAAATGTAGACAGTAAAAAAAAAAGTCTGCTGCTTCTGTGATACGATTCCGTAAATCAGGCAGATTTCATAAGGAAGTTTTCATAGAGTGAAATGTAGAATTTTCCAAGCTGTGTTGCGACGGCCATTCAACTCTACTGAGGCGTCATGTTGATGCGTTCGTACTGTCACTGGCAATTTGAACTAGCTGCACTGTTTCCGCTGATAATAATAATAATAATAATAATAATAATAATAATAATAATAATAATAATAATAATATAATAATAGCTTTTTTTTTACCTGGCAGAGTTAAGGCCTTAAGGCCTTGTCTACCACTCAACCAGGTTTAAAAAAATACAAACAAAAAATAGTCTTAAATCTAAATTACAATATATATATATATATATATATATATATATATATATATATAAACGATTACAAGTTATGAATACAATACACGCTGATACGCGTGGTCGTCCATAACGTACCTCATCACACACACTACCGGTACGTTTAAATGTGTTTACAAGCAGACGAATGTTGCTTTGTTGGGGCTGGTTTACGGAATTTACGGGTAAATTCAGCTCTGGCGTCATCATATGATATTCCGCGCACCCGTGCACAAATAATGGCAGCCCGTTTTTCCGTGCTAAATATGTTGCACTAAGCTAACAGTGTGTAGAAAGAAAAAAATGTGGTGTTTTCATGAAAATGGACTGTGACTTTAGAGACACGTGTATGTTTACGATATTTTTGGTCAGGGTACTTCTCTTCGTGTGGCTTATCGCCGCCAAATGCAATGGAAAGGATGAAACGTGATTCTCAATGGCCCTTTATACTTGTAACTACTTGAAGAAGTAGTTCGGGACGGTTGATATATCAGGTACTTATTTTAATAGTTTAACATTTTATCGCCACGTCATTAATAAGGGTTTATCCATGACAACTATATATTTTGCTGTTTCACACTTATAAATGATAGTTTCCTGAAAAAAAATTCTAGACCCATTTCATGCTGAACTTATGTAGTTGGCTGCAATACAATAGTTTCCTTTAATGAATAAATAAATGTAATTGCTATAATAGATAATCATTTAATATCCCATGAAGATCTTGCAACTCATTGTTAATTAGTCCTCTCCATTCACTTTTAATTTACTTATTCAATATTAGGAGATCCAGAAGAGACACGAATCTTTCACTGAAAATCGAAAACATTTATTAGCTACATTATTAAGATTACAATTTATTGATGTGCAAGAGTAGTAATTCATTCAATGAAGGAAACATATATATCCAGTAGCTAATACCCAGCATGCGTTGCGACAATATGCAATAGATACCCTTAATGTTATGTGTAATTTGTTTTCACTGCACTCCTACACATTTAAATAAACTGACATCAGAAATTGAGTTTCTTAAATTTGACATGAGATGAAACATGTATTCCGTAAACCAGCAAAATGGGGCCGTAAATTCACGCAGTTTCTGAGTGACAAAACTTTATTTATTTTGCCATAAGTGGTTGGATTTCCTACTAACTGCTAGGCGTTCTCCGTCAAATGAACTTAGAGCCACGCACGAAGTTCGATATCGTGGAAACACAAGGCATCTAACATTTCACAATTATACAGTATTAACATCCTAAATTGTACCATCATTTATGGATTTTCGGTATAAAAAACCTGAAAATCCAAAAATTACATTCATAAGAGGTATTAAAACCAAAAGAAAGAAAACTTTTCCCCGAATAATGTGCAAACAATACCGAAATTTCCACCAATTAGCAGATTCATCAAACATTTTCATTTATAAATGCTACGCTATCAAAGTCAATCGTTTCGCTCGCTCTATTGATACAAAATACTTAAACGTGAGAAATAACGTATGTAATAAACAATTACCTATGTTTTATTTTACAAAATCCTCATAAACAAATATTTTAGTGATCTTAGAAAAAATAAAATAAAAAATAAAATAAGTTAAAATATGCCTTGTTAGAGCACTGCCATCTAGGTTTATGTTCAAGAACTACAATTAGTGGTTGGGAGCCCTAACTTCTCTAATGTCAAAAAGAGTTTCTTCTTATCTGTTATAAAAAAAATATTTTCACATCCGGGGAATATTGCCGTCTATGAAGCGTAGTGCAGGGTTCTTCTTCACTTCCTGGTTTAGGCACGATTTGCCTGTTCCGTCTTCACTAATAGATCTAAGACCATCTCTTCCGAAGACATCCGACATCTCTTCTTACTCTTGGAAAATAATGGAAGATTTTAAAGTGCTGGGTTCTAATTAATGTAATTCAGGGTTTACGAACTTGCATAAAATGTCTTCTGCTTGGGAAGGTTTATCGGCTATTAATACATATACAGAATGGAAGTAATACAAATTACATCATCTCTAGGACATGAATTCGCGTCTCAAGCGGTGTACGTGGTGTTAATCCATAAATTGACACAGCATACTCTTCGATTTAATTTATTTAATAAGGTAATTACTTAAATTTGTGATCCAACTATACACAGCTAGTTCCCTACGCTCACCATTCGCGAAATTCAAAAGCTACAACCATTCATGAGTGATGAACTCGCTATATATATATACATGTGTGTATGTGTGTGGGTGTGTGTAAAATCTACTAAACAAAATAACCCATTTTTTGTGGAAATTGGGTCTTTTCTAGATGAAGTTTGTAATTCCTTACAGCAACTTAACATGGTCGTATGTTCATATTCCGAACTTATTTTTTTTTCAATCAGCCTTGTAATTTACTTCCTTGCGTTCATGGTTAATATTATTCTCCCCTCTTTTTCTTGGACTGTCTCCTGGTCGCTTTAACTCTGCTATTCCTACAGGGAATTTCCATTCCAATCTTCCATTCCCCATTCATGCCATACATTCATATTATGAAAATACTATATTATATTTTATCCTGTTACAGTATTTTAAATGCCTCACTTAAGAAAATACAACATTAAGTATGTTTTCTTAATTATGAGATTTTAAGTTACTAGAAGCTGAAATGAAGATGTTGAGAGCGATAGCAGGATACCAAAGGACCGATACAAAGAAAAACGAAGATATAAGAACAGAACTTAATATATTTAATCTCTGTGAAAGAATAAAATATTATCAAAATGCTTATCTTCAGCACATATTACGAATGAATGAACAGCGCATACCAAGAAGAATGTATAATTATAAACCAAAAGGGAGAAGAATGTTGGGAAGACCATTGAAGAGATCGAAGGACCAATTCGACCTATAATGAGATCGGAACAGGCCATTGGGCTTAATCCTTGTTGTTGATGATGATGACGAATTACTAGAAACAGATGTACAATACATCTCTAAAGTCGCTATTCATTTCAATAAAAAATGGCAATGATTGAAAAATTAATGTTATTGTGAAGTTTTACACACATTATACAGTCTTTCTACATGACAGCCATCTATGTAAAAACACATACTTCATATTTCAGCTGTAAAACGACATGTAGACCTTAACATTTAAACCGTAAAAAAAAGCTGGTGCTTCTGTGATGCAATTCCATAAATCAGGCAGATTTCATAAGGACGTTTTCATAGAGTGAAATGTAGGATTTTCCAAACTGTGTTGCGAGAGGCGCCATGTTGATGCGTTCGGACTCTTTTTGGCAATTTTAACCAGCTGCACTGTTTCTGCTGATATGCATGGTCGTCCATGACGTGCTTCATCACACACACTACTGGTATGCTTAAATTTGTTTTCTAGCAGACGAATGTGCCTTTGTTGGATTGTTTTACAGAATTTATAGGTAAATTCAGCTGTGACATCTTCATATGACATTCCGCGTACCAGTACACAAGCAATGGCAGCCAGTTCCTCCGTGTTAAATATGTTGCACTAAGCTTACAGTGTACAGAAAGAAAATACAAAAAAAGTAGTAGTGTTTTCATGGAAATGGACACTGACTTTAGAGACACCCTATATTTTTATGATAATTTCGATCAAGGTACTTTTCTTCGTGTGGCTTATCGCCAAATGAAGTGCAGAAGATGGAACATGATTCTGAAAGGCCTTTATAATTTTAAATACTTGAAGAAGTATTTAAGACGACTGATATATCAGGTACTAATTTTAATATTTTATCGCCACATCATTAATAACGGTTTATCATAAGTAATGCCACGAGTGATTTCCAAATTATCGATAAATTCACGACTCACGAAGTGAGGAGTGAATTTATCTAGAGAATTTGGAAATCAAGAGTGGCATTTGTTAGGACTATTTAACGAATAAAATTAAGCTGTTTACTCACAAATCATTATTTAACTATAGTTATTTTAAAATATTTATATATTTAATGTAAACGGCGATGTTTGAAAACAAATGAGAAACGATAGGTACGCTTCTACTGCTTCTTTTGTTTATCACTGCAACCAGATCATACTATTTATTGCCAAAGGAACGCAATATTGTAAGAATGCTCTCTAGTGGAGAAAAAATGAAACACATCAATCTGTATATTAATTCATTTTTGATGTCGTATACATTTAAGAAAGTGCAAACAGTGGTTTCTTTTTTTGGTGGTATAATCAATTGCTACAAATGTTGACATGTAAGCACTATTATATACAATCTGGTAGCCGTATTTGTTATAGGCTCAGTCACTGCAAAATAACGGTCAGACCTGTTCAGAATATTAAAAAGGAGGAGCTTTGTTTAATATATGATAATCCTAACACTGATAAATATTTCGTGAAACACGACTCTGATTGGTTGTAAAACAGAAATCATTGAAACGTGATTGGTCATTGACTCCCATTTGGGGCATGAGTTAAATAGTCCATGACAATTGTTTATCTTTTACTGTTTCACACTTATAAATGGTAGTTTCCTGAAAAAAAAATCTAGACACATTTCATGTTGAAGTTATGTAGTCAGCAGCAATACAATAATTCCCTTTAATAAATAAATTTAATTACTATAATACATTAACATTTTAATGCTTTTTTTAACGAGTATTTTTCCCATAAATATAATGTAACTCACTGCTACGTAGTTCTCTCCATTCGCCTGTAGTTTACTAATTCAATATTAGAACGGCCAGCAGAGACGAATTTTCATTGAAAATCGAAAATATTTGTTACCTACATTGTTAAGATTAGAATTTATTGATGTGCATGAGTAGTAATTCATTCAATTAAGGAGAAAGTATTTCCAAGTAGCTAATAACCGAGGTACGTTGCTACGCCTAAATAAAATAAATATTAAAGGTTGATTAAACTGTATGGTATACACTGAGACGAACCAAACTTGGAGGTTCACAGTCAGTTTTTAATTTCGGAATTCAGATAAACGTCTATTTCTAATTGATGGATTTCGTTCATTTTTCGTTAATACCTACCACGATTTATTTTAATAGGATATGCTGAGTTTCGTTGTGGATCATCGAATAATGTTACCGCTGGAGTTAAATTTTCATTTCAGATGAACTCCTACACCTAACGGTTTTAGATGGTCCAATTGTGAATCCAATCGTCGAGGGATCCAAACAGAGACATGCAGAAAAAATCATCAAAATCGGTCCAGTCGTTTAGTAGAAGTTCACTGACAAACACACGTACAGAAGAATTATAAGCCTGTATATGTAGTACACCCCTGTGGTCTCGAGGTAGCGTGCTGCCTTGTCACGCAGCGGGCCCGGGTTCGATTCCCGGTCGGGACAGGCTCCTGGGTGAGGTTTTTATCGGGGTTTTTCCTCACCTGCAAGACAAATGTCAGGAAACCATTAAGGCCCAAACGGTCCCCGAAAATCATCCGGCCATCATCATCATCATCCTTATCATTATCATCATCAACCTTCATCGCTGTAGAAAGCAACGGGAAGCTACCACACCTATAATTCCCTAGTAAAGCTGCAAAACATAGCATTAAATTCCTATGATTGCAGTGAAAGACCTGCCCTCGGGCAGGATTACTATGGATGGATATATATATATATATATATATATATATATATATATATATGTCCACCGCTGTGGTCTCGAGGTAGCGTGCTGCCTTGTCACGCAGCGGGCTCGGGTTCGATCCCCGGTCGGGGTAGTTTTTCTGGGTGAGGTTTTTCTCGGGTTTTTTCCTCACCTGTAACACAAATGTCAGGAAACCTTTAAGGCCCAAAAGGTCCCCGAAATCATATGGCCATCATCATCAGCATCCTTATCAGTATCATCTCATCACCATCATCCGTCACCGGTGTGGAAAGCAACGGGAAGCTACCACACCTACAATTCCCTAGTAAAGCTGCAAAACTGAAAAAGCTATGATTGCAGTGAAAGACCTGCCCTCGGGCAGAATTACTATGGATGGATGTATATACATATGTATGTATATATATATATATATATATATATATATATATATATATAAAGATAAAACAGATATCCTGAGAGACTTTCTCTACTTGAAATTCCTGGTACAACTATTAGGAAACTTCAATTCACATTACAACAGGGTCGGTTTATTTTTTCTGTTTGTTTTTTGCTAAATATTCATAAAGTTGCCTTTGTCCAGTTTGGCATGGACAAGCGTTTCGACAGCTATGCTACTGTCGACAAAGCTCTCATAATTAAGCAGAACATATGTAATGTTGTGCATTTATTAAGTGAGGTATTTAAAATACTGTAACGAGATTAAAATAGAATGAAGTGTTGTTATGATAAGAACATGGAAAGTCTGGAAAGTTGGCAGACACAAAACCTAGCACTCGGGGTTGATGAATATTAAACATGGCAATCTGCTGAGTAATCTCAGCTTGTGCGCCACCACTTTGTAAGTCAGTCATGAGGCGCTTTCCAATATTTTAAACAACTTTTTACTTCATTCCTATTTAAATACGCTTTAACAACTAGGTAATACCGCGTCTAGAATCCTTAAGTGTATACCTCTTCCAAGCTAAATTCCAGTTGTAATGTAAACAAATCAGACGTATAAACTGCGTTATCATTTGTCGAATAATTGTTTATCTTTAAACATATAAAAAAACTCAATTCGTTCTCTAACACTCAAAATAAAAATAATAAACATATTTATTATCTAGCACGTGTCTATTTTTAAGATACATGGGAAAATATATATAATTACAGTTTTAATAGATTAAATAAATAAACTTTTCATTGTTTATTTCCAAGAATTTCAATTGTTTCGAATGACTGCTTTATATACATATTTGTAGCATCAAAAAGAAAACCCTTTGGAAAGCGTAGAGAAAATAATTATTTTGAATGATTTCAAACAATTTATTGAAAAATATCCTACATTAGCCATTGAGAATGCGGTGAAAATAACAGAATTTACAGATGAGTTAATATTGACCATATATTCAGCTTGTAGAACTAATGAAATTGCAAATAAAGGATATCTATCAACACAGTGGAAAAACCGTAAACGTTGATTAGGTATATAAAAATATTTGTTCGTACTTTATGCGCGGCAATACCGATGATCCGATTGTGATGGGGTTCAGGAGATTCCCGGCATGAACATAGGCTATAAGAGAGTTGAGATACTCAACTCCTACATCTTTAATAAAACACTCTTTGTAGTGAAAAACGTAAAAAAAATACCTTTTTTGCCCTTAAATGGCTTACGCTGCCTAAACGATAACAAATACACAAAATTAATGTACACAGAATTGCATATCTCAAAAACTCTACAAAAAAGGTCCGCGGCAGCTTATATTTATCTTTTACAGATAACTCACAAAGGCGATTTTTGTCTTTCATTGATCCCGAGGAGATCCGGACAAGTAGATTCCCGGGCAAGCATGTGCTGACATACTATTCTTCCGATTGTCATGGGGCTTTTGCAAAATGTTCGGGATTTTCCAGGGGAAGGTTATAGGTTATATGAGAGTTTTAATGCTCAAGCCTTTCTTACGTACTTACTTACTTACTTACTTACTTACTCACTGGCACTATCGAACCCATAGGTTCATGACCGCACGGACATAAGTTCTCCATACATCCCTATCCTGAGCTAATGCTTTCCAATCATTCCCTGTATAATCTACCTCCCTCAAATCATAGTTAATGTTATTCTCCCACCTCATTCTTGGTCTACCAACTGGGCGTTTACCCTCTGGCCTTCCTACAAGAAACTTCCATTCAAGTCTTTCATTCCCCATACGTGCAACATGTCCTGCCCATCGCAGTCTATGAGACTTAACTGTTCTTATTATATCTGGCTTCCTATAAAGACCATGTAGTTCATTGTTATGTTGTCTTCTCCATTCACCTGTCTGTTCATCTCTCTTTGGTCCAAAAATTTTCCTAAGTTCTTTATTCTCAAATACTTGTAATCTCCTTTCCTCTCTTAAAGTAAGAGTCCATGTTTCACAAAGCCCTTCACCCCTAAAAATCACCTTCTGTAGTGAAAAACGTGCAAAATGTCGCTTTTTGTAAGCTTAAATGGCTTACGCTGCCTAAACTATAACAAATACACAAAATTATAAAATTATTGTACATAGAATTGAATACCTCAAAAAACTCTACAGAAAAGTCCGCGACAGCATATGTTTATCTTTTAAGGATTACTCACAATAACCCTGTTTGTCCATCATTGATGCAAAAAGATCGGGATAAGTAGATTCCCCGGCTAGCATAGCAGCGCACGGCACATATTCTTTTATGGATAACTCAAAATAACGAATTTTATCTTTCAGCTCATTTATTGCCAAGTAGGCTACATCGGGATGCGTAGATTCCCGGGAAATGCCGGGTAATCAGTACGGGGTATCTAAAAATAATAACGATATAAATTTATATTTATTTTTCATTTCATTTATTCGACTAAATGCAAAAACAGATTATTATTTATTTAGATGTAGCAGCGCACGCTGGGTATTAGCTAGTAAATATTAAATGGAAGTTAGTAATTATTGGTACCATCTTACCTCGTATTCAGTTTTATTTGACGTAAAATACGATGTAGCATAAGAAAAATGTTTCTATCGCGGACACTTCATTACAATTCATGGCTGATAAAACTAGTAGAACTGATCCCCCAATATACGTATTAGACGAAGTAATTAATACCTTATCAAGTTTGTTTACAGTACAACTGAAACTTAGCTCGGTTACAGTAGAGTTGTATTTGTCATGTTTCTACACGCTTTATATTAGCTTGACCTGTATCTATCTATCTATCTATCTATCTATCTATGTAACTGAATCTTTCATCGCGTTTTTCACCCACTTAAAATAATTGGATCGACTTGAAATTTTGTATACGTGTAAAGGACCCGTGACAATACAATAATTTCGTATTTATTTTCTAAAATCCTGGCCAGAATCATCATAAAATCAAAAAAAGTGTTTTTGTATTTATGTAACGGAATCTTTGAACACGATTTTCACCCACTTAGAAACATATGATAGACTTGAAACTTTGTATACTTGTAAAGGACCCGTGACAATACAATAAGTCCATATTCATTTTCTAAAATCCTGGCCAGAATCATCAGAAAATCAAAAAAAGTGTTTTTGTATTTATGTAACGGAATTTTTGAACACGATTTTCACCCACTTAGAGACATTGGACCGACTTGAAACTTTGTATACTTGTAAAGATCCCGTGACAATACAATAATTTCATATTTATTTTCTAAAATCCTGGCCAGAATCATCATAAAATCAAAAAAAGTGTTTTTGTATTTATGTAACGGAATCTTGAACACGATTTTTCACCCACTTAGAAGCATTGGATCGACTTGCAACTTTGTATACTTGTAAAGGACCCATGACACTACAATAATTTCATATTTTATTTCTAAATTCCTGGCCAGAATCAAGAATCATCAGAAAATCAAAAACATTAAAACTGGTATAATAGGTTACGGACTTGTCGACTTTTTAGTCCATCGTTGTCAGAGCTCAGTTGGTAGAGCGGTGAACTAGTGGTATATAATTTTAGTAATCCATAGGTCGCTGGTTCGAATCCGGCTGGGGAGGATCTTTTTTTAGAAGAGTAATAATTTTAGCTCATACTACAATAGTATGGAATTTAAAGATATTTACATTCTTATCTTATTCTGTAAAATATTAAAACTAAAAAATAAAAAAATAAATAATAGTTTTAAAAAACTAAAAGAACACGCTTTATTAGAAAACTAAAAAAATGAAAAATAATTTTAATTTCCAATACGCTTGGGATAAAATAAAGTGGTCAACAAAAAAATCATCTCCAACACATATAGAATAAAATTAGAGTTATCAACAAAAGAAAATAATTTTACCATCAAAAGCGTGGGGTGCTCTATATCAATTAATATATTTGATAATAAACAGATATTGGTAAAAGTAAGCTTTCTAAGAACAAAATGTAAAAATCATAAAAAGCACCCCACGCTTTTGATGGTAAAATTATTTTCTTTTTGTTGATAACTCTAATTTTATTCTATATGTGTTGCAGATGATTTTTTTGTTGACCACTTTATTTTATCCCAAGCGTATTGGAAATTAAAATTATTTTTCATTTTTTTAGTTTTCTAATAAAGCGTGTTCTTTTAGTTTTTTAAAACTATTATTTATTTTTATGTCCATTGATTTTTATTTTAATTATATTTGAACGAGTTCGATACCTGGCCCGAAAAATTGTCTAGGAGAGGTATTTTGCGGTTTTTTTCGCCTATGAAGCAAATTTAATGAAACTTTAAGGTCCCAATATTCCATCAAAATATTCATATAATATTCTCCTTATTCGTTAAGAATGTATGAGTGAATGAATGTTTGTGCTATCTCGGATGTAGCCCTGCCTCTGTAACAAAGCAAGAGAAACATACGGTTTTTTTTATTATCTGGAATAAGATAAACTACTATTTTTGAAAAAATAAAATAAAAATGTATTAGAGAAAATAGAAATTCGAGATCTTAATTTTGTAAGAGAATTATTTCCTAGTATCTATCAATGTCATTTATATAATTTATGGCAATGATTTTGGAATGTAATTTTCAGTTTATTTCGAAAAGAATTACTATTATTTTTACACGTTCTATATTAGCTTGACCTGTATCTATCTATATATCTATGTAACGGAATCTTTCAACGCGATTTTCACCCACTTAAAATCATTGGATCGACTTGAAACTATGTATACTTGTAGAGGACCCGTGACAATACAATAATTTCATATTTATTTTCTAAAATCCTGGCCATAATCATCAGAAAATCAAAAAAAAGTGTTTTTGTATCAATGTAACGGAATCTTTCAACGCGATTTTCACCCACTTAGAAACATTGGATCAACTTGAAACTTTGTATACTTGTAGAGGACTCGTCACAATACAATAATTTCATATTTATTTTCTAAAATTCTGGCCATAATCATCAGAAAATAAAAAAACGTGTTTTTGTATCAATGTAACGGAATCTTTCAACGTAACGGAATCTTTCAACGCGATTTTCACCCACTTAAAATCATTGGATCGACTTGAAACTATGTATACTTGTAGAGGACCCGTGACAATACAATAATTTCATATTTATTTTCTAAAATTCTGGCCATAATCATCAGAAAATAAAAAAAAAGTGTTTTTGTATCAATGTAACGGAATCTTTCAACGCGATTTTCACCCACTTAGAAACATTGGATATACTTGAAACTTTGTATACGTGTAAAGAACCCGTGACAATACAATAAATTCATATTTACTTTTTAAAATCCTGGCAAGAATCATCAGAAAATCAAAAAAAGTGTCTGTATATATGTAACGGAATTTTTGAACACGATTTTCACCCACTTAGAAACATTGGATCGACTTGAAACTTTGTGTACTTGTAGAGGACCCGTGACAATACAATAATTTCATATTTTGTTTCTAAAATCTTGGCCAGAATCATCAGAAATCAAAAAAATGAAAACTGGTATAATAGGTTGCGGACTTGTCCACTTTTTAGTCAATCGTTGTAATAGCTCAGATGGTAGAACGGTAAACTCAAATGACGTATAATTTCAATAATCCATAGGTCGCTGGTTCAAATCTAGCTGGGAGGTTTTTTTTAGAAGAGTATTACTTTTAGCTCATACTACAATAGTAGCCTATCGAATTTAAAGATATTAACATTTTTATCTTATTCTGTAAAATATTAAAACTAAAAAATAAAAAATAAATAATAGTTTTAAAAAACTAAAAAAACACGCTTTATTAGAAAACCTGACTAAAAAATTGAAAAATAATTTTAATTTCCAACACGCTTGGGATAAATAATTTTACCATCAAAAGCGTGGGTTGCTTTTCATGATTTTTACATTTTCTTATTAGAGACTTTACTTTTACCAATATCTGTCTATTATCAAATATATTAATTGGTAAACAGCACTCCACGCTTTTGATGGTAAAATTATTTATCCCAAGCGTGTTGGAAATTAAAATTATTTTTCAATTTTTTAGTCAGGTTTTCTAACAAAGCGTGTTTTTTTAGTTTTTTTAAAACTATTATTTATTTATTTTGAAGACTTTTGATATTTTATCTACTGTCCACTAATCTAGGGACGCAATCCATATCCTTGTGCGTTCTAGAAAATATGCGTGTGATCCTGAGTACAGAATAGTGTCCCCACAGATCCTTCCCTCACAACGAAACCGGATATATATATATAACATATCCTGTAAACTATTAAACTATTAAATTCAGATCAATAAAGTCGACTTGCTTAATTTAATAATAATATATTTATTTTATCCGGCAGAGCTATGGCCTTAAGGCCTTGTCCTCTCGACCAGGGTTGAAAACATACAAAAATTATTCTTATATCTAAATCATAATACACAAAATGATGACATAGTATATCTTCAATATAATTATTATTTGCAGTATATGTTAATTTAATCTAGATTTAACGAATGTGATATAAAATGTACAAATTATAAAAATAAAAAATACTATTCTACTAAATACTAATTTATAGAATACTAATTTACACGCTTGCTCCTTGATGAACTTTTTACAATTTAATTGGTCATTCCTAAAAGCTTTTTATCCAATTGACAAGTTCACTGGCAAAAGACACTCTATGCTGGTGTAACGACATTTTAACTTCTCCTCCTCCTCCTTCTTATTCTTCTTCATCCAGGGATTAAGCCTATTGGCTCGTTCCGGTTTCATGAAAGCTAGAATTGTTAGAATTGTTCAGACCATCTTCTGAGTGGGCGTACAACATTTCTCTTTCAGTGTGGTTTATAAGTTAGCAATAATTTTGGAAATCTTTCTTAACTTGTTCTTTCCAGGCGTTCCTATATTTAACTTTTCCATCTGTAATTTTCAAAATATATTGTTCCTTTCGTATATCTTCATTTCGTTTCTTATCCAGCAGAGTATATCGTGCTATATTTCTTAAAAATCTCATCTCAATTGCTTTCAATCTTTGTTCTTGTATTTTAGTGATCGTCCAACATTGTGATCCATATATCAATACAGGAAGAACCATTACTTTATAAAATTTCATTTTTGCTTCTTTTCTTGTATTTTTAAGGGTTATTTTAATAGTGCCGCACATTTGATTACATTTATTTATTTTATCATTAATATATTCAATTATAACATATGATAAATTGAAAACCTGGATATTTAAAACTGTTCACTTGCTCTAAAATGTTATTATCAATTACTATTTTGTTCTTAAGGTATCATATCCTTTAAATGCCAAAATTGTAGTTTTATTCTTTGATTTTTTAAAGTTATAATTGACACTTATTTTTTCCAAATTAAAAATAGCTCTTTGTACATCATCTCCTGAACAGGAAATCACTAATTGATCGTCGGCAAATATTATTGTATCGAACAATTTATTATTTATTTTAAAATGTCTATTTAAAATCATATGCCAATTTAACGTAACTTCGTCTGCCCTCCCCAGGCTCGACAGGCCTAGAAGGCATTTGGCCTACCATCCGGCTGCTGGCCTCACATCCACATGCGTTAATCACAGAGGTAAACGATCATCAGCCAGTGTAGAGGTAACATGTGGTAAGCAAGGGGGGTCCCCCAGCCGTTATAGCTGGTCTTCTCAACCTGGTGTCGCTACTTATTGTAGCTACCCAAATGTCTCACGATGCTGGGTGGGTACCGGTCCCATACTGGCCGAAATTCCATGAGAAAATTTCTTTCGCTCATGAGGACTCGTACCAGCACAAGTCCCGTAGCTCTGCGCCAAGGCTTCTTGCCTTAACAACTCAGCTACGCTATATATATATGTATATATATATATATATATATATATATATATATATATATTATCATGAAACTAAACATGAAATGCTCAACTGTGGCTCCGTATGAGGGCTGGAGGAAGGACCTTTAAGCACAGAATGTGTATCTGTATGTAAGGATTTTGAAAGGGCTTTTAGCAACAACAAATTCAGTTGCTTTAGCGGTTGCAATTTCTGTTCGTTCACAACAAAAGCGGATACATTCGGTTTAATTACATTAATTTAAAGGAAGTGACACTATGAGGTTCATTTTTTTAAATAATAGAGTTAGAATAACACCTCATTTTATAATTTTAGATTTCTCCAAGACTAGTTTCGATACTTCTGTGTACCATCTTCAGCTCTAACTAACGAATTAATTAAAAAATATATCATATCACGTAAACTATCAAATTCAGAACAACAATCTCGACTTGCTTAATTTACTCAGTTCGTGCATAGCGAACTTTTTACATTATCACATTATCAGCATTTTACATCAACGTAAGTTTTACATGTTATGACAAGGTACAAGAATGGTGGGTAATGTTATATTGTTCAGGATATTTTAGTTTTAAAGTTGTGAACCATTGTTTTGGAGAATGGTGTATCCCTCGGGTTTTGCTTCATTCAAATGGGAATTATTCGTTTCGTACAGTTGATCCATAACTTTCACTCTACTATTGTATATAACACGTTTCATCCCGTAAATTTTTAAAAATTGACTTTATTGGAGATGTTTTAGATCCAAATACTGATAAACTATAACTAACTCGTAGGTTCATTGATGGGCGGACATAAGCTCTTTATACTTCCGTATCCTAAGTTAACGTTTTAATCTGTATAATCTACTTCTATCAAAGCATGGTTAACGTCATTCTACAACTTCATTCTTGATCTACCCATTGAATATTTTTTTCCTCTAGTTTTACTACAAGAAGCTTCCATGTTTCTCTTCCATTTCCATTCATGCCACATGTCCTGCTCATCCCAGTTTACGATATTTTATTTTTCTTATTATATCTCGTTTCCTATAAATATCATGTTGCTCACTGCTATGTAGTCTTTTCCATTCACCGGTCTAATCTCTCTTCGGTCCAAAATTGTTTCTAAGTGCTTTATTCACAAATACTCGTAATATTTTCTGCTCCTTTAGAGTAAGAGTTCATGTTTCGTTTCCATATTTATATAACTGGGAGAATAACAGTTTTGTGTATTTTCAGTTTAACTTTGTTTGAGAGAAGTTGGGACGACAAGAGTCCCTGTAATACATAATAACATGCATTTCCACAATTGAACCTATGTTTAATTTCTTTTTGCACCTCATTCCTGTGTGTAATTATTGTTCCTAGGTATTTGAATTCAGCCACTTCTTCAAAATTTCCCTCATTTGTCATTCATTAACTGTCCATTTCAATTATATAATACATTTCTGTGTGTGAACATATATTTAGTTTTATTCATCTTTACTTCCAGCCCCAATTTCTTAGTATTAATCAATTGAGTTTGTGTGTTGGACCTTAGTATCTCCTTGGTATCGCTTAATGGTTTAAAACAAGACTGACAACATGTGTGTGTGTGTGTGTGTGTGTTCTGGTACCATTACTGCTTCGAGTTTCACTCTGGGTGGATATGCTACGTACAATACTTCTTCTTCGTCACGGTTTAGGTTTATTTACTCGCCTGTTCCGGCTCCAAATTGCTACTGTTTCCATCTTTTCTTGGGTCTTCCGAAACTTCTTCCTCGTGGTGAATAGCTGTATGCTGATTTTGGTATTCTATACTCAGTCATCCTTGCTAAGTTTTCTTACCAGTTTGTCCTATATTTCACTATTGTTGTATTTAATTCCTCTACTTTTAGTTGTCTTATTTCTGTGTTGTGTTTTTTTGTCAGTTCTTGATATTCTGCTATTGGTCTGCGGAATTTAATTTCAGCAGCTTGTATTCTGGCAGATTGTTGTGTTGTCACTGTCCATTTTTCGGATCCATAAGTAATAATAGGAACTGCCTTGTCTTGTATAATTTCATTATAGAATTGTTCAAAGTTTTTTTTTTAGTGTTCCTGTTATATAACTAAACTCATTTAGTTTGTTATTTATATCTGTTTCCGCTGTGTATGATATTTCGCAACCCAGGAAGTTATATCTTACCACCTCATTTATTGATTTATTTTGTAATATTATGTTTGTCCGAACTGGATGAGAGCCCTTGAAAGCCATTGTTTTTTATTTTTCTGATGATATTTCCATGTTGTATTTTTTGATACTTCACTTAGTTTATATAGCATTATTTGTAATTCGTGTTCCGTTTTTTACTATTAAAATCTGGTCATCTGCAAAGGCTACTGTTATTATTATTAATATATTATATTATATTTCCTAAGTCATATGCTTCCATGATCTTATCATGTCGTCAAAATAAACGTTAAAAAGAGTGGTTGAGGTTTTGCATATATTTTGTATGTTGCACATAGTAACCTTATGCCTTTATAGTTTTCTGGCTTTGTTTTATCGCCTTTTTTAAATATTGAGATTATTTTTACAATTTTCCATTCCTCTTGTATTGTACGTTTTTTTTCCCAGCACTTGTTATAGAATTTTAATAATCTTTCTTGGAAATTCTTTGCGGCATTTTTTTATCAACTCTATGTTTATATTGTCTATCCCGCATGTTTTATTATTTTTGCATTTCTTTAATATTTCTATAATTTCTTGCATTTCTAATTCATCTACTTCTGCATATTGTTTGTTTGTTTCCACGAGTATTATTTCTTCTTTATTTTGTTAATATTATATTTTGTTATATGGAACACAAGTCCCTTACATGGAAATGTTTGTCTGGGTCCACCCTGCTATCCGTCCAATTCTAACGGTTGAATTGTGTGACACTCTTTTACGCATGATAGCTCTGCGCTCTGAGAGCTGCGTAGCTAGAGAGAAAGACATAATCTGCGCTAGCTGATAAAAGTTTAGTTCTAAGAAAACATTAGTATTTTCTTCTTTTGTGCGGGTGAAATGAGTTTCAAGGAAGCGAATTTCTACAATCATAATTTTAAATTTCTGTATCTGTGTTCTAATGCCACCCACTATACTTTTCGATTCACGCAACACTTCCACAGATCACTTTACCTACATATTATATTCATGTATTGATTACAGAGAGGAGTGTAAGATGAGTGTGTGTTTCTGTGGTGAAAAGGGTGAAGGTTTAACCCGGTGATGGCACGTATTCTACTTCTGTAGAAAAGCACCAAGGGAGCCACCAGGCATAATGTCCGGCATCCGGGAGAATCGCTATCAACATATTACGTACTGTGGAGAGGTATGCAATTTAGTGCTGGAATATGGTTCACAATCTAGTGATTAAAAATTGTACACCACCTCTCCTTGTCTTGTAAATGAACATTTTACAATTTAATTAATTTTTTAGATTAAATTTTCGGATATTGAACCCGGATCTGGAAGTCAGAAACCAGGCATGGTACATAATTGGAAAGATTTTAATTTGAGACTGAATTTTCTTTTATTTCTGACGCGATATTAGTTTAAATTTATGGTTTAGTTTTTATTTATCTTTGTTTCTGTTTATGCTTTTTAGACTTTGTCAGGTTTGAACCGGGAACCATAAAACTTGAGACAAGCATGGTAACCACCTGTCCGCCGAGACCAACTACACATTTATAATTTCACGACTCGTCTGGAGAGGTTATGTGAACTTAGAATCACACCATATATCGATATGGAGAACCTCCCTGAATTATATGTCAGCTCATTACGGGACCATCTCCGAAACAGCACAATCATTTGTACAATACATATAGTTATTAATAAAAACATGTTGTTTGTTGATTAAAATCGATAGTGGAAATACTTTTAAATTAAGTAGTTATAATTGACTCACCATATATAGGGCTATACTAAATATTAAATATAGCATATATATATATATATATATATATATATTCCAAAGAGAGATCAACGTACATGTGAATGGAGGAGACTACGTAACTTTATGGAAAACCAGATGTAATAAAAACAGTTAAGGCTCATAGACTGCGATGGTCAGGACATGTGACACAAATACAGAATGAAAGAAGAGGGGCTCGGAAACTCTTTCTAGGAAAACCATAGGAAAAGCGCCCAGTAGGTAAGCCAAGAATGAGATGGAAGAAAACATTAACTATGATTTTAGGTGGGTTGATTATATAAGAGATGATTGGAAAACATTAACTCTGGATAGAGAAATATAGAGAACTTATGTCCATGAACCTACTAATTCGATAGTGTCAGTTCGTTAGTTAGTTATACTAAATACTTACTTAATAGTAAAGTGATCCCACAACAGGCCCGGAGGCCCTTGCGGTACACTTACTTAATACAGGCTTTCCACTTTACAGCAGTTTGCCCTTGATTCCTGCTTTCCAGAGATTCCTATCTTCCCATTGTCCATCTTCCATACCCCTCTTCATCATGGCATCATATATTCCCTCATGCCATGTTCTTCTACTTCATCCCCTTCTCCTTCTGCCTGGTACCATCCAATCCAACACCTGTTTAGGCCACTGGTCTTCCGGCATCCGTTGTACATGTCCATGTCATTGTAGAGCTCTCTTTGTTATCCTATCGATAACAGTTTCCTGTGCATCCATTTCTTGTCTGATATATGTATTTCGAATATGTTGTAGCCTGGATATTCTCATACTTCTCCGTAATCCATCCATTTCTGTCGCCAAGATTCTTTTCTGCATCCTTTCATTTATTGTCCTGCTTTCTGATCCATATGTAAGTATACTTTCTATTATTGTCTGTATAATCCCTTTTTTTGTTTTTCTGGTCAAATTTGTATTCCATAAAAGACCATTCAGGGATCTAATCGCCTTCCTTGCACAATTTACTCTGTTAGTAATATATTTTTCACAAGTACGAGATTTATCTATTATTTAAATTCTTCAACACGTTTAATTATCATATTATTTATTTGTAGGTCTTCTGAATTTCCTCCTATTAACATATATTCTGTTTTAATATAATTTATCTTCAGTCCACCTACCTCAAATGCATCGACCAACTTTCTTATCATATATTCTACATCTTCTAAAACTACCAAATAAGTAGAATAAGGTAGATGATTATAATGGCCAAATAGTAGACTAATGGGGGTATATTTGGAGCATAACGTTTATCGACATTTGCCTTACAATCGAGGAAAACTCCGAATCTATCTCACCAGGAAACTTAATCTGATCGGGAATCGAACACAGGTCCCTTATAACGATGTTACCCTTAACCACAGCGAATGACTCAATACACTTTGATTTGTTTAAAATTTATTGTTGATGTTAAAGCATATGTAAATAACAATGAAGTAGGAGTAAACAAAAAAAATATATTCAATGCCCCAGGTTGTCATTTCGACATTTCTGGTGTTCTCTCCTAGTATTGGTGTAATTGTAACCCACTTCTGAGGTTGGGGCGCCTGGAAGTCCGAGTCTAGCTGTCCCGATGATATAATGGGTGATGATGATAGTGCGCCATGGGAATCCTTAATCCTAAACTTAATCATAGGCGAATATGAATGATGATAATATTATGATGTTCTGGAGCCATTTGTGCCTTAAATATTCCTGAGATTTGTCTTACAGATGAGGAAAAACCTCACCCAGGAAACTTACCCTGAACTCGGGTCCGCTGCATGACAAGGCAGCACACTACCTCTGCGGTGGATTAAGAAGGCAAATATTAGAGTAAAGGATGGGGCTGTTGATTTATGTCAGTTCTTTACACAAAGATCAGGTTAAACAATAACATTGTGTTTGGAGTAAAGCGAGGGCTTTTAATCATACAGGGGTAATAAACACAATATTACACGGTGTTATAACGACGCAATTACATTCAATTACACTCCTCATTATTAGCTATTGAAAGCAAGATTACAACTAGATTAATGTTCTGTAATAAAACAAGCTATTTCACCCTAACATATCGCCTGCTTAAAACCAGATTGTTCTGACTCCATTAAAAAAAAATTGTTTGATTCATGATATTCTAATACCTCTTCTGAGTCAGTTTCACACATAAAATTGTATAGGTATAACAAGGGTTTCCAAATACTGGCCCGCGGGCCGTATGCGGCCTTCCAAGTAATATAAAATGGCTCGCGAAGTTCTCGCTTATTCATGCATACTGGAATCAGAGCTGGTGCTGATAACATCATGAAACATTGGGTTATGATACATCAAGCCGCTGTTGATCCTGCCTTTACTGAACGTCTACTGCTGTTCATCACGGCATCCTAGACGCACTACTGCAATCGACAATTATTGATTTGTTGACGTTTTGACTTGTAGTCCTTCGTGTGCTGTGATTGGCTGCATCAATTTTTCCAGTTTCGTCTCGGCCAATCAGATTCGCGCAACTACAGCTGGTCAGCAAATTCCTTGCTAGGGCGTGGCCCTACACGGGCTGATCCTCGTGATCTTTTGTGTTGTTGTGCATCTAATTCGAGTGCTGTGCTATCAAGGTAAGTGGAGTGGATACAATAATTATTATTGTGTTGTGTGATCTTATTCTTTGGTGACAAGTGTTTAGTGCTTTTGTGTATAGTGTCCAGAACTAAGACTTGGTATTACCAAGCACAATGGCTACTATGCCAAAGTCTTACGGGTCTATGGATCCAGAAAGTGAGGATGTCGGACCTCTCATACTCTGGGAAGACTCCGCGAACAAATTTGAAGCATACGTCCACAAATATGGATATGACAAAAAACCCGAATTAAAAGAATTGCTGTCCACTCTTAGTGGAACCTTCTTGTTACTTATAAATTTCATGGGTACTTTCCAGAATTATGAGAGGTCTGAAGAAGCTCGTGATTTCACGACTGCTGCGTTGGATCGACTAAATAAATTGATAAATGATAACGAACCAGGCCAACGAACGTTTGAAGCTATGCTAAACGAATTGAAAGGAGATTTATTAGAGATTCGCACTACTGCGCTCTTCTATTCCTCCTCAAATCGCAAAGCATATAGCAATGTAGAAGAAGAAATTCCTTCAACTAGCAGTGATATGGACACCAGTGAGCAGATGACCACTGAGGAGCAAATGCTCACTGACGACCAGTCAACTGCTAGTGGAAAATCTAAACGGAAAAACAGAAAGAAAAAAGAAAAAGTACCGACATTAGTCGTTAAGAAAACAAAAGTTGATTCTTCCAAACCAAAAGAACCCATACTACTGGGCAAACACACTAATGTATTTGAACCTTTACATCCAGATAATCGATCCATAGAGTCGCAGGAATCACGAGTTGAGGTTCCAGCAGTGCCTACCAACAATAAATTTTCAGTTTTAACTGACATTCCAAATTCCACTGCAGGAACATCCTCAGAGATGGTCCCTCCTCAAGCTACTGGTCCTACTATGGCTACACCTACAGCTACTCCTTCAGGTAATGCTGTCCAATCGGAGCAAAGACCCCCACCAATAACTCTTATTGGTCACGGGAATTTGTTCCGAATAAACAAAGAGTTGAAATCACTAATTGGCGACCAACTAAAGTGTGTCAGTATTCCTGAAGGAATACGCTACTATGCACGTTCATTGGAAGATTTCTTCAAGTTAAAGGAGTATTTCAAGTCCCTAAATAGGGAATACTATACTTATCTACTGAAGAGGGATCTTCCTTTGAAGGTGGTGTTAAAGAGACTGCCTGCAACTGTAGACCCAGACGAAATTAAAGAGGAAATCCTCGCGTTGGGTTTCCCTGTCAAAGATGTTAAACAGATTAAAAAAACCGAAAATGATTTGGCCATACCCCTTCCTATCTACATATTGGAATTAGAACGCAATAGTAAAGCGTTGGAAATTTATGATCTAAAGCGTCTCTTATACACTGTTGTAGCCATAGAGCCATATAGACCTAGGGCTGGACTTAAGCAGTGTTACCGGTGCCAGTCTTTCAATCATACTTTCCCTGCTTGTAATCGGGCTCCTCGCTGTGTTATCTGCGCTGGGCCTCACGGGCACAAGGACTGTACCCTAAAGGCCGAAGCGCGGAGAGACACAACTTTGCTTAAATGTGCAAATTGCAAGGAGTCCGGTCACCCGGCGTCCTTTAGAGGCTGCCCTGCTTTCAAGGCGGCCCTTGAAGCTTATAGCAGGGTAGCTAAACCTATCCCTAATCCAAGAGTAAAACCATCCACAAGTGATCCTGTTCCAAATCCAACTGCAACTCAAAGAAAGACCTTCACTTCTGTGAAGGTTGATCCAAGAGTTTCCTTCACTCAAGCTCTACAGACTGGTACTGCTTCCAGAACAACTCAAGAGAATAGCACTGCTAAAGTTAAGGGCCAGCAATTGCTAACAGGTAGCCTAAGTGCTCGTGGGGAGGAAATTCTCCGGGATGTTCAGCCTTTATTGGCTGAACTGTCTAGTCCCATGGAGCGTTTCATCTTCATGAGCCGACTGGTTAACCTGTGTTTTACAGGTTAACCTCAAAAGGAGAGACCATCCACATAATAGTGCGAGATCACTTGCTTTGAGAAGTGTGAGTCACACTACGCTGTCCGGCTTTCGGACTCTCTGCTTGCTGGCGGCGTAGTTTATGATGCCTTCTTACAAGTATAGAGGTTTGCACTATTATTCTGGTATAGACCCGTTAGGTAAAATACAATGTCACCAAAGGCTGAGGTTACATAATCCACAACCACTACTTGATAGCCAAAAAGGAATTTGCTGCCAAGTTTATCCCAGTGGGAAACAGTATGCAGCACACTGGACGGTGCAAGTCACCGTCGACAATCAGTCAGTCAGTCTCGCTTATTGTTCCATTCCATTAACGCATATTTAACTCACCTTGTAGGTACTTTTACGTGCCACACGCTATCCGGGTCTTACAGAATTTCAATTGTTCAAAATGGCTGCTTCTCCTATACAATTTTTGAAGCAACAAAATGGAAAACCTTTAAAAAGCGGCGAGAAACAAATCGTTTTGAGTGTTTTCAAATAGTATAGTGAAAAATATCCTACATTAATAATTGAGGATGTGGTGAAATTAACAGCAAAATTTACAGGTGAGTCAGCATAGAGCATATATATTCTACTCGCATACCTAATGATGTTGCAAATAAAGAATATCTATCGACATCATGGAAAAAGCGTAAACGTCTGATTAGATAGACCTATATACAATTTGTTGTCATAAATAAATAAGAAATGGTGGTCTCTAATTGTTGGTATCATCTTATCTTCTTTTCAGTTTCATTTCCCGTAAAATACATTGTTGCCTAAGAAAAATATTTCTATCGATGACAGTTCCGTACACAATTCTCTCATATGGCGGGTAAAAGTAGCACCACGGTTCCCCAATAGACGGAGTCGGCGGAGTAATATCTTAAACTAACTCTAGCAAACTGGCTCTATCGAACCCTTAGGTCCATGGTCGCGGGACATTAAGCTCTCCATACACCCCTTTACTGAGCTAATGTTTTCCAATCATCCCCTGTATAATCTACTTCCCTCAAATCATCGATAATGTTATTCTCCCATATGTTATCCAAGTTTATTTACAGTATAACTGGAATCTAGCTCGGATATAGTACAACAAAAATAAACAGATAAATAAAAACATAGAGAAAACTTACTGCACACAATATTTACAAAAAAAATACCATCTGCCACGAAACAATCACACAGACTTCTAAATCTAACCGGGGCTAGTGGACTCACGTCTTAAAACCCGGGGTCTACATTAATGAAGCCAAATATCTGCTCCCCATCTGTTCGATCAGGTTGCACAGTAGCTTATTTTTGTCTTTTATTATTGATTCTAAGCAGACGATATTGTTAAACTAAATTATTGTGTAGTAGTAAGATTTTGGGAAGGAGAAGAAGGGACAATATTAAAAATAAAATAATGTGAAAAAATTATAAATAAATGCCAATTAAAGAAAACCAACAAAATCGCAAATCGTAGCGAAAAAGGAAGAGCAGCAGATCTTTTAATCTTCAATATATTCCCATTCCCAATTTATAACCAAGTAACAACACATTTCTATTAATCAATAACATAAGACTCCGATATTTGGAATTATGTGAAAATGTGTTAAGATGGAAGAAGAAAGGGAACCAAAACAAATAATGGCAGCAAGAACTACAGGAACAAGAGTTATGGAAAGCCCCAAATAAATTATATATGGATAATACCGTCTCGCATGGCGATGACGATGTGTATAGGTAATTTTTTTTTCAATTTAATTTGACAAAAGTTCCAATTATTTTTTATTAGATGTACACTGTAGAAACACATATGATTTTATTGCTCTCTCTATTATATTGACACAATTTATCTTATAATTTCTTCTTCACTCTCACAGACTCTTCGCAAGAAGTTATATTTGGTTTTGTCAACCTGGACTTAATATATTATCTCAAGTTCCTCGCGATGCTGGGTGGACACCAGGCCCATACTGATCCAATTTCCATAAGAATATTTCTGCCCCCATGGAGACTTAAACCAGCGCAAATCCCTTATACCTGCACTAAGACACGATGCCTTAAATCGCTCGACGACGATTCGAAACTAATCCTTATATTTAGATAGTTAATTATTCACATCTGTGGTCTATTGGAAACGTCGTTGTCTGAGATACAGAGGGCCCGGGTACGACCTACGGTTTGGACAAGCTATCTGGGTGAGGTTTCCTCCGGGTTCTTTCTCACGTGTAAGGCAAATTTCAAGAAACTTTAAGATCAAAATACACCCGTACATCATCTGGCCATCACAATTAACAATATCATATTCGTAAATCTATGCGGCTGTAGATACCTTAGCGAAGAAGAGCAATACAACAATAAAGTTAACTACAGAAGATCTGCGGTTGTCATACATAAAAGAATACATGAAATCCATCACAACAGTTTTACGAACTAGATTGAAAATTCAACATGAAAAGAAGACAAAACACATGTCCCAGACTCCAAGGAAAGGGATATTTAAACTATAATTATTGAATTCAAGCAGAGTGTCTATGGCTGGGCCCAATATATAGACTTGTTTCTTTTCTCTTAATGGGCAAGATACTAGACAATATTCGTAGATAAATAGTTAAGATGTTCTGGAAAGATCTAAGCTGCGACTATAATAGCAAAATATGGAGAAACTGCAATTTCACTTACCCAATATATTTTCTTATAGTGTACATGCGCCAGAGTTTATAGAGCCTTCGATAACTCACCATCGAACCACATTCGATTATGATTCTTGCCTAGTTGGTTATCGCTGCTTGCCACATATAGATTAGTATCGATACCGTACTAAAGTTTATAAAGCTTACGCTAGATGGCAGCACATCGTTGTGAAATTGTAATGACCAATCTTTGCAATAAATCCTCAAATCTATTTTAAAGAAATTCATTAATAATATTCAAATTAACAAAAGTATATTAAAAATGGTTGTACACTAACTTATCACTTCCTAACATCGTTCCAACCAGCAATAATCAACCAGTGGGTTGTTAGTAGGTTATCGCTGGGACGAAGAGAGAAAATCATAGACTAAGTAATATACTCTGTGTAGTAAAATGTAAGTGTTAATGTTTTGCATATTTAAATAAGTACTTAAAATTTGTAAAATAATGTCATAAAAGTCGTTTGAAAAAGTTTAAATTATAAAAAATGTTAGTAAATACAGAAGAAGACCTATCGTTTACAAAAATAAACTGAAAAATCGAGGGTATGTTGAACTGCTATTGAGCCGCTAAATATATACTATTATTCCTAATCATTAGTTAAGTCAGAGAAAATATTAAACAAATTACTGCACTGTGTTATTTAGGTTCAAGGGTCTTATATGACATAAATAACTAGCAAACAGCATGTAACTAAAATATATGTATTTAAAAAAGTCATGAAATATAAATTAATTATTAATAAATATAAATAACATAATTGCCTGTAAAAGGCTTAGACATAATTAAGCGAAACATAACAAAAATAAAGAACATCTCTATGGCAGTCTTCATGAATATTTTACATTAGAATAATAAGTAGACCTAATTAATATTTTCATGCCATTCACACTCATCGTCGCATTCACTGTAAATTAACTTCCTCATTTCTTCTTCATAGCATTGTAACATAAAAAAACCAAACGTAGTAAACTTTGTGGTCGAGGGATTCGCAGCTCGGAATTCCTCGCCAAACGAAGATGAAAACTCTCGAAGAAGACCGACTGACTTAGGTTTCCGTGTCGAGGTACATCATATGCCGCGTAACCCCAACGCGCAGAGTTGTGACTCGGGAAGAGGGAGGGATGTCTATTTGCTATATCGATGAAACACTAAGAGTTATCTATGGGCAAAATAGATCAGCGCACACGGTGCAGGACTCATAATGGACTTTGAACATCTGTCTGTCTACCCTGCTTTCAAAAGTGACAGCTTAATCAACAGGTATTCGGAAGCAAGAGAAAACATGAGTGGAAAATACCCCTGATACAGTGTTATATCTGTTCTTATGTTCTGTGTGTGTGTTTTTTTTTGTCATTGTAAGGCCAACGATATTTATACCAATGCCTCTGCATTAAATAAATGAGTCAGTGGCGTGTATTGACTTAAACGTTCGTGTTGTCTCGTAATTGGCATAGCATAGATCCAATCACTCAATCACGGAAGCTCTCCATATTCTTGCATGGTGAAAAATTATGTGTGCGATCCTAATTTAAAAACCTCTTCCTACGTGGCGTGCCCTTATAAGGCCCGGGTGGCTGGGACATATAAAAGTATCTAAAAAGGGAGAGGCAGATACATAACAAATATCGATGTTAAACAAAGTATATATCATAAAGATATAACACAGTTAATTCGGGAACTCAAGGCAGATGAGGATAAAAGATGGACAAATATTTTATTAAATGTCTTTTTTGCACGATAGTGCGTTCTGTCGTACTTACAGCAATGGAGACCATTATTGAAAGTTCAATTTCCTAAATTTCGGGTTTGCCCGCCCCCATAAATAACTAAATAACTATACTGTAATATTACAAATTCCCTACCTAATGCGGGAAGTAAAACCACTGCCCTTTATGTATACCACGAACAATGTATATACAAAAATGTATCCAAAAGGTAGTTTTAATATATATTATACGAAACAAATCATTACATTTTAATTTAACTGAACTTTATTTGAAACAATATAAAACAATAAATGCGCACTTGCCGCCTTTTTGTGCCTGATTAGTGTTACGGTCTGCTGTAAGTCTCAACTAACTTATTTTCGGCATTTACTGCATCTTCACTGGCCAGACTGTTAAAGTTAGTCAGTTGTTTATAATGAACGTAAATATTTCCAACAAAGATATTATTTTACTATTATTTATTATTTTTAAAACATTACCGTGCAAAAAAAAAAAATGTACAACACACGTTTGTGAAGTGTTTCACAGAATCTTGGAAATTAAAAATAATAATTTTCTCACTTCCCAACCTCCCATTGTAATATACTATTAAAATCTTAACACCTTTAATTTTTAATTAGGAACATCAGTTGGATTTAGTAGTAAATTAATTAATTGTATTTAGCCTAATTATTTTAATATAATTTTAATATTATTTTTTATACTAATACTAGCTAATATCCGGCGTGCGCTGCTACGCCTAAATAAATGAAAATGAATGTGCTTTTATGTTTAGTTGAATAAGCAGAAGGAATAATAATTATAAATTTATATTTTTAGATACCCCGTGCTGATTACCCGGCGTTGTCCGGAAATCTACTTATCCCGATCTTCTTGACATAAATGAGCTCAAATAGAAAATTAATGTGTTTTATATTTAGTTAAATAAGTAAATGCAAAAAAGTATATGGTAATTATTTTAGGTACCCCGTGCTGTTTACCCGACGTTGTCCCGATCTTCTTGGCATAAATGAGCTAAAAGACAAAATTCATTATTGTGAGTTATCCGTAAAAGATTACCCGCCATGTGCTGCTATGCTTACACAGGAATCTACGTACTTGTCTCGATCTTCGTGGCATCAATGACAGACAAAAATGGTTATTGTGAGTTATCCGTAAGAGATTAACATATGCTGTCGCGGACTTTTTTGTAGAGCTTCTTGAGATACTCAATTCTGTCTACATTAATTTTATGTATTTGTTATGGTTTAGGCAGCGTAAGCCATTTAATCGTCCAAAGAGCTACTTTTTTCACGTTTTCCACTACAAGGGGCGATTTTTAAGGGTGTAGGAATTGAGTCTCACAACTCTGTTATAGCCTTTGTTCATCCCGGGAATCTCCTGAACATTTTGCAAAAATTATATATATATTAATTATGTCCACCGCTGTGGTATCGAGGTAGCGTGCTGCCTTGTCACGCAGCGGGCCCGGGTTCGATTCCCGGTCGGGACAGGATCCTGGGTGAGGTTTTTTCGGGGTTTTTCTTCACCTGTAAGACAAATGTCAGGAAGCTTAGAGCCCAACGGTCCCCAAAAATCATCCGGCCATCATCATCATCATCATCCTTCACGGCTGTGGAAAGCAACGGGAAGCTACCACACCTATAATCCCCCTAGTAAAGCTGCAAAGCATAGGATGAAAATGCTCTGATTGCAGTGAAAGACCTGCCCTCGGGCAGAATTACTATGGATGGATGGATATTAATTATAACTAAGGTTCACAAATGAACATAAGTTTTAATATTTGACACTAGAAAGCGAAGACAATCATCCCTTCTAATTTAAATTCTTAACTTTGAAAAAAAAAACTGGGGAAAAAGGCAAAGCCTTTAAGGCTGGAACTTTCCTCTCCACTACAAACTACACTCTTTGATTAAACCAAGGTGAAGAAAAAATAGAATAGTTGTAAAAAATAAAATTTGATGTTGATTTAATATTTTAAATTAACTGTTTTGTATTCTTGTTGCTTGTTTTTAAACTTTTTAACTGCTCCGTAGAATTATAGTGTGTTATGAAATATTAAGTATAATAAACATGGATGTCACGTTTGTAATATTTGTGTTGAAGAGGGTTTATTGAACTGTCTGAGATATTAAACACAGGGAACTGGTGTAGAACCTCGCTAAGATTCTTGTCAGATACGCAATCAACACATACACACATTTGTATTCAGAACAAGAAGTTCGCAGGATAAAACTGAGCAAGTGGTCCGGGTTCTCTACTACACGTGCAGAAAACATTTCTCTCTACACAACATCAATATTTTGTTATAGGATATTTTTACTAAATTACGTGTAATGTTGGGTACTACCGCTACTGCATCCTATTCTGGATAATGGTTATTGTGAGGTATCCGTAACAAATAAACATATGCTGTCGCGGACGTTTTTGTTGAGTTTTTTGAGATATTCAATTCCGGATACATTAAGTTTGTGTATTTGTTATGGTTTAGGCAGCGTAAGCCATTTAAACGTACAAACAGAGATTTTTACCACGTTTTTCACTACAAAGGGTGATTTTTTAAGGGCGAAGGGTTTGAGCATTAAAATTCTCTTACAGCCTATAATCTTCCGGGGAAAACCTTGAACATTTTGCAAAAAGCCCCGTCACAATCGGATGAACGATGTGGCAGCGCATAAAATACGAGCAAACAAACAAACAAACAAACAAACATTCTCATTTTTATATATTATATATATATATATATATATATATATATATATATATATATATATTAATATATAAAAAAATCGTGTCACGTTGTTTATCCGCGATGGAATCCTAAACTACTGAACCGATTTTAATAAAATTTTGCACACTGTGTGCAGTGTGATCCAACTTAAGACTTAGGGTAGTTTATAACTAAATTTATAGTCGCATTATTTTTTATTGCAAATTATTTGTTTATTATTTAACAAAGAGTTATAATTATCTGTGAGTTTCATACGATTCTAACAGATGGCGGTGTAAGGTAATTTGGTAAGGTTATTGGTTTATTATTTAACAAAGAGAGATACAGATGGCTGTGGTTTTTGTTGCAACCGCGATTTCAATTGAATTACAAATATTGATTATTTCATAACTTAAGTGTGTTCAGTGTTTATTTCATGTTCAATATTATTAATTTCGTGTGTAAGTATTAGTTTTCAGTAATGTGGCTGAAAGACAGCAACTTAATTTAAATGTTTAACGTATACCTTAGCCACAGCACCGCGTGGCCGGGACTTCTAGTATATATATATATACTAGCTGATTACCGGCATTTCCCGGGAACGTACTTATCCCGATATTTTAATTAAGTGCTATATGCCAAGTTTTATTTTGTGAAACAAAAATTGAGGCCACTAGAGCCTTAACGGACTCTGGCATTGCGAGCGATGCCCCGCTGTCTCTTATGATAGGGAATCCGGCGTTGCCGGGAATCTACTTATCCCAATCTTCTTGACACCTGAGCTGAAAGACAAAAATGGTTATTGTGTTATCCGCAAAAGATAGACATATGCTGTCGCGGGCGTTTTGTGGAATTGTTTCAGATATTCAATTGTGTGTACATTAATTTGATGTATTTGTTACGGTTTAGGCAGCGTAAGCCATGTAAACGTCTAAAAAGCGACTTTTTAGTGCACCGATGGTCCCCACCAAAGCTCTAGCTCTACTAGTCCTATAAAAATATCTAAATGATGGAGAGAAAAAAAAAGCACGCACATTGAAATCGGTCAAGTAGTTTTTGAGTCCACAAAGGACAGACAGACTCACATTTATTTTTATATTTAAAGGTATATATTTTTGGTGCGTTTCTAATGTCACCCACTGCAGTTTACGTGCTTCGAGGTCTGCACTGGGAGGATAGATGTCATTAATATGGTCTAATTTTAAATTTATGTACTATAGCGACAGACTAAGTAAATGTTGTGTTCTTGTTTTGTGTACAGAGATGATCATAGGATGGGCGCTTAATCATGTGTTTGTGTAGTGTAAAGTGTCTTGTATGAGGGATGATGATGAGAAGGTCGAAAGTCGGCACGTAGCAAGGGGGCTGCCAGGCAGACGGACGAATCGCTATCAACAGTACCACATGCCTTCTCAACATATGTACTGTGGAGGGATTTCCATTTTAATGCAGGAATCTGGTGCACAATTAAAACTTGTACACCACTACCCCTTCTCTGGGTCCGAAATTGAAAATTTAAATATTAAAATCTTCAATCCCAATGGTAATCGAATTCAGACCAGTTTGTCAGGAAGCTGGCATGCTACAACCTGAGTTCGCCTCTCGCCGCTGGGTCTCGAGATCGAGTCTCTGTCACTGCATGTGGATTTCATGATGAACTAAACGGATCTTCGGCCGATTTTCTTGGGTTCTTTCTGTTTAACTCCTGTCACAAATTTCAATCCACCATTTGTCCAAACTCATCTCATTCCTTACGCTTCATTCCGTTTATCCGCTCTTGTGACGGTGCATCAGGCGCGGTGGCTGGCGTGATTGTTGTTCGCAGAACTTTATGAATGTAGGAGCTCGATCCGACCCTGAGTTGGAAACGAATTGAGGATATTTTAAGATATGTGTGTGTATAAATTTTGATCATGGTCATTTTCGTTTTAAACTAGATAGGATCGGTGAAGATCTGTAAACATTTTGTAAAAATGTGTTAATGAAAATAACCTCATTAAGTTAATTCTTTCAGAATTCGCCAAAGTACGGAGAGTAGCTGCGAATTATTGCTGTGATGTGCGTTTTTATGAGGAAGCAGTTTAAAAAATGGATTTGTTTGACATGATATGTTTCTTTACTTTCTTTTAAAGAAAACAAATTTTCTTTTACAAAAAATATTTTATAGCGATTATTAAAAAAACAATTGGACTCATTTTGCTTTAAAGAAAAAAATTGAATTAAAATAATACCAAAAAAGCATTGTAATAAGATATGCATATTGTTACTTTATATAAAGAGGAGTATCATCTGTAATTATGTTAGATAGAGAAGAAAAAAATAGATGTTTGAATTTCTTTATGTCAGTCTATTTCTGTTTTCCGTATTTCCACCAACTTCTGTAGTTTTGATATACCCTGTATTCATATGCTGGAGATTATTATGGCTGATGTTCCCATGTACCTGCGATATATCACTCATATTAACTTTACAAATGGTATTAATAACTGTGTAAAAATGCAGGAACGTGACGTAAGGATATTTTTGAGAACGCTCGTAGCTCGGGAACTTCCCAGAAGGTAGATGTGAAGATTTTGTACGGCTTCGTCCGGTCGACTCATCGATCCCGCATGCGTCCCAACACATTTACATAATAGAGGTGACTACGTGAGCCCCACAGTATGTAACCACAGGGTTGTACAAATCTCTCCTTGTATGTTCTGATTGTAATTACACCATTTTAACTTAACAGCAAATTGCTGTTTTTTAAGAACACGACCATCTTGCTGCGCTTGTAGTCACTGCAGTACATGAGGTCTCAAGTCGGATTCCACATGAAGTTTCCCATAAAGGGAATGTTTCCTAGGGTTGCCATGATCTGGAATTAAGGTTACTTTAGGTTTAAAGACTCTCCTGGTGCCTATATTTCTGAATCTGCCTAAAGGCTATCCGTTCTTAAAGTGATGTTCATAAAAATCATGTGACCTGCTCGCTTTTCATTGGTTATGGACACCGACGAACGATGTAGAAGCAAATAAGTACGCGAAAAAGTAGTTCCATTAATTTAATTTAAAAAAAACGCCCTCTGAATATACTTGTTATTCTTCGTGAATGAAAATAATAATATTAAAAACAGAAAATATTCTAAAATATAGCTAATCAGTAATTAAAACTTAAAATGTATATATTTTTTTTTTACATATGGGTGATGTATTTGAGTCAGGCTTCAGTCGATTCTGATGCTTCAAAATGACTGAAAATGTTAAATCTTTTGTTGCTGGCGCCATATAAAGTTATAGAACACAAGTCTATCAACTCATTGACTAGTGGTCAAAATACAGTTATTTTAAATGTATTTCACAAGTTCAGTGAAGAATCTCACCAGCTTTCTTGTAATCTACTCCATTCAACGATCACATGTCTTACATACTTTCTCACGTGCTCCCTGTCAATGTGACAGTAATTATGGCGCGAATAGCGGAAGGATGAATTTGGCATTTGTTTATGTTATGATCACTTTAAGAGCGGATAAGGTATAGTTTTTAATCTCCAGTTCTCTCCTGCCTTTTCCATATCACTTCCTTTTTACTATGGTGTCACGTGCATACTATTTTGTGCGCGACATCCGATAGCCCGGATGGAGAGTGTAACAAGTACAGTGGACGTTATTGACTGATTCCGTACACTTCGCTCTGAAGTCTAGTCTGGCCTTCCAATCAAATGTACGATATTGTATTATTAACTGTATACTCAACCGGCTTTATCGAGCCCGGATATCCCTATATTGAGCTAACGTTTTCCAATCATCCCCTGTATAACTGACTTCCCTCAAATCATGGCTAATGTTATTCCCACTACTCATTCTTAGTCTACCAACTGGGCATTTTGACTCTGGTTTTCCTACAAGAAGCTTCCATGCCCTTCTTTCATTTCCCATTCGTGCCACATGTCCTTCCCATCGCAGTCTACGAGACTTAACTGTTCTTATGTTATCTGGTTTTCCATCAAGAGTGCGTTATTATTAGGCTTCGGTTTTATATTACACTAAATATAGTTAAAATATGCTTGCATCTGTGCTGTTAAAATATATAAACACAGAATTGCATTGGATTGGAATCCAAAGGACACAGTGGAAGAGTCAGACCGAAACAGACATGGAAGAGAACCATCCTTAAAGAAATTGAAAAGGAGGGGAAAATCCAGAAGGAGTTGAAGTTAGCTCAGATTAAGGATCCGTTGGCAACGCTTTGCGGATGTCCTATGCTCCTGATAGGAGATAAATGAGATGATAATGAGTCCTAGACTTACGTTAAATTATAAGTAATCCTGCTGGATCTGCAGTGGACTACGATCATCTTCTTCAAATGTCTCCGGAGTAATTTTATAACATTTGTTGGTTAATGTAGGCTATATTAGTAAGTGGAGAATGATTTCTCAATGTCCACTGATGTCATGGGACAGTATTTGTAACAACTGACGAACTCTGTAGATTTTTTTTTGTGGGAGGTCAACGATCTCACCCTGCAGATATTTTTTTCAGAGGCATTTAAGATATTAAAGCCTCTGTAAAACACTGCGCGGATTTTACATGCTTTATATTAGCTTGACCTGTATCTATCTATCTATCTATCCATCCATCCATCCATCCATCCATCCATCCATCCATCCATCCATCCATCCATCCATCCATCCATCCATCCATCCATCCATCCATCCATCCATCCATCCATCCATCCATCCATCCATCCATCCATCCATCCATCCATCCATCCATCCATCCATCCATCCATCCATCCATCCATCCATCCGTCCATCCGTCCATCCGTCCATCCGTCCATCCGTCCATCCGTCCATCCGTCCATCCGTCCATCCGTCCATCCGTCCATCCGTCCATCCGTCCATCCGTCCATCCGTCCATCCGTCCATCCGTCCATCCGTCCATCCGTCCATCCGTCCATCCGTCCATCCGTCCATCCGTCCATCCGTCCATCCGTCCATCCGTCCGTCCGTCCGTCCGTCCGTCCGTCCGTCCGTCCGTCCGTCCGCCCGTCCGCCCGTCCGTCCGTCCGTCCGTCCGCCCGCCCCGCCCGCCCCCGCCCCGCCCGTCCGCCCGCCCGTCCGTCCGCCCCCGTCCGCCCGTCCGCGCCCGTCCCGCCCGTCCGCGCCCGTCCGCCCGTCCGCCCGTCCGCCCGTCCGCCCGTCCGCCCGTCCGCCCGTCCGCCCGTCCGCCCGTCCGCCCGTCCGCCCGTCCGCCCGTCCGCCCGTCCGCCCGTACGCCCCGTTCCGCCCGTCCGCCCGATCCGCCCGTCCCGCCCGTCCGCCCGTCCGCCCGTCCGCCCGTCCGCCCGTCCGCCCCGTCCGCCCGTCCGCCCGTCCGCCCGTCCGCCCGTCCGCCCGTCCGCCCGTCCGCCCGTCCGCCCGTTCCGCCCGTCCGCCCGTTCCGCCCGTCCGCCCGTCCCGCCCGTCCGCCCGTCCGCCCGTCCGCCCGTCCGCCCGTCCGCCCGTCCGCCCGTCCCCCGTCCCGCCCGTCCGTCCGTCCGTCCGTCCGTCCGTCCGTCCGTCCGTCCGTCCGTCCGTTCCGTCCGTGCCGTCCGTCCGTCCGTCCGTCCAGCCGTCCATCCGTCCATCCGTCCATCCGTCCATCCGTCCATCCGTCCATCCGTCCATCCGTTCCATCCATCCGTCCATCCGTCCATCCGTCACATCCGTCCATCCGTCCATCCGTCCATCCGTCCATCCGTCCATCCGTCCATCCGTCCATCCGTCCATCCGTCCATCCGTCCATCCGTCCATCCGTCCATCCGTCCATCCGTCCATCCGTCCATCCGTCCATCCGTCCATCCGTCCATCCGTCCATCCGTCCATCCGTCCATCCGTCCATCCGTCCATCCGTCCTCCGTCCATCCGTTCACTCCGTCCATCCGTCCATCCGCATCCATCCGTCCCATCCGTCCATTCCGTCCATCCATCGTCCATCCGTCCATCCCGTCCATCCGTCCATCCGTCCATCCGTCCATCCGTCCATCCGTCCATCCGTCCATCCGTCCCGTCATCCGTCCATCCGTCCCATCCGTCCTCCGTCCATCCGTCCATCCGTCCATCCGTCATCCGTTCCATCCGTCCATCCGTCCATCCGTCCAGTCCGTCCATCCGTCCATCCGTCCATCCGTCCATCCGTCCATCCGTCCATCCGTCCAGCCGTCCAATCCGTCCATCCGTCCATCCGGCCATCCGTCCATCCGTCCATCCGTCCATCCGTCCATCCGTCCAATCAGTCCATCGTCC